>JAANYP010003015.1:0-263439 GCA_020465985.1 Centrapalus pauciflorus
CGTAAGTACAGAACTGTTGTCTCTGTTTAGATTCGGGTTAGCAGACATGTCGCTTTGTTGTACGTCAGTACAGACCTGTCACCGCTATCTGCTAACTTTAAAGTTAAACCTTAAGTCGAACTAAGACACTTTGTTGTATGAGAATACAGACCTGTGTCCGATGTTTGTCTTTTAAAGAAAGTTTGCAAATACCAACAAGTTAGAATTTTGTCTGTGTGCCTTGATCATAAAAGTATGTCTATGTCTGGGTCACGTAAGATAATTTTCTGATAAATAAAAAGGCCAAGGGATATTCCGAAATGTAGAGTGTTTAACAGGGTAAAATACCAACAATCGGCTAAGTGGGTATGTCACGACAAACAATCAAAGGAATTCAAAAAATTCCTAAGTGTGAAAGTTTAAGTACTGAAAGTTAGTATCAGACATCGCTATCTGATTGAACCTTTCTTAGACTATACTCATCAAAAATATGTTGTTAAGTATTTAGCTTAGATTGTAAATTATTTTTCTTAAGTCTAGATTAAATTTTTGGTCAAAAGTTTATTTTACTTTAGTTTATTTTATTTTATTTTTACCTTAGTTTATTTTATTTTAGTTTAGTTTAATTTTTACTTAGGTAAAAGGTCAAAAATTACTGAGGGTGCATTCAAGGTTGAATAAAATAAACATTGCGTGAAATATCTGTTGCTTAGGGAAAAAGAGTTGGCATAGTTTATCTGGTTACACAATACCGTAAAAAAAAGTTGGAAAAGTTGAAGTTATTTTCAAAATTTTCGAAATTTTTCTAAGTGTTTGGTAGTTTCGAATCTAAGACAGACTCGAAGTGGTAAGACTTCGAATCTGTCAGTAGATTCGAATAGGGACTTAGACTCGAAGGTAGGTAGTATATATAGGTCAATAGTGAAGTCATTTATTACTTTACTGTTGTCGAATCTATACTCTCGAATCTATTCAGGCGATTTCGAATCTATTTTCTCGAGTCTACCGTATTTCACATAAACGACATTTCATCGAGTCTAAAGCTATTGTGTTCGATTCTACACTCATATGTAGGTATAATCAACCGGATTGTACAAGATTTTGGTAGTTTTATACACAATTTTGGGATTAAACATCACATTTTGAAGCTTTATGGGTCAAAATAGAGTTTTTGCTAAATAACTAAGTTAGGACCTATAAAATATCAAATTGAAAGCATAAATCTACAATTAGAACCTAGTTGAACTAATGTATGTGATTTGCTGAGTTCAAAATGGTTAAAATTTTGGGTTTTTGTTGAAACAATGGCCGACGGGGTTTCGAGTCTGTTCATGGACTTTCGAATCTGTTCATTGGTTTCTCGAATCTATCATTAGATTCGAGATGACCATGATATTCGAATCTGTCCATTAGAATCGAATAGGGACTCTTCGAATCTGTCCATTACATTCGAATATGGACACTTCGAATCTGTTACCTTCGAATCTGTACTTTATTTACTTTGTTGAATTTAAATTTTATTAAACTTGTGGAAATTTAATTGTGTTGGATTTGGTACTTAATCGAGTACAAAATAAAACAAATTTTGAATTTAAACAAGTTTATTGATTTTTAATAATTCTAACAGTTTTATGTATTGTGCAGATTTGGCGCTTCGTGCTTTTGTTCCTAAGCATAATATGGTACTTAATCCAGCTCATAACATCCCTGAAGCGCAGGGTTATCGAGAAGTTTTAGATTTTCTAGCAGAGTCTAGGATCAACTATGCATTATATCAAAATATTCCGATTGTGATTTCATATGTGCGTCAATTTTACGATCATTTACAGGTGGACTGTACTGTCACCCCGACAGTTTTAAGAACCAGAATTGCTGGTCAACCTCTGGTTTTCTCAGCAGATATTTTGCGTCAAGTACTGCAGTTGGGTTCACAAGAACAAGAAGACGGGCCTATAGACTTTCCATTAAGTATTAGGCAAGCAGCGTTTTTGCGAATGGGCTATAGTTTGGACGTTACAAAATCATCTTATATGAAAAGCGGGTTGATAGGGCAGTGGCGATTTTTGGTCCACGTGTTCATGGTTTGTTTTGCGCCTAAGAAGGCTGGATTTGATTACATCGTCTCAAAGATTCAATCTGGGGTGATTGCCATGGTGTACAATAAGAAATTCAGCTTCTCACAGTTGTTTTTCTCGGAATTCATCCATCAAATTACTGCTCCTGAGAGAGAAAGATTCCTTCTGTATCCTAGGTTTGTAATGATGTTGATAAGGCACTTCTTGCCTGATTTACCACAAACAGATGATGCATTGAGCGTGAATATTATGGATAAGCGCATCTACTCTGACTGTTCCTCACATCGGGGAAGGTTGGCTGTTCCAATTGAGCGTCCGTTGTTTGGAGCTGTTTTAGTCAGGAACTTTGTGGCACCAGATAATGCCAACTGGGCAGGTGAAGTAGAAGTTCAGCCTCGACAGCAACAACAACAACCGCAACAACAACAGCAACGTCCACGTGATCCAAGGCGAAGACAAAGAGCTACTGCGAGTCAGATTCAGGCATCAAGGCCTTCCATAAGTCAACAGCCAGAGGTACAGGAAGCAGGGCCTTCAAGTGCCGTTCCAGAACCCGAGCAAATCGCCCAAACTTTGGAAGAAATCTGGGCGTTTGGACCTCATGCCAATGAGGAAATAACTGCAGAGTTAGTTGATCAGTTATTACAGCCTCCGGAAGGAGCAGAAGATGTGTTTAGGCAAGTTGAGGAATATGAACCTGAGCAAACTGGTACTGACTTGTCATCTTCAGCAACTGAGTCAGAAGAGATGGAGGAGATAGAAGTTGAAGCTCCAGAGTCAATGTCTGCCGTTCCTGAAGTTCAAATTGGAACTTATGGTTCGCGACTGATTATTAATGAAGGTGGTTCTAGGAGACGATTGGACAGGGAATTGGAGGAGTCTGATTTCGAAGAAGAAGAAGTTTCTCAACTTGTGACGAGGCAACGGGCCAAACGTCACAGGTTCATGCAAGGATCCTCTTCAGTCTCCGCAGAACAACCAGAAATTTCTCAACCTCAAAACCCTCAACCTCAAGAACCTCAAACCACCATTCCACCACCACCACCTCGCGATGAACCATATATTCCATCGCCAATACTTCCAACTCCGTTACAGTCAATTCCATCAACCTCATCCTCATACGCTGACAATCAAAGATTTTTGCGCTTAAAAGATAGAGTTGACTTCCAGGAAATTCAAATCTTTGGGCTAACAACAGCAATCGGTGAGCTTCAGAAGCATAACGCAGATATCGATAAGGAGAATGCCGATTTGAAGAAGATTGTGGAAAAGGTCCAGGAAGAAAACACAGAGTTAAAAACATTTGTTTGTGATCAGTCAGCCGAGATAAGGTCGATGCGCTCCTTAATTGAGCAGTTAATGAAAAATTTACAGGCTCAGGGGGAGACGTCGTGCCGTGATCAGGAAGTACAGAGGCCGAGAGATGATGATGATGAAGACAACCAAGGCAATGATCCCAGCCCTAAAAGACAGAATGAGCCAGTAGATTCTTCTGCTGCTCAGACTGCTCAATCTGAGGGGGAGCCTAGTCCAGGGGGAGAAGTAGGAGGAACAGGAGGAGAAGCAGGTTCTTCAAGGACTTTAGATAGCGACATGATAGATGCGCTGAAAGATATTGAAGAAGAGCTAATGGAATTTGATTTTGAAGATGATATTGAAGAATTAGAAGAAGGTGAATTCATTCCAGATGACGTAGTTGACTGGAAATCGGATGATGAGGTGCTAGATGATGAAGACGATCATGTTGATGAAGTAATAATCAATTCACAACCAGTCACTGAACTGTATGAGAGACAAAATCATAATGTGATTGATATTGATTACATCAAGGTAGCCTCAGTTGAAGATAAAGAACTTGAAGAGGCTGAAAAAGAGCCATCTAGAGCTGATAAGATCAATCTTTGGTTCAAGAAGGAAGAAAAGAAAGATCAGCTGAAGATGAAGAAGAAGATGAGAAATCCAAGTGCTGGAAACTTCTCAGGAGGGATTATTAGCTGGTTCTTTGACAGAGAACTGCAGCTGTTTATTTTGAAAAGAAGAGATGGACTTCAATACATGAGGCGGACACTGAAAGAGTTTAATTCATTGCCCAAGATTGAAGTTAAAGAGTTAGCCTGGAAGGAGCTGATCAATATTGGAGATGATCCCTACGCGAACGTAATTGAAAGAATTATAAGGAAAGAAGGGCGATCAGGCAAATTTGAGCAACTCAAGCCAAGGACCGGAAAGAGGGTCGAGGATGGATCAAGGATAGATCCTCATACTGGAAGGCCTTGGGCAAGAATGATTTATAAGCCAGTGAAATGCTTGAAAAAAGTGCCAATGAAACCAATGCCACAGAACGTGTTGAGCAACATGAAGTGGTGGTACCTAGAGATTGACACTGCTGAAGCTATCATGGAAGATCAAGACGAGCAGGTCATTTTGAAGGTATATGATCCACTGCATTTGATAAACCTATCGAAGGACGACCTGAAGAAGCTTCATGATCAGCCTATTTTCTTTACTGAACCATGGAGATCTGAAGCCAGGAAGTTCCAAAAGGTAGTTAAAGTTTGTATCGATGCTGGATTATATGCAGGTAGTAATATATATAGCTCTAGTACTTAAATTTGATGTAATGTAAATAATTAGAAGCTATCGTCAAGGGGGAGTCTGTTGGTACACCCTGTGTGACGATAGCAGTCTAATCGATTTGCATTATGGTTTAAGTAATATTCTGAGTATTAACAAGTATTTTGAGTATTAACAAGTATTTTGATATATATGTTTAATATGTGTTTGTCTGTTATTGATTGTGTGTTTGAACTTGATGTAACGTATTACAAGAAGTTCAAACATAAAGATCAAAGATTAACTCAAGCATAAGTTAAAACATAAGTTTCATCACTTAAGTGTTTAAGTGTATTGGCTAGATTCGAATAGCTAAAAGGATACATTCGAATCTGTGATAGATTCGAATGAGTCCTTAGATTCGAATGGGCTAGATTCGAGTCTGTCAACATGGACAGATTCGAATGGGCCTTAGGCCAGATTCGAGGTTGGCCCACAACAAACTCGAATCAGGGTCTATAATTAGGGATAGACTCGAATGATTAGATGACCTTTGGCAGAATTCGTGAGGAATTAAGCAAGAGGCGATCTCGAGTTTATCAGCTAGGTGAGTCCCGTTTCGGAGAGAATTAGTACGTAGGATCGTTCGTGTGTCGTTCGTTCAGCGTCTAATAGTCTCCGTGTTTCCGTTGGTTGAGAGTTGTCCGTCTAACCGTCAACGAGGATTCCGCACTCGTTCACGGATCCGCGTCTAGATAGATCTTGCAGTGGTAGACCTTACATCATCCTCCTAAATATAACAATTACAATTACAATTAGTAAACCAAATAAACAATACATTATGTTTATGGAGGTATCATCCTCCATACAAGACTTATGGAGGTACTCGAACTCAAGTAAGTCTTGTATGTTCATTATAATATTATGGTCTTGATTAAAACAATTTCCATAAACATAATGTATTGTTTATTTGGTTTACTAATTGTAATTGTAATTGTTATACTTAGGAGGATGATACATTTGGTTGACCGGTTTTTTCGGTTCGGTTATTCGGTTGACCAATTAAACATTTTTATTTAATAAATTATTTTCTAAATTACAAAACTCTCATAATTAGTTTCTGAAAACTTTAAAGTCCAAGATAATAAAGACGAGAAATTAGATTACAAATCATCTATGTAGAGAGGAAAAAAAAAAGGAGAAAAACTTAACACCACAACACTCAATTTTACTTTATTTCTTGAATATTTTCTTCCCCCTTACAACTCAAAAGTAATGCCAATTTATAGACTAAGTTTTGACATTCATTCACTAGCTACATAACTACTCCATTAATCACTAAACTTTTCACCTTTCAAAACTCATCATCTCTTGGGTGGTTACTAGACATTAATCACCAAACTCTTCATCTTTTGGTGGTTACATGAATTAATCATAAACTTAAACATTATTATTATCCAAGTTTAATTTAGTTTATTGCTAACAATGCCTCCCTTAAATTAAACTTGCTTTTACTCCCAATCTTTCAACATTCTTCTTGAAAACATTCCCACCAAGCGGCTTCGTAAAAATATCCGCCATTTGATCTTCTGTCTTGCTATACTCAACTTGAACATCTCCTTCGTTGACAAGTTCCCTCAAGAAATCATATTTGATGCGGATATGCTTTGCTCGTCCATGAAGAATTGGATCCTTTGTGATTGAAATAATCGAGCTATTATTACAATACAAAGTGGTTGACTTATCTTGCTTTTGCATAATACTTTCCAAAATTCCGCACAACCAAACCAATTGACAACCAGCATATGCTGCAGCAATATATTTGGCCTCTGTAATAAAAAGTGCCACAATCTGTTGTTTGTTAGAGCTTCATGATATTGCACCAGTACCAATATGAAACACATAACCAGACGTGCTTCTGCTATCATCCATACTTCCGGCTACTCACTGTCAGTGTAACCAATGAGGTTAACTGGTGCATTTGCCTCATTAAAAATTTCATGATCAATTGTTCCTTTAATGTATCTGAGAATCCTTTTTGCTACTTCCCAATGATTTGAATAAGATTTGTAGGTCCCAAAAGGTTTCCCTTAGTGTATTGTTCTAAGCTGTACAGGGGGAGGGGGGTGAATAGAGCTAATTAAAAACTCCACACTCTTTTCTCAATGTTTGTGTATACTGTTAACAAGTGTTAATTACAAACAAGCTTGACTGCGGAAAGGTTCAAGCTGAGATGACAGATACAACAGATGTTTCAACTAGTCTAGGACACACTCAGACTAGATACAATGAATACACTCACTTAGATAAACTCATTGTTTTACAAGACACAGATGGACAGCTTGAATAAGAGCAGCTTGGACACACGTTACTGTTTTATTCAAGCAGACTTGCATGCATGAAAAACACACTTCAATGCACGATCTGAATTTCTCACTTTTAGTTATCTCACAATCCTTAGAAGCTTCCTTTTATACTCTCACTGAGAATCTCAGTGAAGCTTCTTCATTGGACAATGAGATAGTGGGATGTCTTTCCAAAAAGACAAAACAACTTTTCTGCACATTCTGATAAAGCAGACTTGTCTTCATGTGGAAGAATCTTTGTCTTTTTCTTTTTGTCTCTGTTGCAGAAGGCTTTAACCAAAAGAGGAATGTCAACTTTGAATCTTTCATCTTTTGCTAAGACCATTTTGGTATAAGAAATGGTCTGTCACCCATTTCAAATATCGACTTTGTCTTCATGTAACAGAACAGCGTAGGCAGCTTTTGCATCTTCTGTTTTCCACTTTGTCTTCGACTTTGTAAACTGATCTTGTAGTCCAAAACAATACATGAGGACTTGGAAACATATTCCATAAAGTGTTTAGCCTGTTCACAAAGAACAGAACACTTAGAGTTTGTGCAATCTGCTCAGCAGAGTAAAGCAGCGTAGATAATTTATGTCCAGTCTGTTCAACAGAATGAACAGCTTGGGCAATCTGTCTTTGTTGCAACGAATGCAACAGGGTAAACAACTTTGACTTATATTGCAAATCACTTTTTAGGTTTCAATAAGGCATTAACAAGCCTTAAATTATACCTTTAAGTGCATCAAACAGGGTTGATTAAAAATCTCCCCCTAAGATGTAGAGCAGGTTTGTCTGAGGCCTTTTTGTGCCTAACAATCTCCCCCTATTTGCAATAATCAGTCTAAGCTGATTTTATCAATAATTACTATATATTTTTACAATACACTTTGCTGAAATAACAACATCTGAGTAAAGTAAAAGATCGGTTTATATATACTGATTTTGATTTAAAAAACAACACATGTTCTTACAAGAGTACAACTTATGTACTAATGTATATTACAACTAAAGTAAAGTAAAAGTTACAACAAATGCAACAAAGTACAACTAATGTACGTAAAAATTCAACACGTTGGACTGTTGATGATGGGAAGCAAGTAATGGCAAGCCTGTCCAACTGATGGACAACTTCCATTCTTCATCTACTCAATAGCAGATGGACCTCCAAGCTGTGGAGCTTCTCCTTCAAACAATTGATCAAGCTCCTCCCTTGTTTCTTCAATTTCCTCCATTTCAACCCTTAGGAATCTGAAGTTTGGATGTTGGAGCTCACCTATTTCATAGAACCCTTTGAGCTGATCTCAGATAGCTACTCTCCATTTTACAAAATTTCTAATGGAGTTTGCAAGTCTAAAAGCAATAAGCTGCTTAAGACCAACCTTGTGTAAATCTGATGCTCTCTGGAAACACTTTTTCTTTATAAGGGGATCTACAAAAAATACCCCCAGCTCAGGTTCTTCAATCAGCTTATCCTCCTCATGTTCCACTCCCTTGGGCAGGCTGTGATCTACTCCTTTGATTTCCACGGCTACATTACCTTGGTTAATCATTATCAGGAGCTCTTCCAGCTCAGTATCCTTTCTCCTTCTCTTGGCCTTTATCTTGGGTGCAACCACTGAGGTACCCTTGATTTCTTCTTTTGTGATCAGGCCAAGATCCTTCACTCTTTCCATTAACTTTTTGACATATGCCCTGATAGTGTTAGCAGTTTTAGACTTAGACTGGCTCAGGGCAACTGCCAATTCTACCCATTCTCTGAATCCCATTTGTGCAACGTCAGTGTGTTCATATGCTTCCAGTTCTGGACCTTCAGCACCCATTCTGGTTATCTGTAACTTCCACTGTTTGCCTTTACTTGAAATGGGAACAACTCTGACAATTGGTTCCTAGGCAAGTCTTCTATTTGCAACATCAAAGAACATTTTCCTTGCCAGGTTGTCAAAGTGAATCTGGGCTCTTGCAGAGGAGGATGCTTGCTTAGACTTGGTCACTGAGACCTGAGCACCCTGTTTCTTTTCACCTTCCTTCTCGGACACTGACTCTCTAGCAGCCTCTGGCAATTTCCTTTGGACATCCAAAGAAGGCATTTTAATTTTACTTGCCTCCTTGAATGCAAAGGTCCTTGCAGCTTTGGTAGAGGCTTCTTCTTTCTTTAGTTTTTCAAGGGCTTGGAGCTGTTCTTCTTTGTATTCATAATAAGTCTCCATAGAGACACCCATTTCTTTAGCTCTGGCCTTGTCAAACTTCAGTTGAGCAGCTTTAAGGTAGTCAGGGTCTACAGATGCTTTCTTCTTCCCTTTAGCTGTTGTTGATGGAACAGCTTCAGGTTCCTCTTCCTCTTCTTCTTCTTATTCCAGTATCAGATGTCTCCTTCTGTCTGACCTGTCCCTAGGAATAAATTTCTCCCCCTTAGATGGTGCAGGGTTTGGAGATCCAGCCTGAGTAGGCTGAGCAGCTTCAGTTGGATGGGAGACATCCTCAGTGGGACCTGTAGGACCTGTTTGTGAGGCACCTGCTGCTTGACCAACAGATGCTGATTTCTCCTTAGAAGGAGAAGAAGTTTTCTCCCCCTTAGACTTGGTCTTTGAGGCAGATTACTTCTCCCACTTTGAAGGAGATGACACATAGCCTTCAACATGTGGTCTGCCTAGAGAAACAAATCAGCAGGCATAGCAGCAGTTTTAGCAGCAGGTTTGGGGCCAACCAGGCTATGCACTAAGAAAGCCAAGTTATCCTTAACCTCTGCAAGTTGGGTAAGGCAGGTCAGAAGAGAGGTAGTTTGGGAAGTAGCAATAGAAGACAGCTTAGAGAGGGCTTCCCTGTCAGAAGTTGTGAACAACAAACTTTGAAGCTGTGCAAGATGTAGTTCAAGAGAATCTTGCACATCATCAAGATTTGATGACATAGAATTTGACAGAGAGACGATTAAAGTGTTTAAGCTGGCCAATGTAGAAGGAAGGGTGTTTGTGCAAGTATCTAAGAGAGTTGACAGCTGTTGGGAGACAACTGCCATGGAGGACACAGAGTCCTGTTGAGTGGAAAAAATAGAGGAGAGGGTAGTGGAGATAGTTTGCAGCTGTGCAGTGAGTGCAAGCAGCTGTGAGGATTGATCAGCTTGAGGAGGAGGGGTTGGAAAGGAATTCTTGAACGAATCAAAGAATCCTTTAAGCTGTGCAGACACAGAGTCTGAGATGATGGATGGTAGGGAGGTCATGGAGTTTTCCAAAATACCAACTTTGTTGGTCAGCAAAGAGAGCAGATCCTTCAAAGGAAGATCTTTGGGGGATGGGGGAGTATGTGTGGATTGTTTGGATTGTGTAGAGGGTGAAGAATGAGAATGGGATGAGGATGAGGCAGGTGTTTGAGGATTTGTTGGGGAAGGTAGGGAGACTTTGGAAAGAAGTTTCATAGCCTGAGCATAAGTGAGGTGACCCAGCTTGGAAGGGTCAATGGATCCTTCAGCAGTGGCTATATCTGCTTCATCAGGAGAAGGGGTAGGAGATGATGGCCTTTCAGATGCTGCTTGTGTTGCAACCCCTTCATCACGACCTTGGGTGGTTCCCTCAGCAGTACCTTGGTTTGGAGGCACCTCATCATGGGGAGATAGGATGTGCATTTCAACATCAGCAGTGGTGAAACTTGCTGATGGAGTTTGCATTTGAGGAGCAGCTTCACCAGAGGGATGGTCTATTCCCTATGGTTCATCAGCTTGGGAGGATGGTCCTTCAACAGTTGTAGGGTGTACAGCAGCTGCATCACTAGGAGCAGAAGTTTGAGGCTGATCTGCTGGATGGTCTATTCCAGCAGGTTTGGCACCCCGTGCAGACTCAGGTTGTGTTAGAGAAGTATGAGGTGGATACTATGTGGACTCAGTGTGGAGTGGAGTGAACTCCTGTCTTTCAATATCCTCAGCATGTTGGGATGCTGGGGTAACAGATGTGGTAGTCTCCATGTATACAACTGGTTTCTGTTGAGAGGAACCAGAGGGTCTAGACTGACTCTGGGTGGACTCAGGTTGGAGTGAAGCCTGCTCCAATGATGCTGGACCTTCTCCCAAAATAGGAGAGACAGCATGGGTTGCTTCTTTTTCAACTGACTCCTGTTGAGAGGAGTCAGAGTTGCTAGTTTGGGTAGGTGGTTTCTTCCTAGCTAAGGATTTTCTCCTTGAGTATTGTGACATTGTGGGGGATTGAGGAGAAGTAGCAGTGAGTTGTGTTTGGACTGGTGGTAAGACTGGGTCAAAAACAGGGGGGTTAACCTGTTCCATGGTCTCAGGTGCCACAGAGGCACCAGCCACAAAGGCTTCAGGTTCAATAGATGAACCAGGGTGAGAAGTCTACTCCCCCTCAGCCACTGAGGCTGAAGGGGCAGAATTTGACTTAGCTGTTTTAGCCTTCTTGCGGACAGGCTCAACTTGAATCGATTCCAGGACCCCTTTGACAACTTTGGGCCTGGATTTGGATTTTCCTTTGGGAGCAATCACTGGATCCACCCTCACAGTAGAGGGTCCTTCCACCATGCCAAGCAACCTCCTCATGGGTGTAGAGAGAGGAGGTTCATTGGGAAGAACTGGAGCATAGAAAACTATATTCCCAATTACTGGGAATGCAGCAGTAAGTAAGAGGGGCTGAGAGTTGTAGAGATGCTCACCACAAACATGCTTGAATATGAGGCTCACAAACCTTGGATATCTGACAGCAGCTGGACGTGTATCCTGCTGTACCAGGTTCCTCAAATTCACAAAAATCCAACGAGCCATGTTCAGTGTAGTCCCATCCAAAGGCAAATAGAAAGATGTAGGTTGGTGAGAGATCTCTTCTGAACAGAGTGGCTCCAACTTTAGGTTCTGCTACACCACAGAAACGTAGCAGATTTCCCATCTGATCATTTTCAGGCTATGGCTGGTCATATGTTTCAGCCACAGGAAGATGAAGAACTTCCCTAATGAAATCAGTAGTTATCTCAATGGTCTGAGTCCCATTGAGAATGGTTTCCCTGATGATTTTGGTCGCTGGATCATAAGCACAAGTGTACCAAAACTCATACACGGTGAACCTTCAGAAACTCCACCATGTTTTCATAACCCTTCCCCATGTAGTTTTTGGGAATGGTTAAATTTGCAATATAGTTTATGGGTTTCAGGGTCAGCATCGTGGTAACAGAGGGGTGTTTCTCAACATCCTTACCAACGAATACTGGAAGCAGAGGGTTATTTTGGTGAGCCATTTTTAAAGTAGTGGAAAGACGAGTACTGGACACTTAGTCGATTTAGGGTTCTTTGGGTAGTTATGGTAGCAGTAGAGGAAGAAGAAGATGAAACAGTAGAGGAGGTATTTATAGGATTCGAATGTGAGTGGGTAGAAGAGAGAAAGGTTTGGGCGGTTGATTTAAAATGTTCTTTAACGGAAAACGGAACGGTTGTCCATGTCAAAACGGTTGTCAGACCACTTGAACCTTTTTAGTCACTAACACACGTTAACACACATTATCCATAGGTAAATTAAGTTAAATAAATATAGAAATTAAGTAACTTAATTATGAAGAAAGGTAATTAAAACCGATGTTCTAAGCTGTTGGTTAAACCTGTGATGAGCAGGGTTCATCACAAACTGTTCATTCTAAGCTGTTGGTTAAACCTATGCAGCTATATAAGAACATGTTATGTTTAATAGCTGACCAGGTTATAAGACAATGTCTTGTATGATAGATTGAGAGAGTGACCAGTTTGGAGGTTTGATCAATAGAACAGGTTTGAAGTGAAAACTGATGTTATCAAACCTGTTATACGCTCAAGCTGTCCAAGCTTTCAGAAATTGGCTAAGTGTAGAATATGCATAGCCTGTTCTGAGAAACTTGAGCAGTTTGAGACATATGATGCCTTAGAGCATTAAGGACACTTAGTCACTTTTATTTAACATGCCCAGCTTGCTTACAAAGATAATTAAACCTATTTTCATCAAGAGGCTTGGTGAAAATGTCTGCAAGCTGTTCATCTGTGGAAATAAAACTTACCTCCACATTACCTTTCTGGATGTGATCCCTGATAAAATGATGTCTGACTTCTATATGCTTTGTTCTGGAATGAAATACTGGATTGTTAAAGATAGCTATAGCGCTTGTATTATCACATAGAATAGGAGTCTTCCTACATACAAGCCCATAGTCTTCAAGCTGATGCTGCATCCATAGAATCTGCCCACAGCAGCTTCCAGCAGCAATATACTCAGCTTCAGCAGTAGAAGTAGAAATTGAGTTCTGCTTCTTACTACACCAACTGATCAACTTACCACCAAGGAGTTGACATCCACCTGTTGTGCTTTTTCTGTCTAGCCTGCAGCCTGCAAAATCAGAATCTGAATATCCTGTTAGCTCAAGACTTGAGTCTTTGGGACACCAAAGACCCAAACCTGGTGTACCCTTAAGGTATCTGAAGATTCTTTTTACAGCAGCTAGATGTGATTCCTTAGGATCAGCTTGAAACCTAGCACATAAACAGGTAGCAAACATAATATCTGGTCTACTAGCAATTAAATATAGAAAGTTCCCAATCATGCCTCTGTAAGTTGTTATTAAAACAGCTTTGCCACTGGCATCAGCATCCAACTTTACATTGGTTGCCATTGGGGTTTTGATAGGAGAACTTTGATCAAATTTAAACTTTTTCAAAAGATCTAAAGTGTACTTTCTTTGATTTATAAAAATTCCATTTGAGGTTTGTTTAACCTGTAATCCTAGAAAGAAAGTAAGTTCACCCATCATACTCATTTCATATTTTGAGTTCATGAGTAGTGAAAAATTCTTGCATAACTGCTCATTAGTAGAACCAAATATTATGTCATCCACATAAATTTGAACAAGCATAATATCAGACTTCACCTTCTTTATGGACAATGTGGTATCCACTTTACCTCTGGAATAACCATTGCTCATAAGGAAATCAGTTAGAGTGTCATACCAGGCTCTAGGGGCTTGTTTGAGACCATAGAGGGCTTTGTCCAACTTATAGACAAATCCTGGGTGATGTTCATTCTCAAAACCTGGAGGCTGCTTGACATACACTTCTTCTTGCAGCTTCCCATTCAAAAATGCACTCTTTACATCCATTTGAAATACCTTCATACTCTTGTGGGCAACATAGGCTAGAAACAAACGAATTGCTTCTAACCTGGCCACTGGAGCAAATGTTTCATCATAGTCAATGCCTTCTTCCTGTCTGTAGCCTTGAGCAACCAGTCTTTCCTTATTTCTAATAACATGACATTGCTCATCCATTTTGTTCCTAAAAACCCATTTAGTGCTAATTATTGTTTTACTTTTAGGAGCAGGGACCAGCTTCCATACTTTTCTTCTTTCAAACTGATTGAGATCTTCTTGCATGGCAGTGATCCAATTGGCATCTTTTAATGCTTCATCCACTTTCTTAGGCTTCATCAGGGACACAAAGCTAGAAAATATACAAAAGTTTCCTAAGGTGTCCCTTGTTTGCACCCATTTGTTGATGTTACCAATTATTTGATCATTGGGGTGACACCTGATCCACTTAGGATCATGCCTCAATGAAGATTCTCCGGTGTCATTTGCATCTTCAATAGGTCCTGTTGAATAGCTTTCAAGATTTTCAGACACACTAATATCTTGAGTCTGTTCACTTGTTGAACATGACTCTCCATTGTTGAACATATCAGTAGAGGATCCAGGAAAATCAGCATTGATTGGTTCAGGACATGGTGTTGTAATTATGTCAGTACACTTATTCACACAGGGTGTATCAACATAGTCATCATCATGTCCATTGTGGTTAACAGGTTCCACTCTGGGTGTAGTGGAAGCTTTTGATCCTTTTCTTCATTGATGGAATGCATGAGATCATCCAAGCTGAACTCTCCTGAAACTAATTCAGGAACAACTTTGGTGGAAGCACTCCAAGACTTTTCAAAGGTGACATTGATAGATTCATCTATCACCATTCTTTTGTAGTTGTATACTCTGTAGGCTTTGGAGATAGCAGAATATCCAACAAACACACCTTCATCAGCTTTGGGTTCAAATTTTGCCAACTGGTCCCTCTGATTCAGAATGAAGCAGGGACACCCAAACACATGGAAATAGCTAATATTTGGCCTTCTCCCTTTGATTAACTCATAGGGAGTCTTGTTGAACCTTTTCACCACCAAGGATCGGTTTTGGGTGAGGCGGGTAGTGTTGACAGCTTCAGCCCAGAATGATGAAGGAAAACCTGATGCACACAGCATGGTTCTAGCAGCTTCAATGAGAGTTCTGTTTCTCCATATCCTTCTGTGGATTCCTGAACATTGTCACCAAAGGTGACTTTTGGCCCTTTTTCAGTCCTAAGATCACTCAGCAGATCCTTGCAACCTGTCATGTGGTCTGAGCAGCCACTGTCCAAGTACCAAACCTGGGATGGTTGTTTGTCCTGCAGAGTGTGATGGGAAAATATTAGTTATTTTTAGGGGAACTCATCATAGGGATGAGTTCTCCTACTTCATCAACATTTCATATTTTGTCCAAGGGGAAATAGGTAGAATAAGAGATCTAGAGTTAACACACACTCTATCTGCTTTGATACCAGTTGTAGGTCCCAAATGGTTTCCCATAGTGTATTGTTCTAAGCTGTAGAGGGGGGCGGGGGTAAATACAGCTAATTAAAAACTCAACCCTCTTTTTATCAATGTTTGTGTATATTATTAACAAGTGTTAATTACAAACAAGCTTGACGGCGGAAAGGTTCAAGCTGAGATGACAGATACTACAGATGTTTCAACTAGTCTATGACACACTCAGACTAGATACAATGAATACACTCACTTAGATGAACTCACTGTTTTACAAGACACAGATGGACAGCTTGAATAAGAGCAGCTTGGACACACGTTACTGTTTTATTCAAGCAGACTTGCATGTATGAAAAACACACTTCAATGCACAATCTGAATTTCTCACTCTTAGTTATCTCACAATCCTTAGAAGCTTCCTTTTATACTCTCACTGAGAATCTCAGTGAAGCTTCTTCATTGGACAATGAGATAGTGGGATATCTTTCCAAAAAGACAAAACAACTTTTCTGCACATTCTGATAAAGCAGACTTGTCTCCATGTGGCAGAATATTTGTCTTTTTCTTTTTATCTCTGTTGCAGAAGGCTTTAACCAAAAGAGGAATGTCAACATTGAATCTTTCATCTTTTGTTAAGACCATTTTGGTATAAGAAATGGCCTGTCACCCATTTCAAATATCCACTTTGTCTTCATGTATCAGAACAGCGTAGGTAGTTTTTGCATCTTCTGTTTTTCACTTTGTCTTCGGATTTGTAAAATGATCTTGTAGTCCAAAACAATACATGAGGACTTGGAAACATATTCCATAAAGTGTTTAGCCTGTTCACAAAGAACAGGTTCCGTTCACAAAGAACTGAACACTTAGAATTTGTCCAAGCTGCTCAGCAGAGTAGAACAGTTTGGGCAATCTGCCTTAGTTGCAACGAATGCAACATGGTAAACAGCTTTGACTTATATTGCAAATCACTTTTTAGGTTTCAATAAGGCATTAACAGGCCTTAAATTATACCTTTAAGTGCATCAAACATGTTTGATTAAAAATCTCCCCCTAAGATGTAAAGCAGATTTGACTGAGAAATTCAGATTGTGCATTGAAGTGTGTTTTTCATACATGCAAGTGATGGGAAAATATTAGTTATTTTTAGGGGAACTCATCATAGGGATGAGTTCTCCTACTTCATCAACATTTGTTGAGGGACCAGTAATATCCACACTAATATTCCCTATTTGGATTGTATCAGCTTGGATACTATCCTCATTGGCCATATTACTTCCAACACTGCTAGTTTTTACAATGATGGTACTAGTAGAGTCAACAGGCCTCATGTCCTCAGTTTCAGGACAGTCTTTGGCCATATGTGTCTTCTCCCCACATTTATAAGATTTTCTCTTTTTGGCCTTTTTGGAAGAAGTACTTTTAGAAACATAATCTGAATCATTTTTGTTGATCTTTTTAGCAAGTTTAGCAAACTTCTTACCATTTTTAGAAGAATCAACACTTTGGGTGGAAGGCACAATGGCAACAGCTTTACCTGTATCCTCTTTCCTCTTTTTAGGAGGATAGATATCAAATACAGGAAGTTTGATTGAAATTTGACCTTCCACAGGTTTGGGAAACGTATTCCCAAATTTCTCAGGTTGAGCAATGGCTTTACCTTTGCCCTTATTGAGATGTGATGGATGTTGCCTATCAACATAATCACTACTTTTGGTTTTGAAAGACTTACCTTCATTTATAACCAATTTTCCACTATGATTTAAAAACTTATTTGAAATCACAGCAGATTTGCTTTAAACATAAGACTTACTCCTGTTGAAAGCAGACTGCTTACCTTTTGAAAGCTTTTTCTCAAAATGATCAGCATCAAAGGGATTAAAAGGTCTCTTACCATCAGCTTTAGACCAAGAGCCTGTATTGTTAACAGGTTTGGTATCCAAAGCTGCAGCTTGAGCTTGTTTTCCCTTCTTTTGCTTGTGTGAACCAGCTGAGCACTTAGCATACTGATTTGATGGAGAACACATTCCATCATCAGTTTTTGGAGCTTTTTCACACAAGCTGTTAGTGTTTTGAGGCCTGACAAACCTATTTGTTGAGACTAGCTTACCATTTACTTTCTGAAGGAAGGTACTTGGAAGCTCACCAAGAGTGGATAAGTCTTTTTCCAGATTATTTATCTCAACAATTGAAGCTGTTTTATCAAGATTCCCTCCAAGATAGACTTAGATTTGAGTAGGGATCTGTTGACTGATACAATGATTGACTTTCTGTGCAGATTGGCACCACGAGTCAACAATCTTCTGAAGCTTGGCATGCTTTGAGTCTGTTTCTCTCTTTTCTTCTAATAAAATGGAATTGATGTGTTTTAATTCATCAAGTTTAGTTTCCAACTTATGGAAGCTGTCCAGTTTACTAGTTTTTATTATAAGATCAGTTTTTAGCTTGGAGATCTCAGACAGCAAAGCATTATGCTTCTCAATAGCATCATTAAATCAACAAGTAAATATCCAAACATTTTAACTTTTTCAACAGAACTGTAATCCATAAAATTTTGTATCTTATACATCATTGTTGGGTTCCAGTTCTCTAAGTTGCTGAGGGCTTCAGCTTCAGCCAGGTCTTGTTTGAAGTTGCTTGTTGATGGGACATCAGTGTTGGCCATCAGACAGTTATTATCTTCTTCATCTGCAGATGCGTCAGATTCCTCCCAATCACATGTCTCAGCCATGAGTCCTTTTTGCTTGTTGGAAGCCACTGAGTCTTCCAAGTTCCTCAGCTTAGCCATGAGCATTAGGTACTTAACCCTGTAGCCATCGTCCCTGTTTGTCTTGTATGGTTTGGATGATGGGCCAACAGCTTTAGACACACAGTCAGCAGCTATATGGCCAGTTTTGCCACATTTAAAGCACTCAGCCTTAGTTTTATCAAATGCCTTCTTTTTTATGGCACCTGACTTCTTCTGTAGCATTCTTCCACCAAACCTCTTCTTGTTGAATTTCTTGACAAGCATTGCAATCATTTGCTCATCATCTAGTTCAACAAGATCTTCACAGTCTTCCTCTTCAGACATTTCTTCCCTTTCATCATCAGCCTGTTGATCAGGTTGTGTGAACACATCACACATCTGACGAGCAGGTTGTCTCACGCTGGCCACTAAGGCAGCACCTCTTTTAGACATTTCCAAGGCATTTCTTTTCTGTTGCCTTGACTGCTCATCATTCAGTAAACATCCATACAGAATTACAAGATCCATACCTTTGATGGTGCCTGAATTTCTTAAGATAGTAGAAAAATAATTCCATTCTTCAGGAAGAATGTCCAAGAACATGTTCACCAGAGTCAAGTTGTCCTTGGTGATCCTAACAACTTTGAGATCATTGATTAGAGTAGTGAATCTGGTATAAGTTTCAGTGAGAGACTCCTTTGGCTTTGCAAAGAAGAGTTCATACTGTCTAACAAGATTGTTAATCCTGTTATCTAGTGTGATAGTGGGACCATCATAGACGGTACACAAAGTTTCCACATCTCCTTCGCAGTCTTCATTTTCTCAACCTGTTTGAACACATCATCAGGAAGAGAAATAACCAGGTTGTTCCTGGCCTTTGCATCAAGAGCAACCAGCCTTTTGTTTTCATCAGACCATTGAGCTTTTGCTTTTTCAAAGGTTCTGATCTCAGGAACAGCTCCTTCAGAAGCAGGTGTGATAGTAGTAATAGAAGTTGGCACATAGGGACCTTCCATTACTAATACTGGCAGTTGTACATGTAGATTCTCTAAATAGAGCATCATTCTACACTTCCAGCCAGAGAAGTTCTGATGATTAAACTTGGGGGGTTTGGCCATTGAGCCATTGTCATAGTAAGAGGAGGAGTTGGCAGCACTGTTGTCCAAGGGGAAATAGGTAGAATAAGAGATCTAGAGTTAACACACACTCTATCTGCTTTGATACCGGTTGTAGGTCCCAAATGGTTTCCCATAGTGTATTGTTCTAAGCTGTAGAGGGGGGCGGGGTAAATACAGCTAATTAAAAAGTCAACCCTCTTTTATCAATGCTTGTGTATATTATTAACAAGTGTTAATTACAAACAAGATTGACGGCGGAAAGGTTCAAGCTGAGATGACAGATACAACAGATGTTTCAACTAGTCTAGGACACACTCAGACTAGATACAATGAATACACTCACTTAGATGAACTCACTGTTTTACAAAACACAGATGGACAGCTTGAATAAGAGCAGCTTGGACACACGTTATTGTTTTATTCAAGCAGACTTGTATGTATGAAAAACACACTTCAATGCACAATCTGAATTTCTCACTCTTAGTTATCTCACAATCCTTAGAAGCTTCCTTTTATACTCTCACTGAGAATCTCAGTGAAGCTTCTTCATTGGACAATGAGATAGGGGGATGTCTTTCCAAAAAGACAAAAAAACTTTTCTGCACATTCTGATAAAGCAGACTTGTCTTCATGTGGCAGAATCTTTGTCTTTTTCTTTTTGTCTCTGTTGCAGAAGGCTTTAACCAAAAGAGGAATGTCAACATTGAATCTTTCATCTTTTGTTAAGACCATTTTGGTATAAGAAATGGTCTGTCACCCATTTCAAATATCCACTTTGTCTTCATGTATCAGAACAGCGTAGACAGCTTTTGCATCTTCTGTTTTTCACTTTGTCTTCGGATTTGTAAACTGATCTTGTAGTCCAAAACAATACATGAGGACTTGGAAACATATTCCACAAAGTGTTTAGCCTGTTCACAAAGAACAGGTTCCGTTCACAAAGAACTGAACACTTAGAATTTGTCCAAGCTGCTCAGCAGAGTAGAGCAGCGTAGACAGTTTATGTCCAGCCTATTCAACAGAATGAACAGTTTGGGCAATCTGCCTTAGTTGCAACGAATGCAACATGGTAAACAGCTTTGACTTATATTGCAAATCACTTTTCAGGTTTCAATAAGGCATTAACAGGCCTTAAATTATACCTTTAAGTGCATCAAACAGGTTTGATTAAAAATCTCCCCCTAAGATGTAAAGCAGATTTGACTGAGGCCTTTTTGTGCCTAACAATGTTTCTCCATAAACCTACTCACCAAGCTTACACCGTACATGATATTAGGCCTTGTAGAAGTTAAATACATAATTTCCAACAAGACTCCTGTATAAAGTTGAATTCACCATCTTGCCTTCACCTTCTTTAGATAACTTCAAACATGTGATACATGGAGTGGTGACCGGATTTTGATTTTCCATCTTGAATTTCTTTAAAACTTCTTTTGCATAACCTGCTTGTGAGATAAAAGTTTCCTTTTTGGATTGATGAACCACAATTCCAAGAAAATGGTGAAGTTCTCCCAAATCTGTCATCTGAAATTCTGCTATCAATGAGTGTTTGAACTCATCTAACATCCCCAAATTGTTTTCTGTTAAAACAAGATCATCAACATAAAGACTAACAACAATTCCATGTGAATCTCCTTTAGTGTAAAGAGTATGCTCATATGGACATTTTTTAAATCCATAATTCTCGAAGTAAGAATTGATACGACTGTACCAAGCTCGTGGTGATTGTCTCAATCCGTACAACGCTTTCTTCAACTTGAACACTTTATTCTCTTCACCTTTTTTGACCTACCAAAGTGGTTGATCAACATAAACTTCTTCTTTGAGAACACCATTCAAGAATGTGGATTTTACATCCATTTGAAACATTTTCAACCATTTTGAGCAGCAAGTAAAATGAGCAACCAAATAGTTTCGAGTCTTGAAACAGGAGAATATACTTCGCTGAAATCTTCGCCTTCTTTTTGCTTGAAACCTTTTGCAACCAACCTTGCTTTGTGCTTGTTCATAGACCCATCTGGATTCATCTTGGTCTTGTACACTCATTTTACTCCAATAGAATTTTTGTGTGGTGGCAAATTGGTAAGCTCCCATGTGTCATTTTTTTCAATGGAGCTAATTTTTTCTTGCATGGCTCTCCTCCATTTTTCTTCTTGACAAGCCTCATCAAAGTAAATTGGATCTTTCCCTGCAAAGAAAGGAAAAAATATAGTATCATTTGTACCATTTCTTCTGTTACATCATATAACTCTTGGAGAGTTCTTGTCTTTCTTATCGGGCTTCTTGGAGAAGAACTAAGAACTTGTTGAAGAATTTTGAGAACCGGGAGGACTCTCTCCTTGAACATCAATTTCAGCATTTCCAATCTCTTCTTCTTCAACATGAAAAGGAAAAATTGGTAAATTTTCATTTTCAACTTCAATCTCTTCAAAGAAAGAACTTTCATCAAATCGAACATCTCGACTGATCACAATTTTCTTTGTCGTTGGATTATACAACTTGTATGCTTTGCTTCTTTCACTATAGCCAATAAAGATGCACTTTTCTGAGTTGTCATCCAACTTGGTTCTCATTGAATCTGGAACATGAGAATAAGCAACACTTCCAAATACTTTTAAATGATGGACACTTGGTTTTGTACCATACCATGCTTCATGTGGTGTGCAATTTCCCAAACTCCTTGTTGGTAACCTGTTAATAAGATAGACTGCACAAGAAACAGCTTTAGCCCAAAAACTTCTTGCTAACCTCTTCCTTTTTAATAGACATCTTGTCATCTCCATTATTGTTCTATTCTTCCTTTCACATACTCCATTTTGTTGAGGTGTGTAACGGACCGTCATCTCACGTCGAATGCCATTGTCTCGACAGTATTTCTCAAATTCATTTGAGAAATATTCACCCCCACGATCTGTCCGCAAAGTGTTGATTTTTAACCTCGTAAAATTCTCAACTTCAGCCTTGAAATCCATAAATCTTTGAAAAGCTTCTGATATTCCTATAACACAATACACCCAAATTTTTCGTGAGAAATCATCAATAAAAGAGATAAAATAACGATTACCTCCCAAAGATAAAACGGTCATCGACCCATATAGATCTGAGTGAATAAGCTCCAATGGTCTTTTTGCCTGCCATGATATGATTGAGAGGGAAATGAGGTTCTATGTTGCTTTCCAAATTTTGACAAGCTTCACAAACTTCATTCATACGGTCAATTTTAGGCAATCCTCTCACCATCATTTTCTTGATAGTAATTACAAATCTCCATAGTTCAAATGACCATACCTATCATGCCATAACTTGGAAACTTCTTTGTCAACACCAACAAAACAAGACATATTTTGATTTTGAAGAGCTAACGAGAAAAGATTTGTGAATTCATATTTCTAGCAATTCATTCAATCTCAACATAAACATATGAACAATTAACAATCAAACACAATCTATTGAATGATTAAGAGAAGAATATTACATTTGGTTCATGGCTTTCTTGCAAAGCAATTCTCTTCTCTCTAATCAGATCTGCATGAGTGTGTGTAATCTTCGAGTCTACTTCACCCACTCTTCTATCAGATCTCTCTCTATTTATACTTAATACTCAAGCTTTGAGTATTTACAATCCAACCCCTATAATATTGAGTAATTACAATTATATACCATATAATTGTTTCATCTCTATTATTTATTCCCAACATTCTCCCCCTTAGAGATGAACACAATTATTAAAGTAATATTCATTTCAGCTCTACAAATATTGTCCCTAACAATCTCCCCCTTAGAGATGAAATCAATTTTCTGATAAAAGATCATTTCAGGGACTTTTTCGTGAATATTCTTCTTTTCTCTGATCTCTGAATCTTCTTCTTTTCTTTATTTGTCTCTCTCTGATCTTCACAAATCTTCTTCTCTGAACTTCTCTTTTCTTGTATTTTCTTGTAAGTACACTCCCCCTTGAATCATGAATAGCTTTTTAATTCTCTCCCTTGATCAATTCATTTGATATGATGTAGCAATTGTCTTCAGTTGACTTCAATCTACTCAACTGTTGTCTCTGAACTTTAGTTTTTCTCCCCCTCATGATGATCATAAGAATTATGAAAATCATGCAAAATCTTCAGAGACATTAATTCATTGAAGTTTAAAGTAGCAGAAATACAACAACAATTACAATTTCAAAATATTTCAAATTGACTTTTTCCCTCTCAAACTGATATCCTCTCCCCCTATACAAAACCAACCTAACTCACTCTTCCTCAAAAATTTCACTCCCCCTCGAATTGATACTTTAGCTTTTCAGAATAAAAACAAAGCTTTTCAACTTTTGGGAAAATGAAACACATTCATTTTGTGAGAAAATGAGTCCAGGTCCACATAGGATTCCTGTTTACACAATAGACAAAATCTATGTGACCTACGTTCAGCGCTGGCATGATAGTAACACTGGTAGGATTTCCAAATAGTCATCGTGAAATCCTTTATCATGAAAGAATCACTCATATTTGTTCCGGCTTAGTCACTTTGGACTAGCAGTTTATAGTCACGCAGACTGATAGACTCGATGTGTCCTAAAAGTGTATATAATCAGCTCTAGACACAATGTGCATCAAATGAAATTGGAGACCGGAGCAACTGTCTTCCTTGTTTCAATATCAATAATATCCAAATGATATATCGATAGAAATGTGTTATATCTCCGTGATTATTGAAACAGAAATCTTTTGAGAGATAACTGAGTAGTTGGTGGGGTTAAGTGCATGCGTCACTGGGTCCATGACGTCTTTTTCAATATCAAGTCACCTAGGGCTTGATAGATTATGTGGATTACCCAGCAGACACAGTGTAGGATAGGATTATCGTTTCTTCAAATCCTTTCTCAACTCTCAGCTCTCAGCACTTTTCAACCTAGCTCCCTCCGGCTCACTTTTCAGAATTAAATTCAGTCAGCTTTATACGAAAAGCATGATCTGATGCACCACCATCGCCTTTTAATATCCCTCTCATTTACATTTTACCTCTGCTCGACCCTGTCAGTATCCCGTGATAACTGACACTTCTCAACTAATAAACCTAAAGAACCCTCACCCACACAAACTATAGATGGTTTGCTCCTTGGGTAGGTCTTCCGGTTCTGGTTAGACCATAGAAGCGATATTTATGCCTATCACTCAGATTGGTGCATAATCGGAGTCAGCAGAATTAATCTTAAGCGTTTCAGCTCATGGGATACCAAGAAATTCAGCTCATTTGAAATCGGAGATGATAATCAGAATAAATTTTGGGAATGATAGCAGAATGAAATGTACAATCTGATATAAGATATGAAATGAATCAGACTTGTTATGAAAGAATTAGGTCATGGAGAATATGAGAGTATTCTTTGAACGGGAGAATATTAAAGAGAATCTCAGAAGTAATGAGATTTTGAACATCAAAGAGATTAAATCAATTAATCGCAATGAGAGATTCAGAGAATCAGAAGATTATGAAAATATTTTGCTTTTCAGCTCAAAAAATCTTTTTATGTGTGTATCAGATATTTTCGTGAAAAATTACACACAGTTTTGAAAAATGTCATCGTCAAAGTGCATCTGAAACTCCCCCTGGAAATAAGCAGACACAGTTAGTCAACTCATAGAAATGAAACAAAGAGCAAAAAATGATAAAAATAAAACTCCCTATTTGTCAATTCAGCATCAGAGTTGAATGCAGGGCAGGAATTCCAGAAAGATTCGTCTTTCAGAATCGGGTTCTAATCTGAAGTGATTAGAAGCCATTTGTCGCATAAGCTTGGGTTTCAGTCTGAAGTAACTGAAAACCATTGACTCTGGTTCATTGAAGTCCGGGTTCTAGTCTGAATTAACTAGAAACCACTTTGATTTGAAACACGGGTCTTGATCTGATGTAATCAAGAGCCTATTGAAATGAAGAACGGGTCCTTATCTGAAATGATAAGAAACCTATAACCTGCAAAATTTAAGATGTCTTTGGTATCCAAACAGATTTGGATCCAGACTTGTTAGCGCTCTTGGGTACCCATTTCAAAACAGGTTTTGGTACCCACTTGTACTTGGGTTTAGGTACCCATTGCAAGTTATAACTATCAGCTTCTCTTTCAAACGCAGAAAACAAATTTCTTTGAGTATGAGAAAATTGAATATCTGAATTTCTAAAGAAACTTGAATTCGAATGATCAGACTTTTGCGAACTCTTCTTTTTGAAAAACTGTCCGGTTCTTGCCTGTTTCTGATAATACTTGGTATTTTTCTGTGAAAATGTTTTCTGATTAGAATGACCAGTATTTTCAGAAACTTTAAGAAAATTTGACTTTGAAGATTCACCGGTGTAAATCTTGACCGGAAGTTGTTCAATAATTTTATCTTTGCCGCTGTGTATCTTTAACAGATACTTAAGTTTAAGATCTGAAGAAGAATCAAACTTAGCAGAGTTAGTTAGATTCACTTCACTTTCAGAAGACAAACCAGAGTGATTAACATTGGATTTTAAACACACTGAAGAAGGGGTCTTAACCTTTGACTCAGTTGATGAAGTAAACACATGTAATTGTTTTGTAAGATGAAGTATCTGATCTTCCAAACTTTTGATAATGACTAAATTTGAATTTCTGTCATGATCAAATGATTGGTAATCAGATTTAAAAGATTGTTCTTTGATTAAGAACATTTGTCTTTCATCTTCAAACAATTCAGATTTTGATTTAAAATCTTGTTCTTTAAGTAAGAACTCATGTCTTTCCTTCTCAATCAAATCTTTAGTTAAAGACAACTCTTGTTGAAGAGCAAAAATTTCTTCATTTTTGTTTAAAATACAATTCTGATCAGTCGGTTTTGTCTTACAAAGTGTATCTTCAAGATCCTGAACTTTCTTGTAAAGATCAGATCTTTCAGGCAAAAGATATTTCAGTTGAGTTGCATTCTGAAAATTTTCTTGTTTCAGCTCATCAAGTTCTTTAAGTAATTCAGATATTTTCAATTGATGAGCACAACTCTCAGAGTTTTGTTTTTCTTTTAAGTTTTGAATTTCTTCATTCAGTATTTGTACGTCACGTAACGCCAAATGTTTATCAGTATTTAACTGAATGAGAATGTCGTAATTGTTCTTACGAATCTTTTCAGATTCAGTAAGTTTGAAAATCAGCTCAGACTTTGACAATTGTTCAAATTCCATTATGAATTACTGAAAAATGAACTTCCAAGATCTTTTATGGAAAAATGAGTGAATTCTGATAAAACTTTGAGAATTATATCTACAAATGATAACTTGTGAAAAATCAGCTCTGAAATGACTTTTTGACGTTGAAATTTTAGATTTTCTGTAGAAAAATGCCCGTAACTTTTTTCTGGAGTGGAATTGGGCCTCGAAAATTTACCGAACCGGCTACGCCAGTTCTAGAAATGTAGATCTCTTTTCAAGCTTCGATTTGACGTATGGTAGGCCTTCTAACGATGTTCCAGTCAAAAGTTATGACCAATTTAAGCAGCTAAGGTCAAATAGTCAAAACTCGAATAATGAATTATGAAACTCGAATGATATGAGATGAAACTCGAATTATTAAGGTTGAAACTCGATCAAAGAAAGATGAAACTCGAACTATAAATGATCAAACTCGAGTGATGAATTATCAAACTCGAATGATATGATATGCAACTCGAATGAAGTTATGTTAAACTCGAATGAAATGGAAATCAACTCGAATTACAAAGAAGTGAAACTCGGTCAATGCTTTATGAAACTCGGTCAATGAAGTATGAAACTCGAATAACTAAGGCTTAAAACTCGAATCATAAGGCATGAAACTCGATGAATGTATTATCAAACTCGAAATAAGCTTCATAAAACTCGAATAAATCTTTCATAAAACTCGAATAAAGCTTTACTAAAACTCGAATAAAGCTTTCATAAAACTCGAATAAAGCTATAATAAAACTCGAATATAGCTTTCATAAAACTCGAATGCCTTCTTTATAAAACTCGAATGACACTATGAATTTAGTTATGCCCGAGTTTTATCATTTTTCAACAAAAACAAGATCAGATTCAAACTTTTTCAATAAAAATCCATGAATTGACCTCAAATTGATTTCGAAGGTTCGTTTTAATAGCAGAAACAACTTTTGTGAAATCACTTTGGCTAATTCTTGATTAAAAACCAAAAATCGACCAAAAACCTCAAGAACACACTTTTTCAAAAAATCTGAAAATTCTCAATTAAATTCTGTGTGTTTGGAATAAAAATTTGATACTTATATCATTGAATTCGTCTTTAAAATTCGCACCTTCGATCCAATTATCAGATCATTTCATCCACAGAATCAAAATCCTCAATTGATTTTCGGATTTTCAAAAAAAATGAATATAACAGTGTTCTAAAAAAAAACGATTTCAGATTCAAAATTCACTCAAATTCAGCCATATTAGGCTCTGATACCAATTGTGAATTCATATTTCTAGCAATTCATTCAATCTCAACATAAACATATGAACAATTAACAATCAAACACAATCTATTGAATGATTAAGAGAAGAATATTACATTTGGTTCATGGCTTTCTTGCAAAGCAATTCTCTTCTCTCTAATCAGATCTGCATGAGTGTGTGTAATCTTCGAGTCTACTTCACCCACTCTTCTATCAGATCTCTCTCTATTTATACTTAATACTCAAGCTTTGAGTATTTACAATCCAACCCCTATAATATTGAGTAATTACAATTATATACCATATAATTGTTTCATCTCTATTATTTATTCCCAACATTCTCCCCCTTAGAGATGAACACAATTATTAAAGTAATATTCATTTCAGCTCTACAAATATTGTCCCTAACAAGATTATTTGACGCAACCGTAACTCTAGCAATGACTTGATTTTTCCTTGACAAAAAACAAGTCATGTCATGAAAATGAATGTCATAACCTTTCTTCAAAAGATGACCAACACTAAGTAGATTACTTTTTAGGCCAGGAACAAAATAAACTTCTGACATTTTCTCAATACTTCCTTGTCTTGTTTCAAATTCTAATCCACCAACACCACTAACATTGTATGACTTTCCATCTCCAATTTTAACTTCGCTATAATCATTTTCAAACAACATGGAAAATAAATCTTTGTTACCTGTCATATGCTTGCTAGCACCGCTGTCTATGTACCACACATTTTCATTATTTCCGTCTTAAGATACTAGTAGCAAAGTGTCTTGATTATGAGACTCCGAGTTCTTACTTCCGCTAGCCCACTTTGCATCGTATTTTGCTCCATCTTTAAACCAACAATCTCGTGCAAAACGACCAGGTTTGTGACAATTATCACATTCAAAATAACCGCGTCCTCTTCCTCTTTGATAGCCACGTCCACGTCCTCTTTGCCAACTTCGAAAACTTTGACTTTGATTAGCTTCATTCCACCCATTTTCAATTCTTCCATAGTTTCCTCTTCCACGAGAATTTGCAAATCTTCCTCTAGAGTTTCCTCATCTTCCAAGATCATGGTCTTTACCTCTTTGGCTTTTGAAACCTTCTTGCTTCTCATTTAATGACAACTTTGACTTGAGGGCTTGTTCCAAAACTACTTCTTTCTTTTTCTTAGTGAATCTTTCTTCATGAGCTTGCAACGAGCCACTTAGTTGATCAATTGTCATAGAATCTAAATCCTTAGATTCTTCAATGTCTACAACAATATAAACAAATCTAGAATACAAAGAGCGAATAATTTTTTCAATGACACGAATATCATCCATAGTTTCACCATTTCTTTTTAATTGGTTAACTACCGACAACACCCGTGAACAGTAATCAGAAACTAGTTCTGCTTCTGTTTTATGCAAGCCTTCAAATTCCGCTCGTAGAGTTTGCAATCGTACATTTTTTTACCTTTTCAGCGCCTTGTATGTCATTTCCAAAAGCTCTCATGCTTCCTTTGTCGAAGTAGCACCACATATTTTCTCCCACGCAGCTTTATAGGATTGTACTCCTTGATATATCCAAAACAAAACTTGTTGGTTCTTTTTCCTCCATCTTCTTAGATTCTCTTTTTGAGCTTGGTTTAATTCTTCTTCATTTTCTTATTCCGTGTAGCCTTTTTCAACTATCTCCCATTCTTCTTGAGACCCAAGAATAGCTTTCATTTGAATACTCCATTTGCCATAGTTGTCTTTGGTTAATTGAGGAACAAAAGAAAGAGGAATAGAGTTGTTCATTTGAACAGGTTTAGGACCCTAGATTAGATGACTCTGATACCAATTTGTAGAGAGGAAAAAAAATTGGAGAAAAACTTAACACCACAAGAATCAATTTTACTTTATTTCTTGAATATTTTCTTCCCCCTTACAACTCAAAAGTAATGCCAATTTATAGACTAAGTTTTGACATTCATTCACTAGCTACATAACTACCCCATTAATCACTAAACTCTTCGCCTTTCAAAACTTATCATCTCTTGGGTGGTTACTAGACATTAATCACCAAACTCCTCATCTTTTGCTGGTTACATGAATTAATCATAAACTTAAACATAATAATTATCCAAGTTTAGTTTAGTTTATTGCTAACAATCTATAAAAGATCTTTAGAGGATTGAACAATATTTTTTATAATCCAATTGAAACAAATTTTTTTTTGAGAATTTTATCTAAATTACTCGTTCTAATATTGTTTTTTGTGGTTTTGTATTTAAAGATTAATGTGGACTAATATATGAATTAAAATTTTATATTATTATTGAGATAAATGCTAAAATTATAGGCCTAAACGTTAAACCATATAAAATTAATTTTTTTTGGTTTTTCGGTTAACCGCCCGTCACCAAAATCGTGAACCTAAACTGAAACCGATGGTTTTTTCTGGTTCGATTAACCAAACCGAAAATAAAAAACATCATGCTTCGGTTAACGTCAAAATCGAACGATTTTTCGTATCGGTTTTTCTGTTTCGTAATTTTTTGAACACCCTTAGTATAATTCGTAAACCGAGTTTAAAAATACTGAAAAACCGGGTTCCAATATCCAAATTTCACTAAACCAAAAAATAATAATAACTTAAAGGACTTTTATGGGAAAAAAAATAACATAAAGGGATGGAAATGCAAAAAACGTGAAAACGTGTTTGATTTTTTTCATAATAAACCAAAATTGAAATATGACTAATTGTAGTTTTTATCATTTTATTTTTTTATTATAAGATTGATTAAGGATCACCATTTATAATGAAATGATATTGTTATTTGGAAATTGATATAAAAGTATATTTGATTAAAACTTATCGAACATAATATATAATATAAAAGAATAAAATTGACATAAAAAGAAAAATGAAAACAAAAATCAAAGAAAATCTTGTATGCTGGCTTGGAATGGAACTTTGAAGTTGAAGGTAAAGTGTTGTAGATGTAAAAATTCAACCAATGGAGGAAGAAAATTGTTCATACTATATGTATAAATAATAATGTAAATTATAAAAATGGTTGAAGATTTGCTCTCATGTCCATTAGTTAACCACTCCGTTTTGATCTTTTAACCGTTTTGGTATTTTATCAAGTAGTTTATTTTAGGATTTATTATGAAAAAAAAAACAATGTATTTTCATGTTTTTTACGTTTTCGTCTATTTATGTTATTTTTTTCAAAAAATTCCTCAAGTTAATTTTATTTTTTTTGATTTATTGAAATTTGGACATTACAAAAAAGTAATGATGAATTATTTTTTTATCATGTACAAGTTCCGTTAACAAATTTTACAATTTTAATAATAATAAAAAATAACACAAGGACTATAATAATAAAATATAGTTTTGAGGGACCAAACTGATAAAATGGTAAAAAAAATATAATTGTTTTTTTCAATATTAACCTTAAATTTTATATGTAAAAAATTGCCTATTAAAAATTCCCAAAAAAAATCTATTAAAAACCACAAATATAATACAAACCAGAGGCAGACCTATGTGGAGAAGAGGGGTAAACCGTGCAATGAGTCTTTTCTCCAATAACTCTATTTCGTAGTGTAATATTTTTTAAATTTTATACGTGCAACCAACAAAAATTTAATTGTGCAACTTACACTATTAAAAAAAACTTAAGTGTGCAACTTGATTTTAAAAAATTATACCTCAAATGAAACGAAAAAAAAATTAAAAGTTGAACGCCTAAATAAGTAAATAAGTAATAAAAATAAAACTCAATAATTTAAGCCAAAATTAAAACCAAAATTTAATAATATTTTTAGCCCAAATTAAAGTCCAATATCTCCCAATTATTGGACTGGCTGTCTTTAGTTAAACAATTGCATTAGCTAAGTTTACACTTTAATCAAAGTTAATCTTGAAACTTCATGTCTAATTAGTTTACTCTTTAATTGAATTATTGAAATTTAAAACTTGAAATTTTGTGTTTATTTAGTTAGTATACACTTTACTCTTTAATTGTTAATTTATAATATCTATTGATGGATAATTTATTTAAAAGAAAGTTATAGAAAAGTCACTAATGCCAATTGGAGATGAAACTTGTTAACTTATACTTCTTAATAAATTACGTTTTTTTATTAATTATCTATTAGTTTATTGGTTAATTTAATATTATAGGTTCTATTTTAAATTATAAATATTAGGAAGGGTTTAGCATCTCTTCTAACACTGGCAACTATGGTGCGTACATGATGTATGATCTTAGGATCTTAGAATCGTACGATTCCACCTTTGACTTTTCGAGATCGATCAATGTAGACAGATATTAACATAGGATCATTAATCATCAAGATCGTATGGTCGTTTGCACATACTTCCATTTACCGGAATCCCAACCATTTTATCCGGTAGGATTGTGGGTAGGATCCATTGACTTTCTTTTGTATGACTTTAGACATCCATGCATGATAGCATGGTGTTTTCTTATTCAAAGTTTGAGTCTTAATTATAGTTTTAGTTTATGATATAAAATTATAAATTATATACAGTAGATTTTGGTAGAATTTATGATCCCAATCATGCATGGAAGCCTAAAATGATCTAGGTAAGATTGCAGTCTTAACAACCTTATCAAACATAGCGTGTTTGAATATTCAACCAAGTTTAGTTGATGACTTTCAACTGGATCTTAATAAATATATATGCTACATATATGTCATTAAATTGGTTAAGCAATCATTAATTTGAAGGGCTATCTGCTGTGATCAAATTTCAATGCACATCTTCCTCAATTGTTTTGAAAATTTCAATTAACTTGTTTATTCATGTATAACCAAAAAGCATGCATCGTTCATACGAGAGAAATTTCATCACTTTTAGGTCCCTGTTTCACTCACGGAATGGAATTTGAAGGTAGCAAAATATAATTATAGTGTGTTGAAAGTTTGGATTTCAAAAAACATGAATAAAAGTTTGTTCAAATTCCATCAAATTAATCTATGGTTAAAGAAATTCAACATGGCTAGCTATTTGTAACAGAATCTAAATTGCTAACATTTCACATCTAGCTCATACCTTTAAATATCAATTAATATCTCAACCAATAAACATATATACTATCTATATAATTAAATTAAATTCCAACTCCTTCAAACTGCATTCCGCTAGCCAAACGGGCCTTAGGATCTGACTTTGCCTGCTAAACCACTAGACAAATTTGTGTCTGATGTAAAGCTCAAATTAAGTCTAGAACCCAAACAGTACCTCTCAGTACTTATAATCAAAATATTCATAATTTCAGTCAAAGAAATAAGCAATTTCTAACCTCTAAGTACGTAGATTCAAAATATTCATAATTTCAACCATAATTCCAATATCAACCACAGTTAGATGTTACTCTGCTCCATGGAACTTGCATGGTATTGTGGGGCAGCATGTTTTCCCATTTTATAATTATAGAAATGGAATGAACATGACAATTTATATTGCTTGCCATCTTTTTCCTCTTAAAAGAAAGAGCTCCCATGACCATGATGCAGTGACCGATTACAAGTTAAGTATAAAAGGGGTTTCCTTCAAAGAAATCGTCGTATGAATCATAAAAAGGGATATCTTCCTCACGCACTAGGGGTCTTTCGAGTTCATTTACAGTGATCTTTAGTTCATAGTTTCCTGTTGCAAGTTGCATTTCTTGAATTCTATTGAGAGAGTCGATCAATGGTAGGCTTGAGTCATCAATCTCAATACATTGAGTGTTAAGATGTCACCTATTTCTTGTGGAATCTCCTTCAGATTTTCACAAGTTCCTACCACAAGTTTTCTGAGCTGAGGGAAGTTGAAATTAGAGGCTTCCCACACTTGGATGTTCAGCATTTGTAATTTCAAGAATTTCAGTTGGTGAAACTGCTGCACACCAAGGTCCCACAGGAGTCCCTCAAACGAAGAGTCAAGTAATTTGAGAACTTCAAGTTTCGGTAGCCTTTGGATTGATGACGTATAAAGCCAAGGTAGATGACACCCTTTTAGCGTAAGCTTTCTTAAGGTTTCAGGGAATCTGAATTGGTTTGTTACCGTTAGTGGTTTATCCATGTGGTTCTGCAAGTTCAGAGCTTCAAGATGAGTCAATAATGAAAAGTTTGGAAATGCATCACTTTTCGATGTTGTAGGAACAGAACACCCAAGTTTCTTGATATTTGGAAAAAATCCCAGCAAAATTTGTACCCTATGGTCTAGACTTAGTCTGGAAATGGTTTGCAAGTTGAATAATACAGGAAACCATGAATGGGATCTGATGATCCTTTCACTCCAAAAATGCCTCAGATTCACCATATTTTCCATATTTTCTGGTGAGTACATGGAATCTAGAAACTTGCCTTTAAGAATGAGCGTTTGAAGCTTCCAGAGATTGGCAATTGAGAATGGGATCGTTTGGTCCGCAGACCAAACTGCTAGATACCTTATGACATCAAATAGCTCTGAACTTTCAACTTTGTACATATTTATGTAGTGAACTTTTTTTTGTGTACATTTGGTAGCCAAAGTTTCAAAATTGTTCCAATTTGGTAGTTGGCGTACCTGTTAAACCGGTTGCTTCCGGTTTCGATGCCTACGTGGACAATTTTTTGATGACGTGGCTACTCGTTTTTATATTATACCCGGTTTTATCTATGTGGTAGACCGTTTTTTAAATCACCCGATTTTATTACCCGGTTCTTACAAGTTGGATCGACCGTATGAAAAATGAATCTGGTTTATAACCGGGTGATTTTAAAAAAAAAAAGAGGTTGCCACATAGATAAACCGGGTATAATATAAAAACGGGTAGCCACGTCATTAAAAAATTGCCCACGTAGGCATCGTGTTAGTTTAATCTTGATTATGTAATGGTTTAGAGTTTAATATGTAATTATATAAAGTATAAAGGTCTAGAATAGCATGTAGTAAACATGAAGAATTTCAACTATTCGTAAAAGTCGCAACCGTTCATGAAAGGGTACCACGAACCATTGTGTCGGTTCACTCGCACCCTTTCGTCTAGTATATATAGATTGTATTATAAAGATTGTAAAGTGTGTATTTCCAAGATTATTAATAAAGATTAGTTTAGTAAATCCTGTGATTGTTTATTTAGAGAGTTTTTCCCAACATTTGGTATCAGAGCGCAAGGTCATACGATCCTGAAATTCTCATCATTTACCGAGAGAAACAGTCCAAGAAATACACCAGGCGATTAGAACATCGTCGTTAAGGAGATTGGCAAAGAGATTGCCAGATTGATACACGGGGCAGACGAACACAGTAGTGTTCTACCACCAACCGGCACCAAAACAAAGAAATCAGATTGATTTTAAGAGACGAATCTAGACAAGATTCAATTTAGAGAAATCAGAAATTTCTCATCATAGTTAGTCAAACCCACAATACCGAAGGCAAAATTCAAGCAACAAGTTTTCAGAAATCAGTAAGCCCCATCGCAATTCATAGAATTAGATATAGCAAACCCTAGAAATCAGTCAAAGGGGATATACCAGTACGTATAAGCCTCATACCGAAACCAATAGAAGCCAAAATCAGAAAATCAAAACCTGATTTTGAAGAAACCACCGCGGAAAATACACAGAAATAGTGCCACCGCCGTAGGAGTGAACCCACGGACAGAAACCCGTAACCAACCGCCGCTACAAACCACCGTAGAACCATCGAACGCCGCCATCATTAGAGGCAACATTTAGGGTTCCAGAATTCCAGAAGTCGAACCAACGCAACCAACCGTCGCCTACCACCACAAGAAACCGCCAATCGCCATCATAGAATCCATAATCAGCGATTGACACATAGGCAACGATTAGGGTTAGAATTCGTAAGCAACAACACCGATTAAGAAGAGTTGTAGCACCGATTCAGAGGAATCACAAAGAGTTACATCGATTTCAACAGAGGCATCGATTCACAGAAAGGGAAAAAAGGATAAACGTATTTAGCACTGGTTCACAAGAAGGACATCAAAACATTTTCAGAAAAGGGGTTATAGCGATTAGGGGAAAGCAGCAGAGACGTCGGTTTAGAGAAAAGATTGCAGCACCGGTTCAAGAGGAAAGGGTTATACCGATTAGAAGAGAGACAAAAGATTAAAGAACATGCCACCGTTTAAAGAGAAGCCCAAATAAAAAAAACACCCCACAGAGGCCCAAAAAGCAGAAGAAGTAAAGGCCCAAAACGAAGAAAACAGGTTTTTCTTTTCTTGTTTTAATTTTAATATATATATTCTGATTATATATATTATTATTATTATTTTAGAAGTTAGACTTTATTTTATTAGAAGAATAAATTTGAGATTGATATTTGCCATTACAATTTTCGTTAGAAAAAGATTAAATTATTTGAGGAATAATTGTGGTTAGATATAAAAATTAAGTTGAATTATTTCTTAGATTTATTTTTTAGCTTAAGAAATAATCAATTTAAAGAGTATGTCAGGAGATAAAAATAATGTTGTTGTTACAACATTATCATCATATCAATGTCCAATTTTGAAAAATACGAATTATACATTATGGACATTAAAAATGAAGAAAATATTAGTGGCAAATGGAGTTTGGGATTTAATAGAAGAAACAGATACATCAAATGAGATTGATGTAAAAAAGGATAGTTCAGCATCAGCATACCTATTTCAAGGGTTACCAGAAGATTTGCAAATGCAAGTTGCGGGATGTGAAACAACAAAAGAAATTTGGGATTCGTTAAAATCAAGATTTATTGGCACAGAAGATCTACAACAAGCGCACTCGCAACAACTAAAATCAGAGTTTGAAAAATTAGTGATGAAAGAAGATGAGACGATAGATGCATTTGCAGGAAAGTTAATGAGTATTATTTCGAAGGTTGCAACATGTGGATTAACATTTGATGAGCAAACAAAAGTACGGTAGATACTTAATTCAGTACCAGATAGATTTATACCAGTAGTAGCAACTATTGAGATGATTGCAGACCTTAAGACAGTTATGTTAGAAGAAATTATCGGAAAACTTAAGACTTATGAAGAAAGGATTAAGTTTAGAAAAAGTAGTCAGGAATATTATAGTGAGAAGTTGTTGTTCACACATCAAGGAAATGACAGAAGTTATGAACACAACAATAGACGAGGAGGAAGAAATCAGACACAAGGAAGAGGCCAAGGAAGATTCGCAAGAGATAACAGAAGTAAAGATAGTCATGATAAAGGAGGAAGAAACCCTGGAAATCAAAGCTACCAACGAAGAGATACTAGAGAGATAAAATGCTACAATTGTCACAAATTTGGACACTACGCTAAGAGTTGTTCATTACCAGATCATAGAAAAGAAGTGTCAAACCTCATTGAAGAAGACTTAGAACCAACGTTACTGATGGTTATTGATCAAGATTAGATCAATAACAAGAAAGAAAGAAGAGAGAGAGAGAGAGAGAGAGAGAGAGAGAGAGAGAGAGACAAGGTCAAGATTAGACCAAAGAGAGCATGATTGATCAAGAGTAGATGATCAATCAAAGAAAAACTGATCAAGAGTAGATCATTTTTCTTAAAAGCAGAGATTCAAAGAAGAACTGATCAAGAGTAGATCATTTTTTCTTAAAGTAGGTTAGAGAAACCGAAGATTTGATTCAGCAAAATCAAATACAGATAGAGAGACCGCATTTGAGACACAGATGCAGCATTGGAGACACAAATGCAAAGACAGTTAGAGAACCTAACAAAATTGAGATTGCACAAGCAAGAAGATGCAAGTGTTGCAAGATTGAGATTACACGAGCAAGAAGATGCAAGTGTTGAAGACAAACAGAAGAACAGAAGATTGAAGACTTGAAGAATAATCAAGATTAAGGGGGAGAATGTTAGTTTAATCTTGATTATGTAATAGTTTAGAGTTTAATATGTAATTATATAAAGTATAAGGGTCTAGAATAGCATGTAGTAAACATGAAGAGTTGCAACTATTCGTAAAAGTCGCAACCGTTCATGAAAGGGTACCACGAACCATTGTGTCGGTTCACTCGCACCCTTTCGTCTAGTATATATAGATTGTATTGTAAAGATTGTAAAGTGTATATTTCCAAGATTATTAATAAAGATTAGTTTAGTAAATCCTGTGATTGTTTATTTAGAGAGTTTTTCCCAACACATCGTACGCCAACTACCAAATTGGAATAATTTTGAAACCTTGACTACCAAATGTGCACAAAAAAATGTTCACTACATAAATGTGTACAAAGTCGAAAGTTGAGAGCTATTTGATGTCATTTTCCCTACTTGTATGTCCCTAAGATCGGCCCTTGAAATATTTAGTAGATCCAACACTCTAAGAAGCAAAAACGAAGGAACCCACCGTCCACTTTCACGTCCCAAGTGCTGACTGTTAAAAAAGCACAAAACTGACCGTATGTGTGTGGCACATAATGTATTGTTTATTTGGTTTACTAATTGTAATTGTAATTGTTATATTTAGAAGGATGATACATTTGTTAACCGGTTTTTTCGGTTCGGTTATTCGGTTGACCAATTAACCATTTTTATTTAATAAATTATATTCTAAATTACAAAACTCCCTTATTAGTTTTTGAAAACTTTAAAGTCCAAGATAATAAAGACGAGATACAAATCATATATGTAGAGAGGGAAAAAAATAGGAGAAAAACTTAACACCACAAGACTCAATTTTACTTTATTTCTTGAATATTTTCTTCCCCCTTACAACTCAAAAGTAATGCCAATTTATAAACTAAGTTTTGACATTCATTCACTAGCTACATAACTACTCCATTAATCACTAAACTTTTCACCTTTTAAAACTCATCATCTCTTGGGTGGTTACTGGACATTAATCACCAAACTCTTCATCTTTTGGTAGGGGCGGACTTAGTATAGAGATGTGGGAGTCACTTGACACCTATAAATTTTCAAAATACTGAGTTACGTATGTTTCAAAATTCCAAGTGACACCTAAGATTTTTTTAAGTGCCACCTACAAAATATTTGTACAATTATAATATAAATATCTAATTTATATTTGTTGTTTTTATTACTTAAATTTATTGAAATATACTAAGTATTTATTAAAAAAATTTTAGAAAAGCCTAACAAACCAATATTAAAGAATCACTCAAGTTAATTAAGTTAGCTCAAAATTTTTAAAAAAACCCAAAAAACTGTCCAAACCTGATGAGTGATGCCTTTGAAACCCCTAAATCATTTGTTGCTTTCATTTAACTTTCAGCCACAACCCACAACATCGTTACTACTCACCTTCAACTTATTGTTACAATGTACTTTTGTAATTAGAAAAATCTTATTATTCGCTAAATTTGTGTTGACAACCCGTTTTGGTGATCCGATCCATCTTAAAAATATTTCGAAAATCTAATTATTCAATTTACTTAAAAAAGTGACACCGATAATAAAAATTCCTGGATCCGCCACTGTCTTTGGTGGTTACATGAATTAATCATAAACTTAAACATAATAATTATCCAAGTTTAATCTAGTTTATTGCTAACAATGTCTCCCTTAAATTAAACTTGCTTTTACTCCCAATCTTTCAACATTCTTCTTGAAAACATTCCCACCAAGCGGCTTCGTAAAAATATCCGCCATTTGATCTTGTGTCTTGCAATACTCAACTTGAACATCTCCTTCGTTGACAAGTTCCCTCAAGAAATCAATTCTGATGCGGATATGCTTTGTTCGTCTACGAAGAATTGGATCCTTTGTGACTGAAATAATCGAGCTATTATTACAATAGAAAGTGGTTGACTTATCTTGCTTTTGCATAAGACTTTCCAAAATTCCGCGCAACCAAACCAACTGTGTAACACCCCAAAAATTTTACAACAATTAAATATTATTTAGTTATGACATAAAAATGGTTTAATGTAGTGTTTTGAACCCATTTAGTATGATTATGTCAAACTTATCTAGTTGGGTATTGAATTATCTAATTATTGCATCTAATAGCATTGTGGTTTATTTGCAAATAAAAGATGAATTGGGAAGGGGGTATATTGTCAAATTGTGAAGGTGAGGGGTGGGATTGGCCAAAGGCCAAAAGCCACTCCCTTTTCCTCCTCTTGTAGCCGTCCACCATCACACCAACACACACATTTTCCACTTTTTGTATTTTGGAAGAAAAGAAGAGAGAAAGAGAAGGGGTGAGCTAGGGTTTGCATTTGTGATCAAGTTTTGCAAGATTGGAGGTTTAAAACTTGGATTTTTCATCTCCATTGAAGGTATCTCCACCTCCCACTCATCTTCATCTTTTCTATTTCTCCACTTATGGAGAATGAAACCCTAAGTGGGTGTTGTTGAGTTGAGTTAGTAAATGACTCAAAAACCACTCATTGGTTAATGTTTATGGTTTATAACCTTATTTGAGTCATAAATTCGTGATGTGTTGGGTTGAGTTGATGATTTGAGTAAAAACCCGAATTGGAGCTTCATGTAAGCTCTAATGGTGTGTGAGATGGGTTTTAGTGTTTTTGCATATTTCACATGATACATGATGGTCAAAACATGTTATTTATAGCAATGTAACTAAATGGAAGCTAGTAGGAACTCAATTGGAGTTTTAAAGGCTTAGTTCAGGCTTGGTCATTTAGAACCCGTATGGAGTTCGTATGAACTCCATGAAGCAATAAAATGCTATGTTATGGTGTAATGTGTTTGGAAAATGTTTAATTGTATTAATAAAGTGTTGACATGAGTTGGGAAACACAAAATATGTGCAAGAACTCACAATGGTGTTTTGAGGCTAAACCGCACGCCAAGTGTTTGGTGAAATGCCTCAACGAGTTCATAATCGTTTTTGAATTGAGTTTTAATGTGTAAACATAGTTGAATGTCTAAATATATCCCAAATGTGTTAAATAGTGCTATGTTATTGATTAGAATTGAATCCAAGCTCATTTGGAGCTCGGTATTGTCGGTTGGAGTTTTCAGTCGTTCCGGGACTCGTTCGGAGTCCGTATGAACTCCAACGAATCATGGAATGTTAGAACATGATGCTATTATGTTTAGAAGTGTTTAAGGGACCTTAATATGCTAGTTATATTGTTGGCAAAGTCCCTTACGAGTGTCGGATGCATTTATGAGAGTTTGGAGGGAGTTGGGAGCATTTATGGCATTTCAGGTGCAGATGGGGGGCCAACAGCTTGTGGGTCGCGGCGCTACCCCCACTGGGTCGTGCCATGACCACCCTACTGTCCATGAAATGTGTTTTGGTTGGTCAGGGGTCGCTGCTCGGGTCTCATGCGTTCAATATACTTCTAAATTAAGTGTATAAGGGGTTTGAGGGCCTTTGATCCATTCCGGAACTTGTAAGGCCCCATTTGGACTTTGTTCCTTCGGTTTGATGTCCCATTACTTGTAGGACACTCTTGGAGTCGATTATTGTGTTCGAGGGCTTACGGGTACGCGTTATGAATGCTTTAGGTGATTCGAGCTGAAAGGAGCTTGATTGCAAGCTTTAGCCATTCTCCGGGCTACAGTAACTTTGTTGGAAGGGCTTGAAAGTCTTGTAAACCAATCACTGTGAGTTCTAGCATTAGTGTTACATTATGTGCTTGCTTATTGTTGGTTCCCTCGTTGAATATAATGTTGCACCTATCGTTGACATCTTGATATTAATTGCTCGTTGTCTTAATACTTACATGTTGACTTGTTGGCCATATGTGAGGTATGTAGGGCCTCACTATTCTCGTAAATCCTTCATTTGACCTCGTCTGGATATCCATGAAAACATTGGGCTAGCTCTAAGCCTAAATTGAGCAACACGTTGGACTAGCTCTAAGTCTCAATTGAGCAATATGTTGGGCTAGCTCTAAGCCTAAATTGAGCAATATGTTGGGATAGCTCTAAGCCTAAATTGTGAAACACCCATATCAACATAATATAATCATTAATGGGGTTATAGTAAATTAATGGTAATTAACATGAGTTTTAAAGAAAATCGGGCATGACCCGTTCGCACGGAGTCAATATCCCTGTTTAATTGTAAACCATGATTTGGAATGTAAAGTAAATTTACAAGATAATTCTCAATAGTTACAACCACTCTCATCCATCAAAGACATTAAGTGTCTATGTGTACACATCTAAGTGTGTTTGGTAGACAGACTACCCAAAAGTATCACAATATTAATTTAACTTTTACCGAATGTCAAGGCTTCAATTGCGGTCCGTTTAAACTCTAGGACCAGAGTCAGCAATCACCTTGCCTTTACAAATCCACCTGAGGTATGTAAAATGAGGGGTTAGCAAATACAATTTGCTAATTGAGTTACTAGATCGATATGGAGTGCAAAACACACAACATGTATAATCTTAAAAATGATTATTAAATGACAAGTGCAATATCTTTTAATAAAATGGTGTGGGCATAGCCCATTAATTTGCATAGGTTGCGGTACGTGACCCGCTAACCCGCCGTTGCCCCAGCTATGAATCCATGTCCAGCTGCGCAACTCCAACCGGCTTCCATGTCCGGCCACCTACCCGCAAGCTCATTGCGGTATAGGAATTTATACGCACAAACATAAAGTAAGGCGTTTAATAATAATAATGATAATCTGGATATCCAGTGAGGCCAATAATAAATGAGCATAGCTCACAATGGGGTAATCAAGTGTAATCATGTGAATCATGAAATAAGCAATCTTCAAGCATAGCATGAAGGTTAATATATGAAATGAAAGGTATCAAATGATGTATTCTGGCCATTGGTCATGATCAAGTAATGAACCACCAATAGGGCAGTATAATAAAACCAGTGCAATGCATCATATAAGAGGATGATGCCAATTAGAGATGCACAATGTCATATATAAAATAAACATGTAATTATGTATGCAACACACACATCAATGCTAGAACTCACAGTACAATAGGCTATAATAGCCTTTAAGGCTCAAAACGACCTCTAATCCATTTAACGCCCCGAACCGATAACCGCACTTCTTTCAGCTCCAAACCTATCAAATAATGATATTCAGGGTATTCATTAGCTTATAATAGTATATCATAAGGTTTGGAAGTCATTTGAAGTGTTTACGCGATTTCAGTTTAAGTTTCCGAATTTATCGACACCGACATGCCTCTTATTGAGTTTTATAAACTTTTTGGCGATGTTTAATATCAATTTAAATGTTATATAAGTATACGATGATCCCATGATGTTATAGTATCATTATGGGGTTTACAACAAGTGTTTGGGTGAAAAGGGCTCAACTCGCACTAGTTTCGTATTTTGACCATAACTTTTTCATACGAACTCGGATTTAGGTGATTCAAGAGCCCAGACGAAGAGGACGAAGAGGACACATAGGGCTAGAACTTTTATATTTTGAAACTCTGCCCAGGTCTGAGAATGCAGACGCGATTCCCCTGTTTTGTTGCAAACGCGTTTTGTTTTTAACACATCAAAACACCTCAAAACATAGTTTTATGTATTATTTGACTACTATAAACATATATGAACATTATTTACATTTAACCATCATTGAATCACTCAATTATATATATATATATATATATATATATATATATATATATATATATATATATATATATATATATATATATATATATATATATATGAACATTATTTACATTTAACCATCATTGAATCACTCAATTATATATATATATATATATATATATATATATATATATATATATATATATTCCTTGAATTTGCATAATTGCATTCCATTTCAAGTTTCTTAAGTTTTTCTTTGGTTTTCATGGTTGAAATTCCCAGAAACCATTCTGTTAGCTTACCAATTACTATTAAACTCCGAATATGATAATTCATTTCCATTCCTCATCAACTCAATGGTTATGGAGAATGGAAGAAAAGCTAAAACATAAACAATTTGGAGATATTAGTTGCTCACCTTGGTTTATTTGTGTTTGATTTTCGGCAAAACTCTTTGATTTTCTCAGCAATTCTTGTCCCAAAATTCCAGCCCTAGTTTTGGTTCTTATATGAATTCATGGCGTGGGTAGATATATAAAGAGTAAAGGAGATGATGAAATCCCTAACCCACACCCTTAAAGTATAAGATAACCACCTTTGACTTTGTTGGCTGACCACTTCTTTATTTCTTCTAGCAATTTTTGCAGCAACCAATTCCCAGTTCTAAGGAGTCTTTTCTAGGTTTCTTTTCTTTTTGTTTTTTTTTTTTTTTTGTGAAGAGAATTTGCAAACAAAGAAGAGAATGAGAAGGGGTTAACCGATTGGGGAAAGAATGGGTCTTCAATTGGCCAAAAAGCACCAAGGCCCCTTACTCTTTCTCTTATTTATTTTCAGCCATCAAACTTAACATTTCCTCATTTAATCACTAGCACATATGCATTCATGTTGGAAAGGCTTGTATACAAGGCTTTAGGACTTGTACATAAGGGTATTATGGCAATGTATGAGTTAATCGGGTTCATATATATATATATATATATATATATATATATATATATATATATATATATATATATATATATATATATATATATATATATATATATATATATATATATATATATATATATATATATATATATATATACACAAACACACACATACACACACACACACACACACATATATATATTATATATATATATATATATATATATATATATATATATATATATATATATATATATATATATATATATATATATAAGTCCATTTTACGTGTTTATGGGTTTGTAATTTAACATTAACATATTCTCTTTAGTGATTAAAAAAATAAATCCTTACATATGGGTTAACATAATTAAGTCACCAAATCATCGGTGAAACATATAGTTAATAGTTTAATTATTATATTAAATTTGAGGATGTTACAAATCCTCCCTCCTTGAAAAGGATTCCGCCCATGGAATCAATCCAGAATTTTCAAGAGTCTTTAATAAATATGTAGTATGTATGTTATGTACAATTATAAGTAGGCTTTGTCCAGTTAGTACTGTCGGATCACCCGACCCATACATATAGATAGTCACATTGCTATGTAAGTATCAAGGTAAATAACCCATTAATAGCGTGTAACACCCGCTAATTTCGAGGTAATTAATCAATTTCGAGTTATTTAATGTAATTATTAATTTGAAATAAATAGGATATAAAATTCAATATTAATGTTTTAGTTCAAGAATTATGAAATAATAATTATTAGTATTATTATATATATACATATAAAAGCAAGTCTCATGAGATTAATAAAAAAATAAATAATAAATAAATAAATAGATTACCTATGCATGCATGAATGTATTAAGACCATCATCATCAACCAATTTCTGCATAAACTTTATATATATATATCTAAAACCCTAGCAAAACTATTCATCTCAAAAACTCACACACACACATACTATTCTGAAGAAAATATTGAAGAATTTGGGCTGGAAAATTAAGGGTGGAGCAACAAATTTCATCAATCTCAGCATCAAATCAAACCACAACATTTCTATCTTGAGGTAATACTATAAACTCAAAGAAATTTAAATTCCCGTATGCAATATTTAAGGTAATGTTGGAACTCATACAATGTTGTTTGAGATTTATAAGATATTAAAATAAACAACCAGTAATTTCTTGATTCAACATCTTCATTTAGTTGAGTTGAAAGTTTGAGACATGAGCTTTAATGGAGATTTCATGGGTTTTACATATTGATTGAAAAACTTACACTAAATGACTTAAATCAGCAAAGAGGAGTAGAAATAATGTGTGTGTTGTGTGGAGGTGTGACCGGCACCAGCGCCGTGGTTGGCAGCGGCGGCGGCTCCGCCTGTTGCTTCCTCTCTTCCTTTTTGTAATTGGTTTTCTGTTTACGGGTTCCGTCGAATGAGGTGAGAGGGAGAGAGTTGAGAGAGTAAGAGTTGAGTGTGTGTGTGAGAGTGGCGTGAGAAACCGACGCCAGAGTCGCGAAGGCCGGCGGACGGCGGCAGCGTAGGGAACTCCAGCGGTGTTGGTGCCCTTTCTTCTCTTCTTTCTGTTTCTGGATTTTCACCGAGAGGGAGGGGGAAGAGGGGAGAGTGTAGAGTGGTGCTTGGAGGTGGTCAGAGCCGCGGTGGCCGGCGCCGGCAAAGCCCTAACCGGCGCTGTCTGTTTCTCCCTTCCTTCTCTGTTCGTGGAGAGCAAGCAAGCAGGGACCATTTAATTATTTTATATATATATATATATATATATATATATATATATATATATATATATATATATATATATATGTATATATATATATATGTATATATATATTCCTCATTTTTGTTCCAGCCGAGAAGGAACAAGCATCCACTCCTTTTTTTCTTTATTTTAATTTACTTATTTATTTATTTATTTATTTTATGATTATTAGGTTAAGGGATTGTGGGCTGAACATTTATTTTAATTTATTTGTTGGGCTTTCTTAATTTAATTGGGCTGTCACCCTTTCTATTATTTATTTTATTTAAGCTTAGGTTAGGTTGTCCATTAATTGCTTATGGGTCCATTTTTTTTTAATTAGATTTTTTGGGTTGTTTAAATAAATTAATATAGGCTATGTTAATTTTGTTTGGGCTATTATATGCACAAATGAATTTAATATATTAAAAGGGGTTAGTAATTTGATGATCCATTTGATAAATTTGATAAATTAGTTTGGACTAAAGAATTATTACTTGGGATGAACTTTTCATTAAATTGAAAGAGAATGTAAGTAGACAGAAATAAATACTCTCTATGTAAAATAATTTAGTAGTTCTAATTAAATTGATGAATTATTCATTCAACTTCAATTAATAAATTTATAATAGTTGGTGGAATAATTAAAGTTAAATTATAACTTTAAATTAAATTATATACATAACGGACCTAAAAAAATATAAAGTTAAGGATATTGATAAATAGATAATGTACTTTTATTCCAGGACTCTAGTGGTACAGTTGAGACGTGTGACTCTCGGGAAGTGCTTTCAGTGGATATCGAGTTGTCGTTTGGCGAGTACGGATTTGCGGGCACAGTGAGTAATTGATTTAATTTTATAAATGATCATTTATAATATGTTTGTGCTAGTGATCTGTTTCATTTCTTTTACCGTGCTTATCCATTTCGCTGCTATATTGCCTTTGTTATCTGCCATTCTTTTTTCATCACCATAAATTGTTACATGATAACCCTTATTCCCCGGTATGCATACTGTGTATTTATGTGATGATTGCATGCCTGTGTGGCTGCATGTTATTTTTATACGCTGTAAGTTGGGAGTGCCGCAAGCTGTGTTACTGTGTATGCATTGCTGGGAAGGCCGGATGCTACACAGACTACCTATTCGTGGACGCACTGCTTGGAAGGCCGGGTGCTACACATGTTGAATTTGTGACGATACTTGTATCACTCATGTTATTCTTGTTTATTTGTGCTATTAAATATGTTACTCGCTAGGCGACGGCTTACCCTGGTTGTGGGCGCAATGTTTCAGGTTTAGCTGATAAGGGGAAAGCTCCAGCTGAGGGTCAAGGGTTTGAGAGCTCGTGGTATCCAGATACACTTCCGCACTTTTTGTTATTATTGTTGAAATAGTAATTGGGATGGGTAGATCCTTAGACTTTCAATTTGGTTGTAATAACTAGATTATTTATTTTAGCGTACTTTGAATGTTATGGTTTAGCTTATTTATGCACTGAAATTGAGGTTTAAACTTAGATAACTTTTTGTTATATTGAATTTTGAGGTTTATGTTGCAGAATTATAGTAAAAGCGCCGCGTTACTAGAATGGGGCGTTTCAATATCAGAGACAGGTTTGGTTTAAGTGAATTAAGTACCTTTTAGGTACTTAGTCTTAAACCGTAGGATGCATGATCACTATTAGCTTAAGTTATGATTTTACGAGTTCAACTCTACCCTGATGGCCTAGGAAATTGGGTACGATTAAGATAGGACTTAAACTGTAACTTTCATAAATATATAACATGCACCCATATGAGCAAATCGTAGATTAATCATGTATGTAAACATAACGAATTCTTAATTTAACACATAAATTTAATTTTCAGAACCATGGCCGATGACGAGAGCCACAATCATCCACGCGATGAGCAAGTTATCGTGGAGTCAGAGGATATAAATCATTCTGACGGGGAGCGCGAGGATGAGGATGATTTAGATGATGACATTGGACCCGAGGGAGAGCCATTGACCCCTCGTGAGACCTGGATGATGAGGTACATGACCCGTTATGTACGAGATGTTATGGATGAGAGACGCGCGCAGGTGCAGCAGCTTTTCAGGAGATTCGTAACTTGATTGCTTCATCCCGATCTGATGCGGGAAATTCTTTGGTATCTGCTCCTACTGGCGGAGGTAATATTGTGGGGACCGAGACTGGCGGACGACGATCTAACCGTGCTTCGTTCAAGGCCTTTAAGGGGTCTGGGGCGAAAGAGTTTAATGGGACTATGGAGCCTGTGAAGGCTCTGGAGTGGCTTGAGTGTTCAGAGAGGGAATTTCGCCTGAGTCACTGTTTAGAGACTGATATGGTAGAGTATGCCGCAGGGATGCTAGTGGGCCCAGCGTTGACTTGGTGGAAGAATACTTCGAGGGCTATTGGTTCCGATTTGGTGGGGGCGATGACTTGGGCTCAGTTCAGGCAGAGATTCCAGGATCAGTACTGTCCAGCTGACTTGACGAGGGAGATTGAGAGGCAGTTTCTAGCTTTACGACAGGAGGGTCTGACAGTTCCGGAGTATGAGGCTGCGTTCAGGGAGAAATCCCAGTTTGTGACTAGATTTGCGATGGATGAGGAGACGAGAGTAGACATGTTCGTGACGGGGCTTCGATCTGATATCAAAGAGTTTGTGGAGATGCAGAGTTATAAGACTCTTGAGGAGGCAGCTATGAGTGCGCGAAAGCGCGAGCGTACGTTGTTGGGTCCTGTTTCTACTTCTTCTTTGATGCCACCTCCCAAGAGGTCTCGATCTGAGGGATCATTCCAGAGATTTCAGCATAGATCATCGGGTTCATACGCTGGGGCTTCTAGGGGATGTTCTTCTGGGTCATCTGCGCCGAGGAGATTTGCTCCTCAGGGTTCTGGTAAGTTATATCAGGCTACATCTGGATCGCAGGGTTCATCTTTTTCTCGACCTCGGCAGCAGCAGCAGAGATCGCAGTCCCAGGCACTGCGAGATTGTCGAAGATGTGGCAGGAGACATTCGGGGACTTGTAGCGGGGTATCTACAGGGTGTCGAGCATGTGGGGATTCACGACATGTTCGGGCTAACTGCCCGAAGTTTCCACTTACTTGTTATGATTGTGGGGGATCGGGACACATGGCGAGGGATTGCACTCATAGGGGGCAGAGACAGAGTATGAGTGGTAGTATTGCATCAGCGAGCCGCCCAGCTACAGGACAGACTCAGACTAGGAGAGACAACACTGTTAGAGTTCCAGCTCGTGCTTTTCAGATCACGTCAGAGGAGGCCCGCGAGACACCTGACGTGGTTACTGGTATCTTTTTACTTAACACCTTACCTGCTCGTGTGTTATTTGACTCTGGTGCGAACCGTTCTTTTATATCTGTTGCATTTGCACATAATCTGAGTGTTTCACCTTCTGTGCTACCTGCTGCTATATTTGTTGAGACCGCGAATGGGTCAGTTGTGATGATTTCTGATATTTATTTGGGTTGCATGCTTAGTCTTGAGGATCGTACTTTTACTATTGATCTTGTACCTATGATTATTGGGGGGTTTGATGTGATTATGGGCATGGATTGGCTGGCTGCCAATAATGCACACATTGTTTGGTCGAGGCGCATGGTTCGTATTTCGAGTGAGCAGGGTAGGGATATTTGTATTTATGGTGAGAGACGGCGGGGTGATTTGGGGTTGATATCTATGGTTAGGGCTCGTCGTTATATGACGCGGGGTTGTGAGTCCTTCGTTGCTTATGTCGTTGATACGAGCGAGGCAAAGAAGACCGCGGCTGATGTTCCGATAGTGCTTGAGTTTGCTGATGTGTTTCCCGAGGAGTAGCCTGGTTTACCTCCCGTGAGGGAAGTGGAGTTCCGTATTGATCTTGTATCGGGTGCAGCACCGATTGCTCGTGTGCCGTACCGTTTAGCACCTGCTGAAATGCAGGAGATGATGTCCCAGATTCAAGAGTTATTGGATAGAGGTTTTATTAGACCGAGCACTTCACCTTGGGGTGCTCCGGTTTTGTTCGTTAAGAAGAAGGATGGTAGTTTTCGCATGTGCATCGACTACCGTGAGCTGAACAAGGTGACTGTGAAGAGCAAGTATCCATTGCCGCGTATAGGCGACCTGTTTGATCGGGTGCCAGTTGTTTCTCCAAGATCGATTTGAATTCTGGCTATCATCAGTTGAGGGTTCATGGCGATGACATTCCCAAGACTGCTTTCAGGACCCGTTATGGTCACTTCGAGTTTTTGGTAATGCCTTTTTGGCTTAACCAATGCTCCAGCAGCATTCATGGATATGATGAATAGAGTTTGTCGTCCGATGCTTGATCGATCTGTCATTGTATTCATCGATGATATTCTGGTTTATTCTAAGTCTGAGGCTGATCATGTCGTACATTTGAGACAGTTGCTAGAATTGCCGAGGAAGGAGAAGCTCTACGCCAAATTTTCCAAGTGTGAATTTTGGTTGCCGAAGGTATATTTATTGATTTATTCTCGAGTCTAATTCCTTTGTGAATCTAACTTTTCTTTGTTGAGTTCTCAAGTTCAGTTTCTTGGTCACACAATTAGTGGCGAGGGTGTATCAGTTGATCAGACGAAGATCGAGGCTATTCGAAATTGGGGACAACCCCGTAATGCTTCGGAGATTCGTAGTTTTCTCGGCCTGGCGGGTTATTATCGGCGTTTTATTCACGATTTCTCTAAGATCGCAGTGCCCCTGACGGAAATGACGAGAAAGAATGTGAGATTTGTTTGGGGTGAGCCGCAGGAGCAAGCTTTTCAGGAGCTGAAGCGATGTTTGAGTGAGGCTCCGATTCTTTCCTTGCCAGAGGGCAATGAGGATTTCGTTGTTTATAGCGATGCATCTTTACACGGCCTGGGGTGTGTTTTGATGCAACGGGGGAGAGTGATCGCTTATGCCTCGAGACAGCTGAAGGTTCACGAGAGAAACTACCCGACTCATGATTTAGAGTTGGCGGCAGTGGTGTTCGCGTTGAAATTATGGAGACATTATTTATATGGCACGAGAAGTCAGCTATTCACCGATCATAAGAGCCTGAAGTACATTTTCGATCAGAAGGAGCTGAATATGAGACATCAGCGTGCCATGGAGTTGATTAAGGACTATGATTGCAAGATCCTTTACCATCCTGGTAAAGCGAATGTAGTCGTTGATGCGCTGAGTCGCAAGTCCTATTCTGGTGTATTGTGTTGTGCGACGGCACGTCCTCCTGCGAAAGATTCTATGATTGCAGATCTTTTGAGGTATCAGTCTGAGGCGTCATCGGCGGAGCATCTGAAGTCTGAGCGGATGGTTGGCTATATAGATCGTCTTTCTCCTGATAGTCGTGGGATATTGTTGTTTGATTCGCGAATTTGGATCCTAGACTCGGTGGTTTGCGGGATATTTTGTTGGCTGAGGCTCATAGTTCTCGATTATCTGTCTGGTACTACGAAGATGTATCATGACTTACGTGATGATTTTTGGTGGCCTGGCTTGAAGCGAGACGTGGGTCGATTCGTTGAGCAGTGTACTACTTGTTTGCAAGTGAAGGCCTAGCATCAGAAGCCATATGGCAGTTTACAGCCTTTACTTATTCCGCAGTGGAAGTGGGAGGAGATTGCATTGGATTTTGTCATTAAGCTCCCGAAGACACAACGACAGCATGATTCGATATGGGTTGTGGTTGACCAACTTACGAAGAGCGCACACTTCATTCCAGCTAGGGAGAATTATTCGATGGATCGGTGGGCACAAATTTACATAGACGAGATCATTGCTAGACATGGGGTTCCTAAGAAGATAGAGTCTGATCGAGATTCGCGGTTTACCTCTCGGTTTTGGCAGAGCTTACAGGACGAGTTGGGTACGCGTGTTACTCTTAGCACGGCGTTTCACCCACAGACAGATGGCCAGAGCGAGCGTACGATACATACTCTTGAGGATATGCTACGAGCCTGCATGTTAGAGTTGGGTGGGAACTGGGATGCTCATTTGCCATTGATCGAGTTTTCTTATAATAACTCATATCATTCTTCTATCGGCATGGCACCGTTCGAGGCGTTGTATGATCGTAGGTGTCGTACACCCACAGGTTGGCGAGAGGTAGGTGAGAGACCTATTGGCGGACCCGAGTTATTGCAAATTGCACACGACAAGATTCAGATTATTCACGAACGATTGAGGGCTGCTCAGGATCGACAGAAGACGTATTCAAATAAGTGGCATCGACCAGTGGAGCTTGAGGTTGGTAGTTTTCTGATGTTGAAGGTGTCGCCCTGGAAGGGTATTATGAGGTTCGGCAAGAGGGGCAAGCTTAGCCCTAGATTTATTGGACCCTATCGGATTTCAGAGCGTATAGGTGCACAGGCATACCGATTGGATTTGCCACCAGAGCTGGCCGGTGTGCACGATGTCTTTCATGTCATCTATTTGCGGAAATGTTTGAAGAATGCCGAGGAGATGGTGCCAACTCAGGATGTTCAAATCGACCAACGACTCAGATACGTCGAAGAGCCGGAGCAGATAATTGATGAGAAGATCAGCAAGTTGAGGAATCGACAAATAGAGATGGTCTTAGTCAGATGGCGACATCACCGTGGACCGAATCATACATGGGAGCCGAAGACGGAGATGATGACGAAGTATCCCGACCTGTTCAAATCTACATGATCTCGAGGACGAGATCAATCCAACATGTAGGAGATTGTAACACCCGCTAGTTTTGAGGTAATTAATCAATTTCGAGTTATTTAATGTAATTTTTAATTTGAAATAAATAGGATATACAATTCAATATTAATGTTTTAGTTCAAGAATTATGAAAGAATAATTATTAGTATTATTATATATATACATATAAAAGCAAGTCTCATGATATTAATAAAAAAATAAGTAATAAATAAATAAATAAATAAATTACCTATGCATGCATGAATGTATTAAGACCATCATCATCATCATCAACCAATTTCTGCATAAACTTTATATATATATCTAAAACCCTAGCAAAATTATTCATCTCAAAAACCCACACACACACACATACTTTTTTGAAGAAAATATTGAAGAATTTGGGCTGGAAAATTAAGGGTGGAGCAACAAATTTCATCAATCTCATCATCAAATCAAACCACAACATTTCTATCTTGAGGTAATACTATAAACTCAAAGAAATTTAAATTCTCGTATGCAATATTTAAGGTAATGTTGGAACTCATACAATGTTGTTTGAGATTTATAAGATATGAAAATAAACAACCAGTAATTTCTTGATTCAACATCTGCATTTAGTTTAGTAGAAAGTTTGAGAAATGAGCATTAATGGAGATTTCATGGGTTTTACATATTGATTGAAAACTTACATAAAATGATTTAAATCAGCAAAGAGGAGTAGAAATAATATGTGTGTTGTGTGGAGGTGTGACCGGCGCCAGCGCTGTGGTCGGCACCGGCGGCGACTCCGCCTGTTGCTTCCTTTCTTCCTTTTATTTTTTTTGGTTTTCTGTTTACGGGTTCCGTCGAAAGAGGTGAGAGGGAGAGAGTTGAGAGAGTAAGAGTTGAGTGTGTGAGTGAGAGTGGCGTGAGAGACCGACGCCGGAGTCGCGAAGGCCGGCGGACGGCGGCGGCGTAGGGAACTCCAGCGGTGTTGGTGCCCTTTCTTCTCTTCTTTCTGTTTCTGGATTTTCACCGAGAGGGAGAGGAGAGAGTGTAGAGTGGTGCATGGAGGTGGTCGGAGCCGCGATGGCCGGCGCCGGCAAAGCCCTAACCGGCGCTGTCTATTCCTCCCTTCCTTCTCTGTTCGTGGAGAGCAAGCAAGCAGGACCATTTAATTATTTTATATATATATATATATATATATATATATATATATATATATATATATATATATATATATTCCTCATTTTTGTTCCAGCCGAGAAGGAACAAGCATCCACTCCATTTTTTCTTTATTTTAATTTACTTATTTATTTATTTTGTGATTATTAGGTTAAGGGATTGTGGGTTGAACATTTATTTTAATTTATTTTTTGGGCTTTCTTAATTTAATTGGGCTGTCACCCTTTCTATTATTTATTTTATTTTAGCTTAGGTTAGGTTGTCCATTAATTGCTTATGGGTCCATTTTTTTAAATTAGATTTGTTGGGTTGTTTAAATAAATTAATATGGGCTATGTTAATTTTGTTTGGGCTATTATATGCACAAATGAATTTGATATATTAAAAGGGGTTAGTAATTTGATGATCCATTTGATAAATTTGATAAATTAGTTTGGACTAAAGAATTATTATTTGGGATGAACTTTTCATTAAATTGAAACAGAATCTAAGTAGACAGAATTAGATACTCTTTATGTAAAATAATTTAGTAGTTCTAATTAAATTGATGAATTATTCATTCAACTTCAATTAATAAATTTATAATAGTTGGTGGAATAATTAAAGTTAAATTATAACTTTAAATTAAATTATATAACGGACCTACAAAAAATATAAAGTTAAGGATATTGATAAATAGACAATGTACTTTTATACCAGGACTCTAGTGGTACAGTTGAGACGTGTGACTCTCGGGTAGTGCTTTCAGTGGATATCGAGTTGTCGTTTGACGAGTACGGATTTGCGGGCACAGTGAGTAATTGAGTTAATTTCATAAATGATCATTTTAATATGTTTGTGCTAGTCATCTGTTTCATTTCTTTTACCGTGCTTATCCATTTCGCTGCTATATTGCCTTTGTTATCTGCCATTCTTTTTTCATCACCATGAATTGTTACATGATAACCCTTATTCCCTGGTATGCATACTGTGTATTTATGTAAGTCTGGAGTGCCGCAAGCTGTATTACTGTGTATGCATTGCTGGGAAGGCCGGATGCTACACAGACTACCTATTCGTGGACGCACTGCTGGGAAGGCCGGGTGCTACACATGTTGAATTTGTGTCGATACTTGTATCACTCATGTTATTCTTGTTTATTTGTGCTATTAAATCTGTTACTCGCTAGGCGACGGCTTACCCCGGTTGTGGGGGCAATGTTTCAGGTTTAGCTGATAAGGGGAAAGCTCCAGCTTCAGGGTCAAGGGTTTGAGTGCTCGTGGTATCAGTTTGACTTCCGCACTTTTTGTTATTATTGTTGAAATTGTAATTGGGATGGGTAGATCCCTAGACTTTCAATTTGGTTGTAATAACTAGATTATTTATTTTAGCGTACTCTGAATGTTATGGTTTAGCTTATTTATGCACTGAAATTGAGGTTTAAACTTAGATAAATTTTTGTTATATTGAATTTTGAGGTTTATGTTGCAGAATTATAGTAAAAGCGCCGCGTTACTAGAATGGGGCGTTTCATAGCGTATTAGTGACATAGTCATTATCGCTAGAAGATTCACTTCTTACATACTTATTCCTTATGCATGAAATTTTAAATCCATGGCAATATTCAGTTCAATGTAGGATTGTTAATCATATTAAGGATATATTTTCACGCTCATTATAATATCCCTTCACATGGGAATTAACCAGATGTGGCACTTTTGTTTTGGAATTTCATTGCAGTGACCTTTATAACGAGTCACGCTTCATATATTCCTTTTTCATTGAACTTTTATCATTATAGTTCATTATATGGGCAAGTATATAGTACTTATTGGTATTCAATGTAATCAATTATTTATTTAACTTATATAAAATAGGTTCAATTTATTTTTAACGACAATTTTATCATTATTTAATTAGTATCTGATTATCGGTTTTGACTAACACCTTTTAATATTTCTTAGATGATAAGCATACTTGATATTACAGGTTTCTTTCAATAGTATGTTACGGAACCGCCAAGCTTAAAGGCCTATATGCGATCCTTAAACAATTTCAGTTCTTGAGAATCACCCGGAAGAAGATAAACTTAACTAATGGGACACTCAAATTTAGGTGCAGGTTCAATATTTCGGCCAATCTCCGAAATTTTTTCATTTTAGTTGTATTAACAGCGAATATCATAAGTAATAGCCACCATTTTAAAAGGAATATGAAAGTACTCCCTCCACGGAGATGATACGGCCAAGAATTGGACCTATTTAACTTTAGGTTCAACTTGTAACAGATTGATAGTATTGAAAGTATCTGACATTAATTTTAGTAATTATGTCAAGTTATAAGTAAATAAACACACACACACACACACACACTCATATCTATATATACATGTTTTCATTTAAGCTTATAAAGTTTAAATTGGAAATTTATATCAAGAAATCGCATTTAGAAAGTTTTTACATACTTCTCTTGCGAAGTATTTTCAACATCACACAAGGATGTATATTATATTCAAATTCTAATTCTAAATAAATTAGGATATTATCGATGAACGATAACTGATTTATACAATATATGTCGGCATATTAGGATTATTAGATCCATAGATGCAACTAGTGCATTCGTGAGTTCAAACGGTACAACCAATTCATAATGACCACATCAAGTATGAAACGAGGTCTTTGGTACACCTCCTCACGGACTTTTTAGTTGATAATATTCAACTCGCAGATCAATGCATGAGAAATATGAAGTATATTGCCCTTGATCAACTGGTCATTACTATAAGGCAACAAATTTTTACTTTGGACTGTTACCATGTTCAGCTCACTGTAATTTATGCACCTTACAGGTGAAGTCCTTCTTTTTATCAATTAGAACCAGAGCACCCAAAACGGAGAACTCGGTATAATGAATCCCTTATCTAAGTCATTTAATATTTCAACTATACAAGGCGTTATCAATATTAATAAAACTCTTCTTGAGTCCTCACTTGGACTATTAATAGAGTTGTTATAATTTGATTTGAGGGTGCAAGACCTCTCATACATCTCATATATGTATATAACTTCTATCTCAATATAATTATATCATTTATGGATCATTTAGATCTTGGGACATTTCATTACTTGTATAATTAACATAAAAGTGTAATTTCATAATTTTTCCCTACAAGAGACTTCTCCTTTAATATCATAGTCATATATGTGCATTTTACTCTTCTTTATTATTCTTTTTCACATTCTTAATGTACATTGACCTTTAGGTCTTACAACTTATTTTGGTCTTTATTAAAGATGCATGTGTACATATATACATACTTTGGAATCCATCAAATACTTCAATGTATTATCCTTCTAACTGTTAGGCACGTTGGACTAGCTCTAAGTCTCAATTGAGCAATATGTTGGGCTAGCTCTAAGCCTAAATTGAGCAATATGTTGGGATAGCTCTAAGCCTATATTGTGAAACACCCATATCAACATAATATAATCATTAATGGGGTTACAGTAAATTAATGGTAATTAACATGACTTTTAAAGAAAATCGGGCATGACCCGTTCGCACGGAGTCAATATCCCTGTTTAATTGTAAACCATGATTTGGAATGTAAAGTAAATTTCAAGATAATTCTAAATAGTTACAACCACTATCATCCATCAAAGACATTAAGTGTCTATGTGTACAAATCTAAGTGTGTTTGGTAGACAGACTACCCAAAAGTATCACAATATTAAATTAACTTTTACCGAATGTCAAGGCTTCAATTGCGGTCCGTTTAAACTCTAGGACCAGAGTCAGCAATCACCTTGCCTTTACTAATCCACCTGAGGTATATAAAAGTGAGGGGTTAGCAAATACAATTTGCTAAATGAGTTACTAGATCGATATGGAGTGCAAAACACACAAGATGTATTAATCTTAAAAATGATTATTAAATGACAAGTGCAATATCTTTTAATAAAATGGTGTGGGCATAGCCCATTAATTTGCATAGGTTGCGGTACGTGACGCGCCGTTGCCCCAACTGTGAATCCATGTCCAGCTGCGCAACTCCAACCGGCTTCCATGTCTGGCCACCTACCCGCGAGCTCATTGCGGTATAGGAATTTATACGCACAAACACAAAGTAAGGCGTTTAATAATAATAATGATAATCTGGATATCCAGTGAGGCCAATAATAAATGAGCATAGCTCACAATGGGGTAATCAAGTGTAATCATGTGAATCATGAAATAAACGATCTTCAAGTATATCCTGAAGGTTAATATATGAAATTAAAGGTATCAAATGATGTACGCTGGCCATAGGCCATGATCAAGTAATGAACCGCCAATAGGGCAAGATAATAAAACCAGTGCAATGCATCATATAAGAGGATGATGCCAATTAGACATGCACAATGTCATAAATAAAATAAACAAGTAATTATGTACGCAACACACACATCAATGCTAGAACTCACAGTACAATAGGCTATAATAGTCTTTAAGGCTCAAAACGGCCTCTAATCCATTTAACACCCCGAACCGATAACCGGCACTTCTTTCAGCTCCAAACCTATCAAATAATGATACTCATGGTATTCATTAGCTTATAAAGTATATCATAAGGTTTGGAAGTCATTTGAAGTGTTTACGCGTTTTCGGTTTAAGTTTCCGAATTTATCGACACCGACAAGCCTCTTATTGAGTTTTATAAACTTTTTGGCGATGTTTAATATCAATTTAAATGTTATATAAGTATACGATGATCTCATGATGTTATAGTATCATGATGGGGTTTAAAACAAATGTTTGGGTGAAAAGGGCTCAACTCGCACTAGTTTCGTATTTTGACCATAACTTTTTTATACGAACTTGGATTTAGGTGATTCAAGAGCCCAGACGAAGAGGACACATAGGGCTACAACTTCTATCTTTTGAAATTCTACCCAGGTCTGAGAATGCAAATGCGATTCCCCTGTTTTGTTGCAAACTCGTTTTGTTTTTAACACATCAAAACACCTCAAAACTTAGTTTTATGTATTATTTGACTACTATAAACATATATGAATATTATTTACATTTAACTATCATTGAATCACTCAATTATATATACATATATATATATATATATATATATATATATATATATATATATATATATATATATATATATATTCCTTGAATTTGCATAATTGCAATCCAATTCAAGTTTCTTAAGTTTTTCTTTGGTTTTCATGGTTGAAATTCCAAGAAACCATTCTATTAGCTTACCAAATACTATTAAACTCTGAATATGATAATTCCTTTCCATTCCTCATCAACTCAAGGGTTATGGAGAATGGAAGAAAAGCTAAAATATAAACAATTTGGAGATATTAGATGCTCACCTTGGTTTATTTGTGTTTGATTTTGGCAAAACTCTTTGATTTTCTCAACAATTCTTGTCCCAAAATTCCAGCCCTAGTTTTGGTTCTTATATGAATTCATGGCGTGGGTAGAAATATAAAGAGTAATAAAGATGATGAAATCCATAACCCACACCCTTAAAGTATAAGATAACCACCTTACTTTGACTTTGTTGGCTGACCACTTCTTTATTTCTTCTAGCAATTTTTGCAGCAACCAATTCCCAGCTCTAAGGGGTCTTTTCTAGGTTTCTTTTCTTTGTCTTTTTTTTCTTTTGTTCAGAGAATTTGCAAACAAAGAAGAGAATGAGAAGGGGTTAACCGATTGGGGAAAGAATGGGTCTTCAATTGGCCAAAAAGTTGCACCAAGGCCCCTTACTCTTTCTCTTATTTATTTTCAGCCATCAAACTTAACATTTCCTCATTTAATCACTAGCACATATGCATTCATGTTGGAAAGGCTTGTACACAAGGCTTTAGGACTTGTACATAAGGGTATTATGGCAAGGTATGAGTTAACCGGACTCATATATATACTTACACACACACACACACACACACACACACACACACATATATATATATATATATATATATATATATATATATATATATATATATATATATATATATATAAGTCCATTTTACCTATTTATGGGTTTGTAATTTAACATTAACATATTCTCTTTAATGATAAAAAAAATCCTTACGTATGAGTTAACATAATTAAGTCACCAAATCATCGGTGAAACATATAATTAATAGTTTAATTATTATATTAAATTTGAGGATGTTACAAATTGAGCATCCGATCATGTTGATTATTGAACACACTAGTTGACTATCGTTGTATGCATGCATTTTGTGTTTCTTACTATCTAGCAACTCACTCAACTTTGTTGACCCTCGTTAGTTGTTAACCTTTCAGGTAAGGGAAAAGGTCACGCTTGATCTTCGTGATAGTAGGATTGGAGCTCGGCTAGGAGCTCGTATTTTGGTATAGCTTCGATAATGCTTGGGGTTGGGACATAGTGGACTCCCATGTTGGCGAATGGGCTTAGCTTGAGATTTGATGTGTATTGTGGATGTTTAGATATTGTAACCTCAAAACATTTGATCCATGATTTACCACACTTTTCTCTTTGATAGGCGGCAAAGTGGGGAGAATCATGTTGATGATTTTGTATATTGAAAATTTTAAATTTGACCACAATTCCGCAAGTATTTACTGTTAATTATCGTTAATTGTTCGTGAAACATCTAATTTAGTTGGAGGGTGTTTCAAATTGACAACTAGCATATGCTGCAGCAATATATTCGGCCTCTGTAGTAGAAAGTGCCACAATCTGTTGTTTGTTAGAGCTCCATGATATTGCACCAGTACCAAGATGAAACACATAACCAGACGTGCTTCTGCTATCATCCATACTTCCGGCTAAATACACTGTCAGTGTAACCAATGAGGTTAACTGGTGCATTAGCCTCATTAAAAATTCCATGATCAATTGTTCCTTTAATGTATCTGAAAATCCTTTTTGCTGCTTCCCAATGATTTGAATAAGGTTTCTCCATAAACCTACTCACCAAGCTTACACCGTACATGATATCAGGCCTTGTAGAAGTTAAATACATCAAATTTCCAACAAGACTCCTGTATAAAGTTGAATTCACCATCTTGCCTTCACATTCTTTAGATAACTTCAAACATGTGATGCATGAAGTGGTGACTGGATTTGCATTTTCCATCTTGAATGTCTTTAAAACTTCTTTTGCATAACCCGCTTGTGAGATAAAAGTTTCCTTCTTGGATTGATGAACCTCAATTCCAAGAAAATGGTGAAGTTCTTCCAAATCTGTCATTTCAAATTCTGCCATCAATGAGTGTTTGAACTCATCTAACATCCCCAAATCGTTTCCTGTTAAAACAAGATCATCAACATAAAGACTAACAACAATTCCTTGTGAATATCCTTTAGTGTAAAGAGTATGCTCATATGGACATTTTTTAAATCCATAATTCTCGAAGTAAGAATTGATACGACTTTACCAAGCTCGCGGTGATTGTCTCAATCCGTACAATGCTTTCTTTAACTTGAACACTTTATTCTCTTCACCTTTTTTGACATACCCATGTGGTTGATCGACATAAACTTCTTCTTTGAGAACATCATTCAAGAATGTGGATTTTACATCCATTTGAAACATTTTCCAACCATTTTGAGTAGCAAGAGAAATGAGCAACCAAATAGTTTCGAGTCTTGAAACAAGAGAATATACTGCGCTGAAATCTTCGCCTTCTTGTTGCTTGAAACCTTTTGCAACCAACCTTGCCTTGTGCTTGTTGATAGACCCATCTAGATTCATCTTGGTCTTGTACACCCATTTTACTCCAATAGAATTTTTGTGTGGTGGCAAATTGGTAAGCTCCCATGTGTCATTTTTTTCAATGGAGCTAATTTCTTCTTGCATGGCTCTCCTCCATTTTTCTTCTTGACAAGCCTCATCAAAGTTAATTGGATCTTTCCCTGCAAAGAAAGGAAAAAATACAATATCATTTTGTACCATTTCTTCTGTTACATCATATAACTCTTGGAGAGTTCTTATCTTTCTTATCGGGCTTTTTGGAGAAGAACTTGCTCAAGAATTTTGAGAATCGGGAGGACTCTCTCCTTGAACATCAATTTCAGCATTTCCAATCTCTTCTTCTTCAACATGAAAAGGAAAAATTGATAAATTTTCCTTTTCAACTTCAATCTCTTCAAAGAAAGAACTTTCATCAAATCGAACATCTCGACTTATCACAGTTTTCTTTGTCGTCGGATTATACAACTTGTATGCTTTGCTTTTTTCACTATAGCCAATAAAGATGCACTTTTCTGACTTGTCATCCAACTTGGTTCTCATTGAATCTGGAACATGTGAATAAGCAACACTTCCAAATACTTTTAAATGATGGACACTTGGTTTTGTACCATACCATGCTTCATGTGGTGTGCAATTTCCCAAACTCCTTGTTGGTAACCTGTTTATAAGATAAACTGCACAAGAAACAGCTTCAGCCCAAAAAATTCTTGCTAACCTCTTCCTTTTTAATAGACATCTTGTCATCTCCATTGTTGTTCTATTCTTCCTTTCACATACTCCATTTTGTTGAGGTGTATAACAGAGCGTCATCTCACGTCGAATGCCATTGTCTCGACAATATTTCTCAAATTCATTTGAGAAATATTCACCCCCACGATCTGTCCGCAAAGTGTTGATTTTTAACCCCGTAAAATTCTCAACTTCAGCCTTGAAATCCATTAATCTTTGAAAAGCTTCTGATTTTTCTTTAACACAATACACCCAAATTTTTCGTGAGAAATCATCAATAAAAGAGATAAAATAACGATTACCTCCCAAAGATAGAATGGTCATCGGCCCATATAAATCTGAGTGAATAAGCTCCAATGGTCTTTTTGCCTGCCATGATATGATTGAGAGGGAAATGAGGTTCTATGTTGCTTTCCAAATTTTGACAAGCTTCACAAACTTCATTCATACGGTCAATTTTAGGCAATCCTCTCAATCATTTTCCTTGATAGTAATTACAAATCTCCATAGTTCAAAGGACCATACCTATCATGCCATAACTTGGAAACTTCTTTGTCAACACCAACAAAATAAGACGTATTTTGATTTTGAAGAGCCAATGAGAAAAGATTATTTGACGCAACCGTAACTCTAGCAATGACTTGATTTTCTTTGACAAAAAACAAGTCATGTCATGAAAATGAATGTCATAACCTTTCTTCAAAAGATGACCAACACTAAGCAGATTACTTTTTAGGCCAGGAACAAAATAAACTTCTGACATTTTCTCAATACTTCCTTGTCTTGTTTAAAATTCTAATTCACCAACACCATTAACTTTGTATGACTTTCCATCTTCAATTTTAACTTCGCTATAATCATTTTCAAACAACTTGGAAAATAAATCTTTGTTACCTGTCATATGCTTGCTAGCACCACTGTCTATGCACCAGACATTTTCATTATTTCCGCCTTGAGATACTAGGCAGCGAAGTGTCTTGATTATGAGACTCCGAGTTTTAACTTCCGCTAGCCCAATTTGCATCGTATTTTTCTCCATCTTTAAACCAACAATCTCGTGCAAAATGACCAGGTTTGTGACAATTATCACATTCAAATAACCGCGTCCTCTTCCTCTTTGATAGTCACGTCCACGTCCTCTTTGCCAACTTTGAAAACTTTGACTTTGATTTGCTTCATTCCACCCATTTTCAATTCTTCCATAGTTTCCTCTTCCACGAGAATTTGCAAATCTTCCTCTAGAGTTTCCTCATCTTCCACGATCATGGTCTTTACCTCTTTGGCTTTTGGAATCTTCTTGCTTCTCATTTAATGACAACTTTGACTTGAGGGTTTGTTCCAAAACTACTTCCTTCTTTTTCTTAGTGGATCTTTCTTCATGAGCTTGCAACGAGCCACTTAGTTGATCAATTGTCATAGAATCTAAATCCTTAGATTCTTTAATGGCTACAACAATATAAACAAATCTAGAATCCAAAGAGCGAAGAATTTTTTCAATGACACGAATATCATCCATAGTTTCACCATTTCTTTTTAATTGGTTAACTACCGACAATACCCGTGAACAGTAATCAGAAATTAGTTCTGCTTCTGTTTTATGCAAGCCTTCAAATTTCGCTCGTAGATTTTGCAATCGTACATTTTTTTTTACCTTTTCAGCGCCTTGTATGTCATTTCCAAAAGCTCCCATGCTTCCTTTGCCGAAGTAGCACCACATATTTTCTCCCACGCAGCTTCATAGGATTGTACTCCTTGGTATATCCAAAACAAAACTTGTTGGTTCTTTTTCCTCCATCTTCTTATATTCTCTTTTTGAGCTTGGTTTAATTCTTCTTCATTTTCTTCTTCCGTGTAGCCTTTTTCAACTATCTCCCATTCTTCTTGAGACCCAAGAAGAGCTTTCATTTGAATGCTCCATTTGCCATAGTTGTCTTTGGTTAATTGAGGAACAAAAGAAAGAGGAATAGAGTTGTTCATTTGAACAAGTTTAGGACCCTAGATTAGATGACTTTGATACCAATTTGTAGACAGGAAAAAAAATAGGAGAAAACTTAACACCACAAGAATCAATTTTACTTTATTTCTTCAATATTTTCTTCCCCCTTAAAACTCAAAAGTAATGTCAATTTATAGACTAAGTTTTGACATTCATTCACTAGCTACATAACTACTCCATTGATCACTAAACTCTTCGCCTTTCAAAACTCATCATCTCTTGGGTGGTTACTGGACATTAATCACCAAACTCTTCATCTTTAGGTGGTTACATGAATTAATCATAAACTTAAACATAATAATTATCCAAGTTTAATTTAGTTTATTGCTAACAATCTATAAAAGATATTTAGAGGATTGAACAATATTTTTTATAATCTAATTGAAACAACTTTTTTTTTAAAATAATTTTATCTAAATTACTCATTCTAATATTGTTTTTTTGTTGTTTTGGATTTAAAAATTAATGTGGACTAATATATGAATTAAAACTTTATATTATTGTTGAGATAAATGCTAAAATTATAGGCCTAAACGTTAAAACCATATAAAATTAATTTTTTTTGGTTTTTTGGTTAACCGTCCGTCACCAAAATCGTGAACCTAAACTGAAACCGAAGGTTTTTTCCGGTTCGGTTAACCAAACCGAAAATAAAAAAGATCATGGTTCGGTTAACCTCAAAATCGGAACGGTTATTCGTATCGGTTTTTTGGTTTCGTAATTTTTTGAACACCCCTAGTATAATTCGTAAACCGAGATTTTAAATACTGAAAAACCGGGTTCCAATATCCAAATTTCACTAAACCAAAAAATAATAATAACTTAAAGGACTTTTATGGAAAAAAAAAATAACATAAAGGGATGGAAACGTAAAAAACATGAAAATGTGTTTGATTTTTTTCATAATAAACCAAAATTGAACTATGACTAACTGCAGTTTTTATATTTTTATTATAAGATTGATTAAGGATCACCATTTATAATGAAATGATATTGTTATTTGGAAATTGATATAAAAGTATATTTGATTAAAACTTATCGAACATAATCTATCTATATATTTATATCTATATCTATATCTATATATACTAATAAAGCAAAATGTTTTTCGCCACGTGTCATTCTCTCATTGAAACAAATTCTCATTTTCCCGCCTAATTTTCCTAATTTAGTTTTTCCATTTATAAAACCTAATTAATTGATATAAAAATACAATTATGACTTTTTTTCTATTTTATTCCTTGTAACCATAATTATGGTAACTCATAATTTGTTTTAAAGTATCGTAAACTTAAATAACGAAAATTATGATAAATTGTTAACACTGTTTATAATTCATATCATTATATTTTAATATTTTATTTTTAATGTATACTTAATTAAATATTTAAATATATCATTCAAAATTCTTTTTTCCTCACAAATTTTCTTATAAAATCTTATATTTAATGTACTATTAGTTTATTTCTTTTTATAATTAATATATTTTTTATATTAAATATCTATGTAATATGTGGGTCTACAAACATAGTACCAATCAATGAGTAAATAATATGTCACGTGTCATGCTTTCATTTGATTTTTCATGTGTCGCACTCTCCTTTTCTCAATTTATTTACATAATTTAATTTATATTTTAAAGCAAATCAATTATATTATACATGGTTATAAATATTTGGTTTTCAAATTACCCCATGTAATACATGGGTAATAATCTAGTATATAATATAAAAGAATAAAATTGACATAAAAAGAAAAATGAAAACAAAAATCAAAGAAAATCTTGTATGCTGGCTTGGAATGGAACTTTGAAGTTGAAGGTAAAGTGTTGTAGATGTAAAAATTCAACCAATGGACGAAGAAATTGTTCATAAAATATTTATAAATAATAATGTAAATTATAAAAATGGTTGAAGATTTGGTCTCTTGTCTATAATTAGTTAACCATTCCGTTTTGATCTTTTAACCGTTTAGGTACTTTATCAGTAGTTTATCTTTGGGTTTATTATGGAAAAAAAAACCAATGTATTTTCACGTTTTTTACGTTTTCGTCCCTTTATGTTATTTTTTTTCAAAAAATTCCTCAAGTTAATTTTATTTTTTTGATCTATTGAAATTTGAACATTACAAAAAAGTAATGATGAATTATTTTTTTTAACATGTACAAGTTCCGATAGCAAATTTTACAGTTTTAATAATAATAAAAAATAACACAAGGACTATAATAATAAAATATAATTTTGAGGGACCAAACTGATAAAATAGTAAAAAATAATTGTTTTTTTCCAAAATTAACCTTAAATTTTATATGTAAAAAATTGCCTATTAAAAATTCCCAAAAGAATCTATTAAAAACCACAAATATTATACAAACCAGAGGCAGACCTATGTGGAGAAGAGGGGTAAACCGCGCAATGGGTCTTTTCTCCAATAACTCTATTTCGTAGTGTAATATTTTTTAAATTTTATACGTGCAACCAACAAAAATTTAATTGTGCAACTTACATTATTAGAAAAAAACTTAAGTGTGCAACTTGATTTAAAAAAATCATACCTCAAATGAAATGAAAAAAATTAAAAAATTAAACACCTAAATAAGTAAATAAGTAATAAAAATAAAACTCAATAATTGAAGCCAAAATTAAAACCAAAATTTAATAATATTTTTAGCCCAAATTAAAGTCCAATATCTCCCAATTATTGGACTGGCTGTCTTTAGTTAAACAATTGCATTAGCTAAGTTTACACTTTAATTGAAGTTAATCTTGAAACTTCATGTCTAATTAGTTTACTTTTTAATTGAATTATTGAAATTTAAAACTTAAAATTTTGTGTTTATTTAGTTAGTTTACTATTTACTCTTTAATTGTTAATTTATAATATCTATTGATGGATAATTTATTCAAAAAAAGTTATAGAAAAGTCACGAAGGCCAATTGGAGATGAAACTTGTTAACTTATACTTCTTAATAAATTACGTTTTTTATTAATTATCTGTTAGTTTATTGGTTATTTAATATTATAAGTTTTATTTTAAATTATAAATATTAGGAAGGGTTTAGCATCTCTTCTAACACCGGCAACTATGGTGCGCACATGATGTGTGATCTTAGGATCTTAGAATCGTACGATTCCACCTTTGACTTTTCAATATCGATCAATGTAGACAGATATTAACATAGGATCATTAATCATCAAGATCGTAGGGTTGTTTGCAGATACTTCCATTTACCGAAATCCCAACCATTTTATCCCGTAGGATTGTGGGTAGGATCCATTGACTTTCTTTTGTAGGACTTTAGACATCCATGCATGATAGCATGGTGTCAGGGCCGTTCCTATCATTTTTGGGGTCCGGGGCAAAAACTTAAAATGGATTGTCTCTTTGTGTGTGTGTGTGTATATATATATAAATGAAAAAAACCGTAAACGAAACTTACAATTTGATAATAAAGAACAAGATATTGCAATCAATTAATCAAACAACTAGTTATATAACACTTAGCAATTAACAATTAGCAAGACAAATAAAATAGCAATTAACAATTAGCAAAACAAATAAACTAGCAAATTAGCAATTAACAAATAACAATTAGCAAAAAAAAAATAAAAAGTTAATAATTAAAAGACGAGTTAAAGAAACGAAAACACCTTTACTCCTTTAGTTGAATTTAAAGTTTTGAATCTCTATTCTCTAATAACCAATGATGAACCAAATTCGTGTCAACTCTTGAATATCTGATTAATGAGACCAATACAAATAATCAAAAATCAAAATCGAAATATACAAAATAATTAAATAAAAGCACTTGAGTAACAAAAATCAGAATCGAAATATATTACATACCTTTGTTAGGACTTAGGGTTTTGACTTGAGTAATGAAGTTATGAAGCAGAAGTGCAGAACACTTGCACAAGGACTGAAGCAAGCAGCCAAGAAGAAGGAATGAACGATTGAGTAAATAAGTAATGAGTATTTGAGTTGCTCACTTGGCATTTGCTCAGTTTTAGGATTGAAGAAGGCGATTGATGAATGGCCCTGGATGAGGTCTGGCCGATACGATGGCCGAGGAGGCGGTCTGGCCGATACGAGGTCGAGAAGCGGAGGAGACGAGGAGGCGCAGACGCAGACGCAAAGGTGAGAGACTGAGAGCCTGAGAGGCCCCTCGTGGCCTCGACGCCTCGTGGAACTCAAGAGACGGCGCCAATCGACTGCTCCTCTCCATTTTTGGTTTTTCGCGCGGCTCTACAGCTCTGGATTTGATCGACGAAGCCGCCAAGGTTTGTGCGCTTTGCCTTACTGCTGCTGCTGGGCTAATTTTTCAAATATGGATAACCCTATTTTTTTTAGGCCCTCATCAACTCTGGGCCCTGGGCAGAGGTCCACAATGCCCCCCTCTATCACCGGGCCTGCATGGTGTTTTCTTATTCAAAGTTTGAGTCTTTATTATAGTTTTAGTTTATGATATATAATTATAAATTATATACAGTAGATAACAATTTATGGTAGAATTTACAATCCCGATCATGGAAGCCTAAAATGATCTAGGTAAGATCGCAGTCTTGACAACGTTATCAAACATAGCCTGTTTGTCCATTCAGCCAAGTTAAGTTGATGACTTCCAACTGGATCTTAATAAGTATATATGCTACAAATATGTCATTAAATTGGTTAAGCAATCATTTATTTGAAGGACTATCTACTGTGATCAAATTTCAATGCACATCTTCCTAATTGTTTTAAAAATTTCAATTAACTTGTTTATTCATGTATAACCAAAAAGCATGCATCGTTCATACGAGAGAAATTTCATCACTTTTAGGTCCTTGTTTGACTCACGGAATGGAATTTGAAGGTAGCAAAATATAATTATAGTGTGTTGAAAGTTTGGATTTCAAAAAACATGAATAAAAGTTTGTTTAAATTCCATCAAATTAATCTATGTTGAAGAAATTCACCATGGCTAGCTATTTGTAACAGAATCTAAATTGCTAACATTTCGCATCTAGCTCATACCTTTAAATATCAATTAATATCTCAACCAATAAACATACTATCTATATAATTAAATTAAATTCCAACTCCTTCAAACTGCATTCCGCTAGCCACAGGCCCGGTGATAGAGGGGGGCATTGTGGACCTCTGCCCACGGCCCAGAGTTGATGAGGGCCTAAAAAAAACAGGGTTATCCATATTTGAAAAATTAGCCCAGCAGCAGTAAGGCAAAGCGCACAAACCTTGGCGGCTTCGTCGATCAAATCCAGAGCTGTAGAGCCGAGCGAAAAACCGAAAATGGAGAGGAGCAGTCGATTGGCGCCGTCTCTTGAGTTCCACGAGGCGTCGAGGCCACGAGGGGCCTCTCAGGCTCTCAGTCTCTCACCTCTGCGTCTGCGCCTCCTCGTCTCCTCCGCTTCTCGACCTCGTATCGGCCAGACCGCCTCCTCGGCCATCGTATCGGCCAGACCTCATCCAGGGCCATTCATCAATCGCCTTCTTCAATCCTAAAACTGAGCAAATGCCAAGTGAGCAACTCAAATACTCATTACTTATTTACTCAATCGTTCATTCCTTTTGGTTGGCTGCTTGCTTCAGTCCTTGTGCAAGTGTTCTGCACTTCTGCTTCATAACTTCATTACTCAAGTCAAAACCCTAAGTCCTAACAAAGGTATGTAATATATTTCGATTCTGATTTTTGTTACTCAAGTGCTTTTATTTAATTATCTTGTATATTTCGATTTTGATTTTTGATTATTTGTATTGGTCTCATTAATCAGATATTCAAGAGTTGACACGAATTTGGTTCATCATTGGTTATTAGAGAATAGAGATTCAAAACTTTAAATTCAACTAAAGGAGTAAAGGTGTTTTCGTTTCTTTAACTCGTCTTTTAATTATTAACTTTTTATTTTTTATTTTTGCTAATTGTTATTTGTTAATTGCTAATTTGCTAGTTTATTTGTTTTGCTAATTGTTAATTGCTATTTTATTTGTCTTGCTAATTGTTAATTGCTAAGTGTTATATAACTAGTTGTTTGATTAATTGATTGCAATATCTTGTTCTTTATTATCAAATTGTAAGTTTCGTTTACGGTTTTTTTTATTTATATATATACACACACACAAAGAGAGGGCCCATTTTAAGTTTTTGTCCCGGGCCCCAAAAATGATAGGAACGGCCCTGGCTAGCCAAACGGGCCCTTAGGATCTGACTTTGCATGCTAAACCACTAGACAAATTTGTGTCTGATGTAAAGCTTAAATAAAGTCAAGAACCCAAACAGTACCTCTCAGTACGTAGAATCAAAATATTCATAATTTCAGTCAAAGAAATAAGCAATTTCTAACCTCTAAGTACGTAGATTCAAAATATTCATAATTTCAACCATAATTCCAATATCAACCGCGGTTAGATGTTACTCTGCTCCATGGAACTTGCATGGTATTTTGAGGAAGCATGTTTTCACATTTTATAATTACAGAAATGGGATGAATATGAGAATTTATATGACCATGATGCAGTGACATATTACAAGTTAAGTATAAAAGGGGTTTCCTTCAAAGAAATCGTCATATGAATCATAAAAAGGGATATCTTCCTCACGCACTAGGGGTCTTTCAAGTTCATTTACAGTGATCTTTAGTTCATAGTTTCCCATTCCAAGTTGCATTTCTTGAATTCTGTTCACAGAGTCGATCAATGGTAGGCTTGAGTCATCAATGTCAATACACTCGAGTGTTAAGATGTCACCTATTTCTAGGGGAATCTCCTTCAGATTTTCGCAAGTTCTCACCACAAGTTTTCTGAGCTGAGGGAAGTTGAAATTAGAGGCTTCCCACACTTGGATGTTCAGCATTTGTAATTTCAAGAATTTCAGTTGGTGAAACTACTGCACATCAAGGTCCCACAGGAGTCCCTCAAACGAAGAGTCAAGTAATTTGAGAACTTCAAGTTTTGGTAGCCTTTGGATTGATGACATATAAAGCCAAGGTAAATGACACCCTTTTAGCGTAAGCTTTCTTAAGGTTTCAGGGAATCTGATTTGGTTTGTTACCGTTAGTGGTTTATCCATGTGGTTCTGCAAGTTCAGAGCTTCAAGATGAGTCAATAATGAAAAGTTTGGAAATGCATCGCTTTTCGATGTTGTAGGAACAGAACACCCAAGTTTCTTGATATTTGGAAAAAATCCCAGCAAAATTTGTACCCTATGGTCTAGACTTAGCCTGGAAATGGTTTGCAAGTTGAATAATACAGGAAACCATGAATGAGATCTGATGATCCTTTCACTCCAAAAATGCCTCAGATTCACCATATTTTCCATATTTTCTGGTGAGTACATGGAATCTAGAAACTTGCCTTTAAGAATGAGCGTTTGAAGCTTCCAGAGATTGGCAATTGAGAATGGGATCGTTTGGTCTGCAGACCAAACTGCTAGGTACCTTAGATTAATTAGTACTTGTATGTCCCTAAGATCGGCCCTTGAAATATTTAGTAGATCCAACACTCTAAGAAGCAAAAACGAAGGAACCCACCGTCCACTTTCACGTCCCAAGTGCTGACTGTTAAAAAAGCAGAAAACTGACCGTATGTGTGTGGCAGAATGTTGTGAAGAGATTTCGCATAAAACTTTATAATCTGTGAATAGACGGTGTTGTTTGTCTATGCTGGAAGTAGAATTAAAGTGAGGATTGTCATTTGACAAACCTATTTTCTTAAAGTAATTCTCTTCGGTAGCTTTTTTCAAACATAGCTCCCTCAAAAGATCATGCATATGACATGATTTGATTCCACCATTAGACCTTCTATCAGCAACAATCAACAGATTTCTGTCAATTAACCAGATCCATAAGGTACGCCTCACCTTGTTCCTCCAAGGTTTTCTGCCCAGCTTCTTTTATAAATCCTTCAGCTATCCATATCCGGATCAACCTCCACACCTGGATTATTTTGTCTTCTGGAAAGCCACCTACATATAGAAAGCAATTTTTTAAGTGATGAGGTAGATGGTCATAACTCAGTGCTAGGGTATCCAAACATCCTTCAGGGTCATCAACAACATAGGAACTCACACTTTCGGCAACTTTCTCCCACAGATCTATGCTCTTCTCTCCCTTCTCCAGAAGTCCAGCTATGACGACTAATGCAAGTGGCAGTCCTTGACACTTTTTGGCTATACACTTCCCAACCCCGATCAAGCTTTTGGGGCACTCGTCTCCCCTAAAAATCTTTCTGCACAACAACTCCCAACTTTTCTCTTCATTCAAATATTGTAGATTGTGATTAAAATTGGCGGGTATTGCATGCAAAGAAATTTCTGCAAGCCTGGTGGTTATCAAAACTCTGCTACGAGTCTCATCATCCGGGAAATATTTTCTCATATCATTCCATGCCTTGACACTCCATATATCATCAATAACAATCAAATATCTCCTGCCCTTTAGGCTTTTGTACAACATTTCACAAAGTTTTGCTTCACTAATTGCTTCACAGTCTGATTTTCCTATTGACTCCAATATTCCAATTAATAAATCTCTCTTTGTGTATGTTTGAGAAACAGTAATCCACCCACGTACATGGAAATGGTATTTAACATAACGATCCTTGAATATTTTTCTAGCCAAAGTGGTCTTACCTAGTCCGCCCATACCAACAACCGAGATGATGTCTAGCTGCTTGCGATCTTCCATAAGTCTATCCATTATTGACCTTGCATCCTCATCAAATCCCACGACGACTTCTTCATGTTCTGTTGCACTCAAATTCACTCTTGCTGGATTTCTGCTAGTAGAAGTTTTAGCAGCTTGTGGGCTTGCAGTTAGAGATCCCGACTTCTTATCATTCTTCGAGTCTTTCTTGAAAAAGTGATGCATGATGTTATTATTGTTCACAAATCTTTCAAATCTCAATTCCCACTTCTTATGTCTCATCTCCTTCCTGAGAGATTTAATGCGGTCCGTAACATCCTTCAAGTTAAGGGAGCTGTCCGGGAAGCTTTTGTCATCTTTTAGAAGGGCAAAGGATATGAGTATACCAACCGTATCTTCTACCTCATGTGCCAAATCCACAAGTCTTTTCTTCCAGTTTACCACGTCTTCTTCAAGCTCATAGTCATGGAGCTGTTCTTCATCAATCATCATTGTATCTTTGTAACCAGATGATCCAATCAGGTTGGCAAGATCCTCATAAAGCGATTTCATTTTAGAGTTTCCTGCTTTGATGAATGTGTTGCTTTGAATCATTGGATTGACTTTATCGTAAATTAACTGCCTCAAATTCTCCATGACCACTTCCAGTTCCAGATCTGTGTTTGTCTCTGTCATCTCTGAGGTCAACTCTTCTTGATCATGGAATTCTTCTTCCTTGTGTTGCTTAGAAATTGTTCAAAAACTAATGGTTCAATGATTGTGGGTTGAGTTTACAAAAGTAGCAAATGTAGGCCACTCACTTGAAGGCAGCCATAAAAAAAATCTGAGTTTTTTTTTTCTCTTGATTATAATAACCTTTTTTTTGAAAATGGGTTCGCTCTACAAAACATCTAAAAAATTCTTTCCTGAATAAACCAAATGTTTCCAAAAATCAACTCAAAACCTAAACTCTGTTGTCGGTCCAATCATTTTTAGGGTTCCGGACAAAAACTTAGAAGAACCCTATATATATATATATATATATATATATATATATATATATATATATATATATATATATATATATATATATATATATATATATATATATATATATATATATATATATATATATATATGGGCTAAAGCTATACAATAGCAGTATACTTTTTAAGGTGTATCGATATAGTACGTGTACTTTTTATATTGTTAATATGATACCTTTACTTTTTATGAACGATTATTTCGCCTAGCTTTACGCAGTTGTGGAAGAATCGTCGGTACGAACTTGTTCACCGTTGGATCTGCGTGAAATTTGAGGAGAAACTTCACAACACATAGTTCTTCTATCTAGACGGTGGAGATCGTCATTGGATATTTCTGCAGAGGTCTGTAGGTGTTTGAAGTTGGCTGTGCTGTGTGATTTCTCCTACCAGGTTATCAAAAGGACGAGAAAGTGTATTTGATGCTTCAATTATGGAAATTTGAACATTAATAAAAAGAGAAATTTCACTCTTAACATGTATAGCCAGTAACCAGTTACCAAATGTATCATATTGGTATGAAAAAATGTAGTACACGTATCAAATTTGAACGATTCAGAAAGTACAGGTGTAATATGAATAATTAAAATAGTACACGTACCATATCGATACATTTTAAAAAGTACACAACTATTCTACGGCTTTAGCCCTATATATATATACAGGGACGGGATCCATTGTGAACAAGTTATTCGTTGTGAACGTTGTGAACAAATAAAAAAAATACATAAAATCATTCATATATATCAACAAGTGTTTGTAATATGATTCATATGATTCAAAAGGTTCAAAGAAGTGTCTATTTAAGATTCAGAACATTCAAAAGGTTCATAGTACGTAGTTTTTATAACAAGATGCACAAGATGCATAGTATGCAACAAGATTCATAGGATTCGACAAATTCATAGGATTCAATAAGATCCAAAGGATCCAATAGTATTAATAGGTTAATAGAATAGTCCAGTACTATTTTCAACAAGATTCATAAGATTCAGAAGCTATTTTATGGTTGTTCACAATGTTCACAACGAATAAAGTGTTCACAAAATCCATTGTGAACAATATATAAATTATGAACATTGTGAACAAATCACATGCAGCCACGTCAGCCAACTATATTATTAATTAAAAAAGTATCAAAAATTGCAACAAAGGGGCAAAATTGGAAGAATGGACATTCGTGGAATCTGCAATAGATATCACATTAGATTCATTCCTATAGTAACGGGTCTTGGATAAACCTTCGAAGAAGATCAACATTAGGTTTCGTAGGATTCAAATTGTCGAATCGATTTATTTAAAAAGCGGTGCAGCAAATTATTTGGGACAATTTAATTCTTTTGAAATTAGGGTTAGTCGTTCCCGTCGATTCAGGCTGCATCTGTTGTGTGTTTGCATCCCCCTTGTTATACGCAAAGATGTTTACATAGTTTCACTGTTTGTGTGTTTAATCTGGGATTACAACTTGCACGACCTGCCCGACATTCGAAGTTAATATTTTTCATCCCCCTTGTTATACGCAAAGATGTTATTAGACTTGAAGTCTTTGAATTCTAAATTTTACTAGAAAAAGCTTTTTAAATCTACCTTTACCCATACAGGGATTATCTTTTTGTGTACGCTATGTTGCTGCATCTTGTTGTAATCAATTAATCGGTTTCTGAATTCAGTGTTTACAGTTGAACCGCCGTTGTGGCAAAACAGAAATATGTTCATTGATAGAATAGGATGCAGTTAAGTTAGTTTAATTAATTGATGAGTTTACCGCAGTTTGTGCAGTTGCATATGCAATCAATGAATTATATCAAAATAGCAATTTTTACATACCGTTCACAATATCAATATCTTAATCAGAATATGTTGAATTCTTATGCTCTGTTTCATATTTTTAAAGATACATGAGTGTGTCAAATAATAACTAAGCAACTGCACCTGTTAGAATATAATGTAGTTTGTGCAGTGGTAGTTACAAATATGTGAACAGTGAATTATATGAAAGTAAAAATTATTACATATTGTTGGCAACAGTAATACTATAAGCACAATATGATGCCTTTATATACTCTGTTTCATATACTCTGTGATATGCTGCAAGGAATGCACATGGTGCTTTAATGTATGAATTGTTAAATCATACTACTTCCAAGGATTGTTCTTTTTAAATTTCTCATAAGATAAGAGCTCCTAAGTCTTATGTTAATAACTCTAATAATAAACAACAATAAACTAAATTACCGGATCCGTATCACCAATCATTTATTAATTATATTATCGCAGAAGCCAATAAGGCTATATTAGTTCATTTACAACTAAAACCATAGATGTATTCAAGTATGTTTAATAGTTTAATAGGTGCATCTGTTGCAGTTGAAGGAGGTATGTTTAATAGTTTAAAAATTACATGGGTGCATCAAAGTGTAATGTTGCTGCGTAAAATCAAATTGTTGCAGGAGAACGAGATTTTTTTAATGTTCCAACTGCACATTGTACTCATTTGTTATATCGTTCATAGTATCAGTTTTTCATATTACAACTGCAATAGGTGCACTGGCTGCACAAGGAGCATAACATTCCATACGTATGCAATAGCTGCACCAGTTGCATCACATTTTATATGCACTAGTTGCACAAACTTAATGAAACTCTTACATGCAGTTTGGGCAACTGTTGCATTTAAATAGTTAAAATTTAACACACCCATATGTGAAGTTGATTGTATTTATTATTGAAGCATACATATTTAAACTGCAAACTGAGCATAGAAGGATTTATTTATATATGTTGTTTGGATGTGGTGCCATTTGAGCATTTGTAGGAAACCATATGTAAGCAATGAATCATATAAAAAGAAAAATTTATACGTATCATTCCGACCTTAATGTTATACATAGTGTCAATAGCAATGTGCCTATGTTTGCATGTGGCCTGCGAAAAATTCATACTTCAAATATAGGTGTATAGGTTTGTAATAAGTAGTCAGTTACAAAGTTGATTTTGCATATGGGTAATGATTCATTCTGGATGCTACAATATATGATCAAAGTGGTTTGAAGTTTGAACATACATATTCCATTCTACACATATAAAACTCAAAACAACATTAAACAAACATTAGCCAATTAAAAAAAAATGCTATAAGTGCATATGAATTCTATGATTTAGAAGCAACATAAATTTGAGAAACTAGTAAAAGAAGCAGATGCAGGGAGGGCCAAAACTGATGTTGAAATTTAACGTAATTCTGCAATAACAGAAACATATAACACTATCTGAGATGTCATGTACCAACATGAAATGGAAATTGAATAAACATTCAACATATGCAACGACTACCATATATGACATTGTAATTGACCATGGAAAAAAAATAAGAATTCATAAAACATAAACTTTGCAATTTATTCATTAAATTATTGGACACAAGAACATTAAACGGATAGAAGAAGCATGAAAGATCGATTGCATAAATTAACACGTAATCGAAAATAGCAGTCAAAGATTGTTAAATAACCACCGAAACACATGAACCGCAAAGATGGAAAGAAATCACACAAACAATTACAGTAATACGTAGATATCCTATGAAGAAGAACGACGAGGAGTTTGAAACGCAAAATGTCGGTGGTCTATACGGTTTCGATCGTGAATTAAATCAACACTGCTATAAATCAGGACATTCTGTTACTAATTTGATAATCAAAAAATTAAATTAATTGCTAATGACCATAATGCCCTTAACTGCAATTAATAAATAAATTAATACATAATTTAAGGAATGCTGGTTTGTCAAGATATCACTGGTCCACATTGTTCACAATATCTAACTTGTCCACATTGTTCACAATATCTAACTTGTTCACAAATGATCTGTCGTCTATATATATATATATATATATATATATATATATATATATATATGTATGTATGTATGTATGTATGTATGTATGTATGTATTTATGTATGTATGTATGTATGTATGTATATTTAAAATAAGCAAAATTCAACTAAAAATAATAAAATAAAAACAAAAAACTTTTAATTATTATATTAATATAAACTAAAAATTTTGGCAAGTCGATAACCTTTGTTTAATCGTTAATATATATATACGTATATATAATAAATTTTTTGAGAATGAGCCCTTATGATTAATGAATCATGTGCAGTTGTCCGTGTTGACCTTGCTTAGGGCCGACCCTAACTGGCTGACTCCATAATTTATGTATGCTCCATTTTCCAAATTGAACCTCCATGACAACTTACACAGCCTCTCGCAGTCGTCACCAGAGTCCACTATCATCGGTAGCCGTTTCCATTTCAATTCACTCTCGATCTCATTCTTTCACCCTCACCGGCAACTGTGTGGCGACACTTTCACCAGCCAGCCAGCCACCCCTTTGCCCATTGCATACATGTTTAGTCCGACATTTATCGATCTCCTAAATAAATTAAATATTATAGTTTCTATACACAGACCTTAGCGCTTCCTCTTGATCACAGTAATGCGGAAAGTCTGGCTAAATGAAGATAGCATATCATAAAGAGATGAAAAAAAAAAAATTAAGGTGTCAACGAGGACTTAAATTTAAAATGTAAAAGTAATTAATTATTAAATGGTTAATATTGAAATAAATCATCATATTTTCAAAGTTTTAGTATCGTGTCTTATTATTTTTTTACCATTCTAATCCTCACGTTATTTTTTTGTTATTAAAACTGTAAAATTCATTACTCACGACCTATTGTTCTTGTTTAAGAAAATGTCATATTTTAGTTTAAGTTTTGCGTTTAAAAACCATCATGTTGTTAATATTTTATCAATTTGATCCCTAAGACTTGTTTTTTCATTAGAAATAGGGTCTCATCTCTTCATGTTATATTTTCCTAAACAAATACTCAAGTTATCATTTTTTTTTTTGGTTTCGAAAAAGTTTTGGTTTTTCCATAATCAATCATTCTTTTTCCAACCAACACGTTTTCATTTTTTTTTTTTTTTTTTGAAAAGTCCTCAAACTTGAAGACTTATATGCGAAAAAGAAAAAAATTTTGAAAATCAGAAAAAAACTTAAATATTTAATGGTTTAAAATAACAAGAATGGACTAAACTGTAATCACACATGCATTCTAAAATGGATTAATTCAGTACCAAAACAAATCATTCCAATGATCAAACTTATAAAAAAATTAAAAATATTATGGTTTTTTATAATATCTAAAATATGATGTCATTTTTTTAACATGAACAATAGTACTGAATTTTAGAGTTTCAATAATAAAAAAGTAACACAATGAGTGAAATAATAAAAAATAGTATTAAATGACCAACAGTAACTATGGTTGCGTTTAGTTAACAAAAACTAGTCATTGTTTTATTTCAGTTTTCAAGTTATAGTTTTTAGAAAAAAAAAACAAGGGTTTTTATGAAAAGTAAAAACTTGTTTAGAATATGAAGTTTTAGTTTTAAGAAAAATAAGACGAGTGATTATAAAATAAAAAAAAATAGGATAGGTGATGGAAAAGTAAGAGAGAGAAAGAGAGTAGTATAAAGAAATAAGGTAGGTAGTAGAAAAGTAAGAGAGAATATGAAAAGTGGTATTTTAAAAAGTGAAATGAAAATTTATGAAATTGTTGTTAAGTAAACAAGTTTTCATTTTTGTAGAAAAGTGATATGAAAATTTTAAAAATTTTCGGTAACTAAACGCACCCTATGTGTTTTTATAATATTAACCCTTTAATTAAATCAAAAAAATTATAATAACTACTTAAATTTAAAAGCAAAATGTGTCATTTTAAAAATATTATTTTTATGTCTCAAAATAATTGTTCACATGATAAACACACGCAATTTCATAAATCTCATCCCCAACGCCATAAGCCGGTTCATATGATTTCCTTTGGTTTTTGTCCTGACTTTCATTTCTTTTTCCATTTTTCTTTTATTCTACAATTATGTTTGATGAATTATGATCAAATATTTTTTCAGTTTTTAATAACATTTTTATTTTATTACAACGTACTGGAGATCTTTAACCAATCTATACATATTAATAGAGAACATTTTATGCCACATGTCGTTCTAACCTTGAACTGCATCTTTAATTTCCCACCTTTTTAACTTAAATAAATCAACTAATTTCTAAATAATTAATGTTCCAATAAATAATGACAAAAAAATAAAATTTAGATTTGCTACTTACCTTTTATAATTATGATTAAAATTTTACTAACTAATATAAATTTTAAAAAGTATCATATTGAAATTTAAGTGTTATCCTAAATTAAAAATAAATACTGACTTTCAATTTAAAATTTTAATCATAATTAAATATTAAAATTATTATAAAATACAATTCAAATTATAATTTCGTATATAGTTGTTTAATTTATTTTATATCATGACTTTTAGTTTCATAGTTTATATGATTTCAAAATTTTTTGTATACCATTTAACATTAATGTCTTATTATTCTATTTATAATAATATGTAAAGTTTTTATATACTTCTAAAAATTATTTATTTATTAAATATACCCATGTAATACATGGGTCATTAAACTAGTTCTTATAATAAAAATGAAAAAATAAAAATAAAAAGAAAAATTTGACTTTGTCATATTTTACTTTTATCTAGAATCAATAATAAGACATATTTCAATTATACTATATTTTAACATGAATTTATCAATTTGTATTAAAAAAAAATAAAATTTAACATCTTGTTATCAGTTTAGTTAGATTAAATTCCAAGTCATTAGAGCAATACAATAGAAATTTATGGCCCAATATGATTATTAATTTATCAGCTCATTAATCCCTTTTTTGTAACCACCTTAGCCAACAACACAAAAAGAAACAACGGTAGCGCCGGTGTTCAAAATATTCCGAAACCGAAAAACCGATACGAAAAACCAAAAAACCGTACCGATTTTAAGGTTAACCGAATCGAATTTTCTATTATTTTCGGTTTGGTTAACCGAACCGGAAAAAAGATTCGGTTTCGGTTTCGGTTTAGGTTCACAATTTTGGTGACGGACAGTTAACCGAAAAAATTTTAATTTTATATAATTTAATGTTTAGACCTATAAATATTAGCATTTATCTTAACAATAATATAATATTTTAGCTTATCTATTAGTCCACATTAATTTTTAAATCCAAAACAACAAAAAAAACAACATTAGAACGACTAATTTAGGAAATATTATATAAAAATTTTTTTGTATCTATTAAATTACGAAAAAAATTGTTCAATTGTTTAATGATTTTTTATAGATGATTAGTAGTCTTATTCATTGCATATTTGCATATATTACCTTGGACTTTTGAAGTTTTTAGAAACTAAATATTGAGGTTTTTTAATTTAAAAAATGATTTATCAAATAAAAAAAGGTTAATTGGTTAACCGAATAACCGAATGGAAAAACCCGGTTAACCGATTATCGATTTTTTTCGGTTTAGGTTTAGGTTCACGAAATCATCGAACCGATACCTCCGGTTAACCATCCGAAATGCACTTTCGGTTTCGTTTAACCATCCATGAACACCGCCGGGTAGTGGCACTTAGAGGTGCACGAAAGCCGGTTTCTAACCAAACCGAATCGGATAATAACCAATCCGGTTTTTTTTCTTTGAAAAAAACCGGTTTTTTTAAACCGGTTTGGTTTCTAACCGGTTTTGGGCCGAGATAAATGTAACCGCTCTAACCGGTTTACGATATTAAAAAGCCGGATTTTTTTCGAAAAAACCGATTTTTCAGAATTTATTTTTGGGCTTTTTTTGTTTTGGGCTCTTTTTTCCTTTTCTTTTGGGCTCTTTTTTCTTCTTCTTGGGCTAAAATTTCTTTTTCTTTTGGGCTTTACAAATTTTTTATTTTGGGTTTAAGTTATAAAAGATTAAGAGTTAACAAACTTATAATTAAAATTATATGATTATTATAATTTATAAATTAAGTTAAACTCATATATTTTACTCCAATCAAATATATTTTTATATTATATTTGATTATAAATACATAAAAAGTTTAAAAATTCAAACTACGACAACTAATAATTCAAACTACGACAACTAATAATTCAATTTACGAAATTTAAAAATTCAAATTACAATCTTCGCCTCTTCGGGTTCACAATGTCGTGTTTTATTTTCTTTTATTCACCCAAATTTTGGTATTCGGGTTCACAATCGTCGTTGTCTTCGTTATCTTCTTCGTTTGGAGGTGATATTCCAAGTTCACCTTCTTCGTTGTGTATATTTGTTTCCAAGTCGACATCGATTGAATCTTCTAATGTCGTTACGTGTTTCACTTGAGCCGCTCCATCCAAATAATCTTTCAAACATATACAACATTCTACCGATTCCGGGCTTAGTCTCGACCTCCGATGCTATATAACCCTGCCACTAACAGAAAAAACGGATTCTGAAGCTACCGTGGAAGCTTGGACGGTTAGTAAATCACGGGCTATGGCGGCTAGAATCGGATATACCGGTTCCTTTTCTTTCCACCAAGCCAAAAGATCAAGATTTTCAAACTCTTCATATGTCATCGTTGAAATAACATCACTAGCCATATAGTTTCCTAACTCGCTACTCGGGGTGTTAGTACGTGCTCGTTTAGATTGGGAATTTAAAAGTGTGTTAAAAAGAGATATACCGTTTCCTCTACTAGATGATTCCCCTCTCCTCATTTGTTCTTGTATTATATTACTCGCACCATATTTACGTAAATAAATATCGAAGAACTCCCGGAAACATTTGTTAAAATAGTTTATTTGGTTTTGGATAAAATTGGGCTCGGTTAAATCTTCATGTAAACCAAAAGCAAATGCAATACTTTCAATTAATGTTTCAACGCCACCAATATTTACTGTCGGGTTTAAAGCGGCGGCACAAGTAAAAACCGGTGGGATTTCCTTAAAATATTTCAAAAGTTTTCTTTCATTGCTTTGCCAATACTGTCAAATACTTGGCCTTCAAATTCAAAATCATTTAGTTTGGAAGCTAAGAAATAAATTTGATTTAAAACCAAAGGGCTAGTAAGATAATATACATCGGATAAATAAGTTGTTGCGTCTTTAAAAACTTCTAACAAATCGGTTATTTTCGCAATCATTCCCAACTCGAACTCGGATAAATACTTGGAACACGGCCCTTCTCGTATAGGAGATTGGGAAACGGTTGCAACGTTTCCCTTTGCCTTAACGTGGAGTGCATCATCATCCATGTCGAGTTCCAACGAGTTGGACAATCTAAATTGGCACTTAAAGCTTTTTTATTAACCGATTTACAATAACGTCTATATGCATTTAGTCTTTGGCTATTACTACAAAGAACCGATTTTATCATCGCTTTAAATTCTAATCTAATCGGTTCAATAACCTCCAACCCGGTTTGCAAGGATAAATTAATAATATGGGCAACACAACGAGTATGAAAAAATGCGTCATCTAAAATAGGATTTAATAACAATTTTAATCTCGCAACCGCGTTTGTATTATTCGACGCATTATCAAAAGACATCGAAAAAACTTTTCCTTCTAATTTATAAAGGCAAATCACACGTTTCAAAAGTGTAAATAAATTTGCACCGGTATGTTGTTCGCCGAATAAATCAAATGCGATCGTTCTTTTCATCATTTGCCAATTTTTTACATCTAACCAATGTGCCGTAACGGCTAAAAAATAATTTCCGGTGTTGTGAGGAGAGCTCCAAACGTCGCAAGTTAACGAAACACTATAATTATGTTCTTGAAAACCCAAAATCATTTTTTCTCTCGCAACACGCCACATTTTTAAAGCATGACGACGAAGGGTAGTACGACTTACTTGCGTATAACGTGGTTGCATCAATTGTTGAATCATTGTCGTGAAAGCTTCATCATCAAAGTGATCGAACGGCAAACGCTTCCTGTAATTTATCGTTATCGTAAATAAAAACGCCACCTTGCGGGGTAACGTTCGGTTGACTCGGATCGGGTCTCATCCGAAGTGCCTTGCATGCTTTCGTAATATAATTTTTCAACGTCATGTTTCCTTCGGCCGCAAAAAAACTTTTGACAAAGTTTGCAACAAGCTTTTCTCGAACCATTCAACATTTCACACAATTCATAATGATCCCAAATTTCTTTGTTACGTTTATTCTCGAGCACCCTTACAACTTCAATATTTCCACCGACGGAAGATTGTCCCGTCGTTTCGGGAGTATTACTAGTAGCCATTTGAGATGAAAGAAAAAAATTGCTTGGAATTTTCGAGATTACGAGAGTTGGAGAATACCGAAAATATCAAACCAGAGAGTTGGAGAATACCGAAACGAGTTAGAGAATACCGAAAATATCAAATGAGAGAGTTTGGAATCAAAGGTAATCAATCAAAAACATTTCCTAACTATTTATACAAAATTGGGGGTGGCAAAAGTGTAATTTTTGGGCCAAAAAAGGTCATAAAACGGCTAGAAACACCTCCAACGGCTACATTTTTGAACTGCATGTCTGCATGAAAATCGGATTTTCTTTCCAATTTTTTAACCGGTATCCGGTTACAAAAAACCAGTCACCCAAAAAACCATACAACCGAGTGAAAACCGGTTAGGATAATAACCGGTCCGGTTACAAAAAAAACCGGTTAGGTAGAAATCGGTTTCGGATCAAAATCGGATAACCGGATTTTTCGTCCACCTCTAATGGTACTGGCACACAGCAAGAAGGGGAGCGGAGCAGCACCGTCGGACCTGAGAGAAAAAGAAAACGTTTGACCGACGGGCAACGGCCAGTCGTCGGCGCCGGTGCCACCACTCCGATATTATTATTATTATAGATGCACCCTCGTACTTGATATGATTATTCATCATAGCCAATGTTGATTTGAAAGTGCCTCTTTTGGTAATATGCTTGGACATGATGTTAGACTCGGTTTCCAATTTGACTTGGGTTGAGGATTTGACAGCATGCCACTTTCGGAGACTGATTAATCCAGCATGGTTGTACATCCCGATACGCTATATGGGAACAACCATTTAGATTTATGTCTCAGGATCTATGCTTTCCAGCACGATGACTACTTGTTATCTGTGTCATCTGCACGAAGGAGCAAATATTGTTCAACATTACACTTGTCTATGATTAAGCTTAAAGCTTATTGGAATATGTAATTTGTTATATCATTATGCTTAAAGCTTACTTATTGTAATTAATGTTCTCGAGCAAAGAAAAGAACGTTACTGTAATAGTGTAATTAATGTAGTTAATTCTTACTTATTGTAATTAACGTGATTCATTTTTTTACATACTTGTTCACCATTTTTTAAGTAAATAAATCATAAATTCTGGATTAAATAAATCAACAATTCATTATTTTTTTACTTTGGTTCATTAGTTTTTGAATTTATAAATAATGAATCACAAATTCAAAAATAATTGAATCATGTACAAAACAAGTGAATCACTACAAGGAAAACTGATACTAATGAAACGTCTTCAATCGTTGTTCCACTGTCTAAATGACAAGTAAAGAGGTAAATGACATTGATGCACATCCCGATTATGAAGACAGAAGTGTTGTATCAAAAATTCAAGGGAAAGCGTAAGATTAAAAAAGTTTACATACACTTATGTATATGTTTGCATATATTTTTTTAATGAATCTATGTTTTCTTCGTAGGTTTAACCCCTCTCATAGTGTGACAAGTACCATCATTCGCATTTGGAAATCTCGGCTCACACAAGAATGGGATACATAGACAAGCGTTCCCCAAAATGAAAAAGACATCTAGTTTGATACTTTTAAGGTAATGAATATATTTAAACTAAAAGTTGCTTATTTAAGTTTAGTTATTACCTGCTAAAAGTTATTCATTTAAGTTTATATATTATCTGTCTTATCTTGGTGGACCTATGTCTTAAATATGCCTTGTTCTGCCTTATCTTGTCCGGTTGTCAACACAATTAAACACATCCTTGATCATGTCACAAGTATCATCTTAGGCATTCTATACCTCCAAAATCTAATGTCCCATAATGAACTTGATCCATGGAAACTATAGGAAAATATATTCCTTTGTTTTTTTTTTCAAGAAAGCTTTTTGGGAACCCATAACTGCGCTTGACAAAAAAGCTCATCTCCGACAGAGAACCCGTGACTCAACCACGATTTGACATGGAAATCCCCGAGTTAACCGAGGATGGGGACGGAAATCCCTGTAAAATCCTCATAATTAAGATAATAATTATATTAAACAAATTTCCAAATGAATTATAATGTAATGTTTAATTATGATTAGAATTTAAATTTTAGCCACAAGCTTAACCAACTTGCTTCCTATGCTTTGAGACTTGTATATTGACAATCCATATGATCAAGTACAAAGTTTTAAGCTTAATGTACGAGTGATTTAAGAACTTGGAAGTATTGAAAATGAAAAGAAAAGTGAATGGTGGCTGAAATTAGATAAAGGAAATGGTGAGGGGTGTTATCTGAAGATTGTGACCAATTGGGGGCTAAGTCCTCCCCCAATCGATGTTTTCCCCTTCACTTCACATTTCCTTTTCATTTCTCCTTTCCTTGAACAAGAACTTTCTGCACACACACAAAAGGCTTAGGGCTGGGAAATATTGTAAATTTTGGGCTAAGAATTTGAGGCTCCTTGTGCAAACATACAAATCAAAATCAAGGTAAGATTTATTAGTTGTTCAAGGGTATGTGTCTCTCCCCTTCATCTTCCCTCTCCATAATCCTTGAAACATGTAGTGAAATGGAGATGGATGGGAGAGTTGGTGGTTTAAAGAGTTACAAATTCAATTAATGAGTTATTAGCATTTCTGAAATTATAAATATAAGAAACAAGAGAAATTGAAGAGCTTGAGTTTGAAACTTTGTTTATGATGAATCAAAGGATTGAAATAATTTCATAGATTGATTTCTTGTGTAAGGATGCTAACATATGTTTATATATGTTTACATTAGTCAAATATAGCATAAAAGAGATTATCTCAATGTTTATGCAAGCTAAAAATTGAGTTGGAAGGGAAAAGTTGCGAGCAGGGGCATTAAAAAGAGCGTTCTGGACTGCAAGCCGCCGAGTCGCCCCCTATGACTCGTTGAGTCAGTACATGTTGTGTTTGAATTTTGATTACAGAATGCTTTGACTCGTCGAGTCAAGCCCCTGTTCAGCCAAAACACTTGTTTTAAGCCTCATAATTATACCAAACATTATGCAATCATCTTATACTTATATAAAACGTAAATTAACATCAAATATCATCCAAAAGTCTATAAAGCTCAATGATAAGTGTAACGATGTCGGCATAAATCGGAAATTCAAACCGAAAGCACTTAAACACCTAAGTTGACATCCAAACCTTTTGATATGTTATAATAAACTTATAAAGACTTTAAATATTATTTTTTGATAGGTTTGGACCAGAAAGGGTTGTCGAATTTCGGATTTGGAAGCTAAAGGCAAAGTTTAAGCTTTAAAGGAGCTTTTGAAGCTATTGCTATATATGGCTTACTTTTAGCCAAATTGTTGTGAGTTCTAGTATTGATGTGTGTGCTGCATACATATTTACATATTTACCTTCTTTTATGACATGGTGCGTATATCTTGGGCATCATCCTTTCATATAATGCATCGCACTGGCTGAAAATTTATTACATGATCATGGCCTATGGCTAGAAAACCTTATTTCATACCACCGATTACATACATTGACTTTCATACTATGCTTGATGATCACTCCTTTCATACATAACTTACTTATACTTGATTAACACATTGTGAGCTATGCTCGTTCATTTGGCCTCACTAGACGCCAGATCATTATATATATTTAAACGCCTTACTACGTGTTTGTGCGTATAATCCAGCTGGTTGGAGTTGTCTAGACCAGTTCTAATCCAGCTGGCAACATGCGGGTCGCGAGTCTCCCTTGTGACCTATGCAAACAGTGGGTTCTATTCCCACAATACTTTTATTAAGATATTGCACATGTCCTTTTATAATCATTTTTACTATTATTGCATGTTTTATATTATGCATGTCGTATCGATCTAGTAACTCACTTAGCAAATTTTATTTGCTAACCCCTCACATTTTATTCATCTTAGGTAATGTTAGTAAAGACAAAGGGATTGTTGGTTCTCGTCCCAAGGTCTAGTTGGGCTGACAGTAGACTTGAAGTAACTTTTGGTAAAACTAAATGCTAAAGTATTTTGGGAATTTTGGGTAGATTGCTTACCAATGTATGATATGGTTGTGGAATTCATAACTTTTGAGAATAGTTGATGTTTTTAAATTCCAATTAGCTTGTAATTATATATATATATATATATATATATATATATATATATATATATATATATATATATATATATATATATATATGTTAGACATTTTATTTCGATCATAGGGAGTTGTTTTGTAATAATTATTTTGGTATTGTTTAGTCTTGTATTTATTTCCTTTGTATTTTATGTTTATGTAAAAGTCAAGGGGCCAAAGGTGTTAATGTGTAATACTTAATTATAGGAGCCTAGAAATAGGCTCCTAGGGTTTTGTAGCTTTATAAACGGTTGAAACAATTGAAATATCTCAGCCGCCATTTTGACATTATTCTCTCAACATTCCTTTTGTCTTTCTTCATCATTACTTGATTATTGAGCTTTGTTCTTCTTGGGTTTTGATAAGAAATCATTAAGGTGCTGAAATATATTGGGAATACAGATTTACAATTGGTATCAGAGCCAAAAAGGTGGATTTCAACTGAAACATTCGGATTCTGCTGGGTTTTTTTATGGTGTTCTTCGTGTTCTTCTTCATTTCATACAGTTAGATCTTTCTATTCTCTGTTTTTCTGCGTTTCTTGTGTTATTATAGTCTTATAATCATCACAATATCATCCTCTACTAATTTCAAGCTCATTCAGTTCCATATTTCTTTTAAAATCATCAAGAATCGGATATTTCATCAAGTTTAAAAATATGGGTTTTTAGTGGGTTTTAGCTTGTTCTTTACTGTTTTTTAAGTGTTTTGGTTTATTTTAAATCACCAAAAGTGTTTAAAATAGTTTATCAATCATTTAGAAATGTTTTTTAGGCTTTAAAACTGATAAAATCGAATTCTGCTCAGTTCTGCCTTAGAAAACTGTTAAAACCTGCTGTAATCCGGACCTGTGACTGTAGCAATTCGGACCCCTTAGGAACCAAATTCGGACCAAATATCACCCTAATTCGGACCTCACTTCGGACCAATTCGGACCATATTTAGGTGCATTTCGGACCCCCCATTTGCCTATTTCGGACCCCACTTAGGTCCCATCCGAACTTCGGACCATCCGAAGTGCAGATCAGGCTTTCCATTTTTCCATTTTGGACTGGTACTTAGCTTTTTCAAATTTCAATTCGGACCATATCCATTTCGGACCATCCGAACTCGGCCCATCCGAATTCGGTCCCCACCTGGACATATCCTAGGCCCTGTCCACTGTCACCTGAATTCGGACCATCCGAATTCGGTTCCCTCAGTCCATCCGCATTAGGTCCCCACCCGAATCCCTGTTCATCCGAAATCACTTCATCCGAACTACCTTTTCATCCGAAATCACTTCATCCGAACTACCTTTGCATCCGAATTAGTACTTCAACCGAATCATAGACACATCCGAATTACTGTTCATCCGAATTCACTTTCCATCCGAATTAGACTTCACCATTCGAAACCCCATTTCATCCTAATTCGATTCTTGGCATCCGAAACACTGTTCATCCGAACCCATTCCATCCGAAATACCACTTCCATCCGAATTCAGTACTATTCGTCCTAAGTCCAGCCCATCCGTGTCCAGTTTCCACCTTTAAGATCTTCACATTTACTCAGCACCCATCATAATGTCTCGCGAAGCTCTCGTACTCGGATCTGAGAACAGACCACCTGTTCTCTATCCAGATGAGTATGAACAATGGAAATCCCGGTTCCTTAAATTTGTTGGAATGCAACCGCTTGGGAATTTGATGCTTCAGTCCATCTCCGAAGGTCGCGTAATCTATTATCGGGAGATAGCAGCCCGACCTGAGGCTGACCCCCCTGTCTTAGCCTCTAAAGTTGAACGAGAACCGGCCAATGACGCCGAGAGAGACAGACAGCATGCTGATAAGAGGGCAGAATATCTGATCTATCCGGCCCTCCCCACTGATATTCTGGTTGGTGTAGACAGCAAAATGTCTGCCAAAGAAATGTGGGACGAGTTGGAAGTCCAGATGCTGGGGGCAGATCTCGATGATCGTGCCAAGATTGAGGAGGCAAAGGCTAAGTTTACAGAGTTCCGCGCAAAAGACGGCGAAACTCTGCAAGCCACGTTTACAAGGTTCTATGCGGTCCTAAATGAGTTGAACAAACTGCACATAAAGAAGGACAGAGATGACATCAACATCCAGTTCTTTGCAGCCTTAGCCCCCGAGTGGCAGCTTGCTTGTCGCGCCACGAAACGAGTCCTGAACATTCCTGAGGTATCCATCAATGTCGTCTTTAAGGAGCTCAAGAAGTATCAAGGGGATGTAGCTCAACAAAAGCTGATGGCAAATCAATTGGCCTCTCTACTGTTATCAGCCAACACCGGGTTGAAACCAAATGATTCACTCGCCTTGATCACCAACACGCAGATTCCGACACCATCCTTTGCTCCAGGTTCTTCGTCGTCGCAGTACAGGTATGCTTCTCCTCCGCGTAAGGTCTTTGATGAGGAAGAAGCTTCTATACAGGAACAGATTACCTTGTGGACCAACCGTCTCCAACAGCGACGGTTCTCCAACTAGACTAACAATCAACTCCGTTATGACACCGGTCCACGGAGGTACTCAGATGACCGAAGGGATGAACGACGCGATGATTATCGCAGGGATGAATACCGTAGGGATGATCGGGATGATCGCAGGTGTCACATCCGTGCTTAAAACACGCTTGCTTATCCCAGGAATAATAATACTTGCATAAAGCTAAATAAAATATTACAATAAGTCTTGCACTACACGTGCTACAAGGTTACAGTACTAAGTTGCTAAAAGCATCATAATATAAATAAAAGCAGCTACCCAAAACCCAAGGCACCATAAGGCTATACCACAAGCTGAAAGTGAGCTAAGTCCTCTGGGTTGATCAGAAAATAGACCTAAGCAGAAGGTCCAGCTTGCTCTTTACCTTTTCCTGTAAAAATTGTGAGTAGCAACTGTAAGCTAATTGCTTAGTGAGTAAACAGATATTTATGAATGCATGTAAAATATGTGGCGAAAGTGCCTATAAAGGCTTGTTAGCTTGCTTGCTTGCTTAATACCCAGAAAGAATGCTTGCACAATTGAGACATTTCACGCAGAAAGGAGATGCCACCACTAGGGTTTACCGCTGACAGATGATCAATCTGTGATGCGGGGCTAGCTACCCGCATAATGCTTAGGGATAGTGGTGAGCATCAGAATTGCTTTCTTGCTAAGTATAATGCTTATAAAAATGCACAAAGAAACGCTCAAACAAAGCTTGCTGTATGATATGCAGAACAATAAACAGATAACAATATATTATGCACATTAATAGATCAGGTGTAAGATCCGGCTAAGCTGGGTATCGCCTGTACCACAGTGTTCGCCTTCACTCACAACAGTCTATTGAATTCCAAAGAAATCATATAGAAGCAATTTATGTCTCAATTTCATATAAAACATGTAAACAAGAATAACTGTTACTCACTGTACTGAAAATGCTTGCACTGGCTTATCTATGCTTTTAATTGCTTTGAACGCTTGCACTTGCTTATCTAGACTTTAATATATTCTGGCACTGGCTTTGACTCGTAACTGGGCTAAACTGGTTAATTTAATATCTGTAATTTAACATTACAGAATATATGCTAAATTAATAATGTTGGCTCAATATTCCAACATCTATAAACCATAACTTCTAACTAAATATTTTGCTATTTATTTTGTTAACTTATGCGTTGTCCGTGAATTTTATCAATTAAATTCGAATTTGTAGAGAGGGTTTTCGAATTTGATGCTCAAATTCGAACATATGGGGTTAAAATCGAAATCAAACTCGAACAGGGGGTAAACTCGAACATCATCTCGAATCTGGGGTTAAATTCGAACCTATGATTCGAATTTAGCTCTATTCGAGCTTGTTCTTGGCATTTCGAGTTTGTTCTATGCATTTTCGAGTTTGTTCATAAGTTACAGCTTTAAATCATGCATTTTCCAAGTCAAAACCACGAATAAGTTAAGTATTAAGTCTAGGTTCGAGTATATTATACATAATCTATCATATTCTAGTTAAATCTCCTGCGAAATTAGCTTTAAATCACCTAAAAATTATAAACTCGAATTTATAGCTTCAGAACCGAAAATGCAGAAAACGAAAATGACAAATCTTACCTCGAATTCGTATCAAATCTCACATACAATAGCAAATCCGTGTAGTAATCTTCGAGATCTTTCCGATGACGTATAGAATTCGAGATTTGACCGGTCGGTTTGAGAGAAAAGTTAGAGAGAAGTTCGAATTCTTAGAGAGAGAAGCTCTGGAAGGGAATTTGGCTTGCAAGAAATGAGAAAATGAGCTCTCAGCCCCTATTTATACCAAATATCGAAATTACATCATTTTATGCAAATTGCACAAAATACTTTAAAAATAAAAATACTAATAAAAAGCAAGGTGTTATAGCAGGTATGACGATAGACGCGACTATCGAGATGATCGCCGTTATGAAAGGCGAGACGATAGGCGTGATGATCGAAGGGACGACAGGCGGGACGATCGAAGGGATGATCGTAGGGATGACCGCCGTGATGAGAGGAGAGAGCCCGAAAGAAGGGACAGAAGGCGAGATGACAGCCGCGAGCATCGCCGCGCCGATAAGAGGCCGGCAGAGAGAAGAGATGAACGGCCAAGAGCAGACGAGCGGAAGGCCGCAGATGAACGTCTTTGTTACAAGTGTGGTAAACCGGGCCACTTCTCTCAGGAATGTAAGAACAATTTTGACAGAGACGTCGCATACTACGAGAGAAAGCTCGAGGCCGCCAAGAAAGGAACGGATGTGTTAGCCCTTGTCGCCCAGGAAGACTACTGGGATGCTGAAGATTCCGACGAGGAGGATGACAAGGGCAAGAACTGTTACATGGTTGATCGTATTGGGTTGGAGAACTGTGCTGTTTCCACTGCTGACAATTCAGATCATGCTGCTGAGGGGGAGACATTGAAAAATCCACCAGCATGTCTGATGACTACAACCAACGATCCCGAACGCTCTACATCCGGTTCTGAGTCAAATGAGGTATATTCCTGTTGCATTCCTGCACATGTAAATAATTTATTTGTAGATAATGAATGTACACTGCACACACATATTCTTGATCTACAAGCTAGATTAAATGCTGAAACTGCAAGGTGTGTACAGGCAGAACATCAAGCTCAAACTCTAAAAGAATCATCTGAATTATATCATTCAAAGTGGTTAACTAATCATAATGTTATAAAACAGATGTTAATAGAAAAAGTAGATGTTCAGGATAGGAATATATATCTTGAATCTTGCATGGACACGCTATCAAAAGAAAAACTCTCTTTAAAAGAAGAAATTTCTGTACTTACAAAACAATTAGATGCTGTAAATATGGAAAATATAGACAGTTTAGAAAAATACAAAATGATTGAAGAAGAAAGGATAAGTTTGTACTCAAGAGTAAAGACCCTTGATGATGCATTTTTAAAAAGGGGTCAAACAGATAAACTATCCACTTAAATCAGCCCAAAGAAACTAGGTTTTACCATTCTAAAGAAGGAATTGGTTTTAAAAATCCTAAATATTTGGAAAAAGCACAAAATGTTTTACCTGTATTTTATGACATGAATTACATGGGAGTCGGTCTTAAATCTTTCTTTTTTGAGTCATCAAAAGAAGTTTTAAACCAAGAAAATGTGAAACGTGTCGCTCGTAAAGAAAAAGAAATTTCTTTTCAATATGAAGAACTTAACGAGAGTTATTCTTCTAGAGTACCCACTTTAGAGGAAGACTTCTTGTCAACTTATTCAGAAGCTGAATTGAAAACAGAAACCGTAAAATCAACTCCTCAACTTTATATTCCTGCAAAAGTTCTTCAACAACAAATCACTGTTTTAGAAAAGGAATTGAAGTCGTCTCAAAAGAAAGCACTTGATCTTCAAGATGCTCTTCTTAAGAGCGAAGAAGAATTGGTAAATCAATCTTTTCAACAATCTGTGGAAGTTACTGTCTACAGAGAAAATTTTGAAATGGTTTCACAAAAATTGAAAGATCTTTCAAAAGAACAAACACTTTCTCATTCCACAAAAATACCATGTGTGTCATCAAATAAAGGTAAGGCCAAAGCTGAAACTTCTTCTGTCATTTACAAAGGTGAGTGTTCAAATCCTTTCAAAAATGAGGTTCATAAAAAGACTCAGATCAAATCCAAGTTTTTTTAAGAAACCCACTCACCACCAAAAAGAAAATTCTGTCAAGTCTAAATCTTCCATGCTTACTGACTCTAATCGTTTTGTTCCTACAGATCATATAAGGAGAGTCCCAAAAACCACCATGCTGGATTTTACGAGTTTTTTTGTGAAGAAGGCTTTAATGCCAAATGAATTTGTTACTAGAGATAGGATGTATGTAATCTCTAAAGACAATTTATGTAACAATGTGTGTGACAATGCTTGTAATGATGTACTGAATTCTGTTTTTCCTTTAAAGTACTCTTTCAGTGATTTATTTAATCTATGTCCAACTCGATATAGACGACAGGTTCCTGAAATGAATGCTTTCGTGCCATATCCTGCTAAACGAATTCGGAAAAAGAAAACAAAAAATGTTGCATCATCGGCCCCAAATAAAATTGAGATTTGTCTGTTGCCAAGGCCCAAAACCAAAGCAACGGTCAAAAAGATCTCAAAAAGACAAAGACCAAAGGCAATTTCAGCGCCTAAGGTTCCAAAGCCCAATAAATCCAATTTTCAATGGATTCCAAAGGGTTGTGCATCCGGACCACACACAAATGCTAAATGGGTTCCTAAAACTGTACACGTGCCATATAAATCTGGAAATCCTAACAAAAAGGGACCCATATTGAGGTGGGTACCCAAGGTTGTGTGATCTTTATGCAGATGGTTCTTGGTTACTTCTGATCAAGACCCGTTCTTCAATGAAATGGCTTCTAGTTACCATAGACTAGGACCCGTTCTTTTGCTTGTCGGTTGTGCTTAAACCGACACGTTTGGCTTCTGTGCACACAGCCCAGGACCCGGTCTTAACTCATCATGTTTTCTGAACATCTATGTACAGAACACGGTTTGATTGTGAATTAAAAATGGATGTGTTTGAATGCATATAGTTTTTCATTATATGAATTTATGTGTTTTTCAGGCTAAGTCCATTTGGTATATGGATTCGGGTTGCTCCAAGCACATGACTGGAAGAAGAGAATTGTTGTCCAACGTTGTTGAACAGTATTACGGAACTGTAAAATTCGGGAACAACCATCAGGCTCACATCAAAGGATACGGGGACTTAGTTCTAAATAATCTGGTCATCAAGGACGTTGACTATGTTGAGGGGTTATCACATAATCTTTTTAGCATAGGACAGCTCTGCGACAAATGACTAGAGGTAACTTTTAGAGCTAAGAACTACAGTGTTAAGAGTATGGATGGAAAAAAATCCTAACAGGTTCCCGAAACTCTAACCTCTACACCATTGACGTAGCTAAGCTAATAGTGAAGGATAACATTTGCCTAGTATCAAAAGCCTCTTCAAAAGACTCTTGGTTGTGGCATCAAAGATTATCCCATTTGAACTTTGATAATATCAACAAGCTGGCTGCGAAACAATTGGTTAAAGGACTTCCTGAATTGCGCTATGAAAAGGACCATTTGTGTGGAGCTTGTGAGAAAGGAAAAATGAAACGATCATCTCACAAACCAAAGCCCGAACCATCAACAAAAAGAGTATTGGAGTTACTTCACATGGATTTATGCGGACCGATGAGGACTCAAAGCATAAATGGGAAACGTTATGTGTTGGTTATCGTTGACGACTATTCACGATATACCTGGGTCAGGTTCTTGCGTTCCAAGGATGAGACAGCTCAAGAAATCATAGATTTTATCAAGAGTGTCGAGACCCAACAGCAGCTGTCAGTGCAATCAATCAGATCAGATAACGGCACGGAGTTCAAGAACTCGGTAGTTGAGGGCTTCCTTCGATCCAAAGGTATTCAGCATCAATACTCTGCTGCTCGAACACCTCAACAAAATGGGGTCGTGGAAAGGCGTAACCGTACGCTTGTGGAAGCCGCTCGTACAATGCTCACATACTCGAAGCTACCTCCATTCTTGTGGGCAGAAGCCGTATCAACAACATGCTATACACAAAATTGCTCCATTATCCATAAGCGCTTTAACAAAACTCCTTACCAACTCTTTTTGAATAAAGTACCATTTATCAAGTACTTACGTGTATTTGGTTGCAGGTGCTATGTGCTGAACGACAAAGACAACCTCGGGAAGTTTAACGAAAAGGCGGATGAAGCGATCTTCATTGGATACTCATCCAATTCGAAGGCGTATCGCGCATTCAATACCCGAACCAGAACAGTCAATGAAAGTGTGCATGTCACATTTGATGAGTTGGCTGAACTGGCACCCGAAGTTGATCAATCAGGACCTCACATTACTCAAATGCCTGGAGATTCTTCCAATAACCCCATTTCTTTTTCTTCTTCTGATTTGGTTAATTTGTTTGATCCTTTTTATGTTGAATTTTTCGGTCCTAACGCTAGTGTGTCTAATGTTGTCAATAATGTAGGTGATCCTTCCAGTTCAACTGCGCCACAAAGTTTCTCCGCTCCATCTTCATCAACATACCCTCATCCATCTACATCATCCACCGACACATCCGCAGTTGAATCTACTCCTATAATACCCTCACATATAATACCAACAATTCTTCCTTCACCTGAACACTCGGGAATCGAACCGGAACCAGTGGTACCATCATTTGAAACCATTGACCATGAATCTTCATCCATCCCCACATTAACCACAGAGATTCCATCACGAGCACCCCTTCCACACGAGATTAAATGGACCCGAAGTCACCCAACAGATCAAATCATTGGTGATGTATCAACAGGAGTCCAAACTCGTAGGGCATCTGCTAATGAATGCCTCTTCGCATCATTCCTGAGTATGATAGAGCCCGCTTGTGTGGATGAAGCCCTGACAGATCCAGATTGGATAGTTGCAATGCAAGAGGAACTCAACCAGTTTGAACAGCTAAGAGTATGGCGGTTAGTTCCCAAACCAAAAGACCGTACAGTAATCGGAACAAAGTGGATCTTTAAGAACAAACGAGATGAGAACGACATTGTGGTAAGGAATAAAGCAAGACTTGTTGCCAAAGGCTACCGACAACAAGAAGGGATAGATTATGACGAGACCTTCGCTCCAGTTGCACGGATCGAAACAATCAGAATCTTCTCGCGGCACACAAAGATTTCAAAGTGTACCAAATGGACGTCAAGACTGCCTTTCTAAACTGTGAACTTAATGAGGAGGTGTATGTTGAACAACCACAAGGCTTTGTTGACGCACATAAACCTGACCATGTTTATGTGCTAGATAAAGCCCTTTATGGTTTAAAACAAGCACCTCGAGCATGGTATGATAGTCTTTCAAATTTCCTTATTTCTGTCGGTTTCTATAAAGGTGTGGTGGACACAACTCTGTTCACTAAAAGGGAAGGCCAACATATAATGCTAGTACAAATATATGTCGACGATATTATATTTGGATCTACTGACAGTAATTTTTGTAAGGATTTTTCAGCCCTAATGGAGTCTAGGTTCGAGATGAGTATGATGGGGGAAATGAACTTTTTCCTCGGATTACAAGTCAAACAACTTGAGGATGGGATTTTTGTGAACCAGTCGAAATATACTCTTGACATTCTCAAGAAGTATAAGTTAGACTCCTGCACGAGTATCGCAACTCCCATGGCCTCCAACTGTAAGTTAGACACCGATCCTTCTGGGAAAAGTGTCGATAATACAACTTACAGAGGGATGATAGGATCCTTAGTATACTTGACTGCCAGTAGGCCGGATATAATGTTTTCAACATGTCTTTGTGCTAGATTTCAGGCCGACCTAAAAGAATCACACCTAACTGCGGTAAAACGCATTTTTCGTTATCTTAAGGGTACACCCGAACTTGGTCTATGCTATCCAAAGGGAACGGATTTCGATCTTACCGCGTTTTCAGATGCTGATTTTGCAGGTTGTAGAGTTGACAGAAAAAGCACGTCCGGAGGAATACAGTTTTTAGGAGATAGACCGGTGAGTTGGTCTTCCAAAAAGCAGAATTGTGTTTCCACATCTACAGCTGAGGTTGAGTATGTAGCAGCTGCAAGCTGTTGCTCTCAAGTGCTATGGATGAGAACACAATTACGCGATTATGGATTCTCACTCACCAATATCCCAATTTACTGTGATTCTCGAAGTGCAATTGCCATCTCTTGCAATCCCGTGCAGCACTCTCGAACAAAACACATAGATATCAGGTATCATTTTATTAAAGATCACGTAGAAAAGGGAACCATTGAGTTGTATTTTGTTGGCACGGAATATCAACTTGCGGATATATATACTAAAGCTTTAGACGAACCTTATTTTCAGTTTTTAGTATCCCATATCGGCATGTTGAATCCGCCTTCCAATTAAATATCAGATATTGTCTTAAATAATTCTATTTCAATCTATCATGATTGAAATTCCTTTATTTTAGAAAATATCTGTTATTTAAATTTAAGGATTGTGTCACAAAATTGAAAATCAATATTTCCTTATCTGTGTATATTTTTAATAATTAATGATCCTGACAAATTGCTGTGTGAATTGTTCATCACGGAGTGGGACGCAAACAATATCCAGGTTTGTCTGTATTTCTTAAAGGCTGAAAAGGGTCACGAGCTTAATCAGAAAATCACAAGGAAAAGAACCGGTATTTATTTGAGGGGGAGTATAGTTAGGATGTTAATCTTTATAATTCTTTGTTTCTTTTTAGTTTTATTATTTCTATTAGGTAAACTTTTAAATTTTAGGTTGGTTTTAATTTAATAGGTCAGAAAATCCCAAAAAGATTTTAACTTTCAAATTTATCAAAAAGCCAAAAATATTTTAGTTTACTTTATTTTATTTTACTTTATTTTATTTTATTTCAGTTTATTTTTTTTATCTTAATTTAAATACTAAAAGAAAATATCAAAAATATTTTACTTTGTTTTTGCTCATTTTTTTTGCTTCAAAGAAAAACACAAAAAGATTTAATAAAATTGGGCCAAATCTTTTTTTTCTTGTTTCAATTTTTTAAAAGCCCAAAGTTTTTTTTGTTGTGTGTGTGTGATAAAAACCGGCGGCCCATCATTGGTTTGGGAGCGGATCCTCTGACCCGACCCGACCCGACCCATCTGCCTTTAAAAGGATTTGAGTCAAACCGGTCAACTACTTCTTCTTCAAGTTTTCAAAAAAAAAATATATATATATCTCCTTCTTCTTCCTTGCTCTCGTCGACAGCCACCGCCACACCTCCATTACCGCCATTCCAAGCTTTTGGAACACCACTTTCCTTCGTTTTTCTAGCAGTTTTCATCTTCGGCACTTCCAGGTAACCCATTTCTATACTTATTTCAGTATTTAACTCCATGTTTTGTGTGTTTGATTCTTCCTTTTTTTTCTTCATTTTTCTTCTCGGTTTATGGTAGTTTTAGGTACTTTAATGTGTGTTTTTCACTTAGTAGCAGTTAGATAAAATGTTCCTTAGGTTGTTTTAGATTAGGATCTGTAATTTCATGCATTTTTGTCACAATCACCACTGTTCACGTTGCATGTTGCATGAACATCATAAATGAACTGTTGCATTTCAGACCATCCGAATTCGGACCAAGCACCGAATTCGGATGTGTCCCTTAGAAAAATTTCCAAAGTTTTACAACTGTTCATCCGAATTCGGACACTGTGCATCCGAACTCGGATCACTGTGCACCCGAATTCGGTTCTTTAAAAGAATGTTCAAACTGTTCATTATTTCCTAAGTTAAACATTCATCATACACTGTACATCCGAGTTCGGATGATATCCGATTTCGGTCCCCATCCGAATTATGGGTTCCATCCGAATTCGGACCACCATACATTCCATTCCATGCATTTCAGACCACCATCCGAATTCGGTCACTTTTGTCACATCATCCGAATTCGGACTCCCCACCTACCATTCATGCATCATCCGGATTTCGGCCTGATCCGAATTCGGTGACACTGTTCATCCGAATTCGAACCATCCAAAATCCAACACTTAGCATTTTTCAAATTTTTTCATTTTTCCATTTTTGCATTTTTTTTATATAAATTCAAAAATACAAAAATATTTTCCTCAAAGTGCACCATTGATAGAGTTAGGACTAGTGTTTGAGTGAAAAAGTCTGGTCTAACATCGGTCTCTTAACGATTGACTTTGGACTTTATTAGTAGAATTTTAGTCTACTAATAAAGACCCGATGCTAAACAGATCAGGCAGTTTCTATTTCACACTAATCTAGACTTCACATCAATGTCTTATCAGTTAAGTCTCCTTATTCTAACTCTGATGCACCTTGCAGGATGATGGAACCAGGAGTTGTTCTTACCGTTCCCCATCCCCCCATCCCAAACAATAACGCCCAACTCCCAGAACAATCCATCCTCCCCAACGCCGAGTTTGTCGAGTTTATTCCGCATAACTGGTAACTCGACGTTTCCATCCTGACCAAAGAACCCCAAACCCTAGCATTCGACATCCTCACTCGCCATCCAATCTATTACGCCTTATCCACCGCCATAGCTGTTCCCCAGATCTATCTGCAACAATTCTGGAACATGCTACAATACCTTTCTGACCCTGAACCTCACTTTACATCCACCATAGACTGTGTTCCAGGCAAACTCACTATATCTGCCATCCGCCACATCCTTCACCTACCAGCTGAATTCTACCTTCCAACCCGCGAATATTTTGATCCCAACCCATCCGTCACTGAAACCCTATCTGAAATCTAAACTCTGGGTTATGATGGCCCTCTTTCCAAACCCTCAGACTTCCGCACCAAAAATCTCTAATCTCACTGGCGAATATTTTTTGATGTAATCAATAAATGCTTCACCGCCAAGCATTCCGGACACGATTCTGCGTCGGCTCAGGTACTAGCAATGTTCACAGGCTTTGCCTTTGACCGACATGTGGATTATGCTGCTTTCCTCTTCGAGGAGTTACGAAGAGTCCATGTGGAGAGGGGCACAAAGAAAGGATGAAAATATATTCCTCTACAGCGATTTCTGCAACTCATAATACAGTATGCCATGGACCATGATGACGATATCCATGAACGTCCGGAGGCAGACGTCTACCCCAAAGGGAAGCTGCCGAGGAGCATCACACCGCCCTACTTTCACTAATCAAGGGTAAGGGTGTCGCTTCCGAAGCTGGCCCCCCACCAGGTTCCCATTCAGTTCAACATCAGATCTCAGAGCTGTCGGACAAGATCGATGCGCTTACACACCTTATTCTGCAAGTCCAGGAACAGCTTAATTCGAGAATGGATCGCCTCGAGTCGGCAGTCATCGAACTCCAGTGCCGCCCTCAGGCAGAGGCCCCGAAAAGAAAGCATGACGATCAGGACGACCCTGATCGTCATGAGGGGGAGAAAAGGCGAAAGGCTCAGCATGAGGATCCCGTCATGTTAATAGGGGGAGCAGAGACCACTGAAGGATCAGAGTTTCAGGGGTCAGGGGAACAGAGGCAGGAAGCTCAGGAATTCTTATTAATAGAAGACGAGCCCATGGTCGAGGGTCCAGCTCCACTGGATCCGATGACAGCTATGGTAGAATTCGAGGAAGCTCACGAGAAAGTTGAAATCATTTTGGTTTCTGATTCAGATTCCGATATCGACGACAACGAACCCTTACTAATTCCTAAGCCTGAACCTGAATCTCCAACGAAAAAATCTTCATCCTCTTCCTTTGACTTCCTGAACTCACCACCACCAGCCCATCAAGAAGAAATCCTTTCATCCATTCAAGCTCCCCAGTCACTCAAAGAATCCCATATTGTCCTTAGCCCTCCAAGATCCCCAAGCTCTCCTCCAGTCCAACAAACCGAACATCCAGGTCCTTCCCAAACCAAAAGGGTAGATTGCTTCGATGAAACTCCAGAAGGCCCTGGTATATTTAGAAAGGATGACATTTTCTGGGTCGGTCAGTATACAAAAGGCGAAGTTCAAAAACTGCCTCAAGAAGAAAAAGATAAAATTCGACAAGAACGGAGGGGGACAATCATAAAGCTTCTTGAAGTTAAAAAGGATGAAATTTAAGAACCCCCCGTTCAAGGTCTTAAAGAATTCTTGCAGAAGTTTCCCCCGGAGCAGTTTCAGAACCCGTACCTAGAAGAAAGATTCAAAATGGTATTCAGAAAGAAGCCTGGATCCTTCAGCAGACGCCTACTTATGGAACTTACAAATGTTACCAAAACTGAACAGGCCGAATACTATCAACTGATGCTCCGGGAAAGAAGGTCTAAAGAGTCAAAATCGAAGATAAAGAAACTCCGAACCATAACCATGTGTAAAAGAGCCAAAGTCTACTATCCCTCCTACCAAGTAGAAAGAGAAGATGGCACGGGTGATGACATCTTCGAATATGACCTAGACTTCATAAGTGCGGATGACGTTAAGTTTCTACACAACTGCCAGAAACATCGCATCAAGAAACGTATGACCCACATGACAGCTGTAGGTGCCCTAGTACGAAGCATGAACCGCCGCTCGTCATTATGTGCCTAAGAGACTTCCAGATGGCGATCGAGAGCGCGTTGGTTAAGGTGGGCCTACGAGCACCAGAACAGGATAGCTTCCTTCTAGCCCATCATCCGGCTTACAGAGTTATACTTTCTGGAGACCCGGGTGTCATTTTTGTCAACTACAAGGGTTATAAAAGGTACATGTGCTTTGAGGATCTTCCATGCTACTCCGATGGTACACTCCGATTGGTTCGAGCTGCTCTTACACAGAAAGTACAAGATCATGACGCTCAACCAGATCCTGAACAAAGATGCTCACCAAAGGAGATACAGGATACCCTCAGCGGCATAGACTTCCTGAACGAACGGCTTCATACGAGATAAGTGACCAGACGCTTCGATGTCATCCTTGGACTCCGAGAATCTACGGATCATGCCAGAGTTCCAGGACCTCCTAAATGATCGAAAAGGGGGAGATTGTTAGACATTTTATTTCGATCATAGGGAGTTGTTTTGTAATAATTATTTTGGTATTGTTTAGTCTTGTATTTATTTCCTTTGTATTTTATGTTTATGTAAAAGTCAAGGGGCCAAAGGTGTCAATGTGTAATACTTAATTAAAGGAGCCTAGAAATAGGCTCCTAGGGTTTTGTAGCTTTAAAAACGGTTGAAACAGTTGAAATATCTCAGCCGCCATTTTGACATTATTCTCTCAACATTCCTTTTGTCTTTCTTCATCATTACTTGATTATTGAGCTTTGTTCTTCTTGGGTTTTGATAAGAAATCATTAAGGTGCTGAAATATATTGGGAATACAGATTCACAATATATATATATATATATATATATATATATATATATATATATATATATATATATATATATATATATATATATATATATATATATATATATATATATATATATATATAGGGTTGGGTTCCGGTAAGAACTCTTATTACCGTGAGAACGTGAGAACCTCTCCAAAATTTATGCATTTAATGTTAAAATTTATACATTTGATAAATTTATGCATTTAATACAAAAATCTACGCATATCATGATAAATTTGTCCACTTTATGTACGAATTTGTGCGTTTGACAAAATTTGTGCATTTAGTGTAAAATTTGATAGATTTAGATTTTAAAGGTAATTTTAGCGTTAGATCATGATCTTTATTAATATTGAAAACCAAAAATGGTTTTAAGTTATAAATTTAATTTTTAAATTTGTGCATTTGATGTATAAATTTGTGCAAATTGAAGGGTTCTTACGTTCTCACGGAATTGATGAGTTCTTATGTGAACACAACCCTATATATATATATATACATATATATATATATATATATATATATATATATATATATATATATATATATATATATATATATATATATATATATATATATATATATATATATATATATATATATATAGATTCAACATCAATGGGGTACCAAGTTAGACTGGGGTACCGGGGAACCATTTATAGCCAATCATTTATCATTAAAATCATTAAAATATAATATAATTTTTGCTTAAGATTCTTTCCCACATTAATTAATGTTGGGGGTAAAAATGGTATTAAAAATTTAAAATAGAATCAAAGATTCTGTGTATCCCATGAAAATCTCCATTTTAGTTAATATCATTCCTTACACACATGTTGAACATGTGCAATGATGACACTCCATAAACCACGATTGAACATGTTCAATACCGTCAATATTGGTTTATCACCAAAACGGTTAACAACGACTAAAAACACAATAAACCCCGATTGCACATGTTCAATAACGTGTAAATGAAATTGAACTTTCACGGTTTGAAGAAAATAATAAATACATTTATTTGACACCTCCGGTTGAACATGTTCACTAAAACCCATTGTCGAATTCAATTGAACATGTTCACCAAAACCATTGTCGAATCCGATTGAACATGTTCACTAAAACCCATCGTCGAATCCAATTAAACATGTTCATTAAAACTCATTTTGAAATTTATTATAGATATATTATGGAAGTAAATCCCTATAACTAAGGGACTTATTAATTTATTAGTTGTCATAACCTAATTAACTGTATTATTCTTTTAAACTTATAACCAAACATGGATGAACTCCGGTTCCCCAGTCTAACATGGTACCTCATTTATCCCGACCCTATATATATATATATATATATATATATATATATATATATATATATATATATATATATATATATATATATATATATATATATATATATATATATATATATATATATATATATATATATATATAGGGAGGTTTCATTGAGAACTTATATGCATCGAGGCACAAAAGAACATCCACTGTCTCTTGGATGAAAAGAATGTGTGGGTTAGATCAAATGGCAAAAGGGTAATTAATTAGAATGTTTTAATTATCAAGGGCACATAATGAAATTCGCGAAGGGGTAAAACAGGAATTATGCAATCCTTATTTAATTATTACACTTTCAAAATCAACAAAATTAATACAAATTCAAAATACATTAAAATACATGCATATCGTTCATCTCATCCAAAAATAAATCATGCATATCGTTCATCTCTTCTAAAATCAAAATACAAACATGAATAGTTCGTCTCTTCATGCATATCATTCATTGTTCATCATCAAAATACATGCATGTCGTTCATCTCTTCATGCATATCGTTCATCTTTTCCAAAAATAAATAATGCATGTCGTTCCTCTCTTCCAAAATCAAAATACATCAAAATACAAACATGAATCGTTCATCTCTTCATGCATATCGTTCATCGTTCATCATCAAGATACATGCATATCGTTCATCTCTTCATGCATATCGTTCATCTCTTCATGCATATCGTTCATCGTTCATCGTTCATCATCAAGATACATGCATATCGTTCATCTCTTCATGCATATCATTCATCTCTTCCAAAATCAAATACATGCATATCGTTCATCTCTTCAAAAATAATCAAAATACATCCTTTTATCTTTGAAGGTGTTCATCATTTAAAAATGCATCCTTTTATCGCGTTTTTCATTGAAAGTGTTCATCGTTCAAAAATTTATCATGCATTCAAAAAATGCGGTGATTATTGGTCGTAGAGAGAGAGAGAGATGGCCAGTGGGGAGGAGGACGGTGGTGCAGCGACCATGAACAGGGAAAGGGAGGTGGCGGGTGGTGCGATGGTGGTGCAGTTACGGTGGTGTATCAGAATAAAAAGGAGATGACAATGGTTTGCATGTTAATATTGATGACGGTGGAGAAAAGGCGCATGATGATGTTGGTGGTTGACGATTGCCGGTGGTTGTGGCGGTGCTGTGGTGGTGTGTGGCCGAGGATGGAAGGAAGCAAGAGGGCGCAGAGAGAGAGAGAGAGAGAGAGAGAGAGAGAGAGAGAGAGAGAGAGAGAGAGAGAGAGAGAGAGAGAGAGAGAGAGAGAGGGAGTGATTTTAGGAAAGAAGTTAATTGTGATTTTCATACCAAATTTAGCTATTAATTATCTTAAAAACATTTATATTCAAAAATAATTTTCATACATTTAATATCCCCTAAATGCCCTTTGTGCACCCCTGGTAGATAGTCCGATGCACAAAAGTTCTCAATGTTGCCTGGATGCACAAAAGTTTTCAATCGAACCCCAATATATATATATATATATATATATATATATATATATATATATATATATATATATATATATATATATATATATATATATATATATATAGAATCAGGTTCATCAGCGTACCTATGAGATTCCAGCGTACCCAGCGTACCCTAATGTGAATGATCATTCACATATATTTTTTTTGAATATACATGTATAAGACAACATTATAAGACTTTTTTTCAAAAGGAGCAACATCATAAATGTTGTGAATGATAAAAAAATATCATGTGAATGGTCATTCACACCATTCACATTGTGTGAAATGATCATTCACATGGATGACCATTCACATAAATATGCATTAAGCATTCACATAACTTTTAAGGACACAGAAAGTGTGAATGTATGTGAAATTCATATATCATGTGTATAACATTAATTTAAACATGGTTATGAGAAAAAAAATTTAAAAAAAGTTTTTTAAGGTTGGTACCTTCGGGTGCACTTGATTTCGAGAGGTACTTTTTTGAACCTGAGTCTATATATATATATATATATATATATATATATATATATATATATATATATATATATATATATATATATATATATATATATATATATATATATATATATATATATGTATGTATATTATGGAAGTAAATCCTATAACTAAGGAAATTATTAATTTATTGGTTGTCATCTATTATTTAAGATAAACCTAATTGACTATATTACTCTTTTAAACTTATAACCTAACATGGATGAACTCCGGTTCCCCAGTCTAACATGGTACCCCATTTATCCCGACCCTATATATATATATATATATATATATATATATATATATATATATATATATATATATATATATATATATATATATATATATATATATATATATATATATATATATATATATATATATATATAAAAGGATAATTGTGCAAAAAAACCCTCAAGTTGAACCATATTTGTGATTAAAACCGCTAACCATTTTTCATTGAACAAAAAATACCGATCTCTCATGAAATTGAGATACTATCGCTTGTAACTGATTGAAAGTCGTAGGCCACCGTCGACAAGTCATCAGCATCCACCGGAATTTCGACAAAAAAATAAATTCCAACAAAAAAAGACAGATTTGAACAAAGAAATCAACAAGAAATGTGAATATGGATCATAAAACACACACAAAACAAGTTATCTAGAAAGAAGGTTCTTCAGAAACGAAGGGTTGTTATTTAATTGATTCATCAGGTTGCAAGTCTTTTTCTCTTAAAAAAAATATTATTTTGATAAGTTTTAGTCAGTTTGTGGTTTTTTGTGCAATGAAAATAATTGGTGGTTTTAATCACAATAATGATCAAACTTGAAGGTTTTTTGCAAGCGCGCGCGCGCACACACACACACACAGATATATATATATATATATATATATATATATATATATATATATATATATATATATATATATATATATATATATATATACACATATATATACTCGGGTTCAATTGATGACTTTTAGGCATCGAGGTACGGGGGAACCACTTTATAGTTGTTACATTAAAAGTGTATGCATGTGATGCAACATACTCATGCATCTCATGATGCAACATATCATATGCATCCCGTGAAGAATTGTTTAGGAAAATTATATATCTAGTCAAATGAATTTCAATTTTAAATAAATGAAATTTTTTATACAATAAATCAACCATTAAATACGAAATACATTTAAATAAATTACTTCCAAAATTAAAACAAATTGAATTCAAATTTAGATGCATCAACTTTCAAACTATTCAATTGAAAAAAAGGTATAACAAATATAAATATTCATCATCTTCATTGTTCATCGCATTCAAACTAAGATGCATAATCGTTCATCACCTTCGTCTTTGATCTAACGCCATTATTCATCACCATCATTAACTCATCGTTTTAATCGTGATGCATATGTTCGATTGATTCATACTTGTGTTCACCATCATCATCATCATTTTTTGATCCAACACTAGTGTTCATCACCAATACCATCATCGACATTGTGACACCCTTGGCACAATAACCACAATCACAACACCCAGGATTAATCCATACAACACATAATTAAACAATGATCTGAATACTTAGTACATTACGGAAAAATAAAATACAAGAATAAAGTACAAGTGACAAACACCCTATGGTGCTACAAGGTCCAGTCTAAGTCTACATACTCAATAATTTATTACAAATATCCCAAATATTACAACATTGCTCCCATGTTTCAGTAACTAATTGAGTAGTGGTGGTCCTCAAAGACTTCAATAAACGACTTAGCTAGAAGGTCCAGCAGCGGATTTTCCTTTTCCTGTTAAAAAGTAAACAACTGAGGGGTAAGCAAAGCTTAGTGAGTACAAAGATCTACACATTCTACAAGTCTTTATGCAGCCACACAAGAGTAACGCTGGCGACACATGCCGTATACTCTCTTCGTACACGAAGTACGGACCCGAGCCGCAGCCACTTCGAGAAAATGCTCGGCATAAACCAACCATCTGAGGCGAATATATATCATCGGTGATGTTACACTGCTCTTCGGGACCTCGAAGGGATCAGCTCCAGGTCGTATAGCCTTAGTAACATCAGATTAATAGGATGCGACCCGCAGGTCCATCAAAAGATGCACAACAAAGAAACGGACATGCAACAAGCAACAATGTGCATCAACATATACGCAAGTTAGTAGAGTCCCAAACGAATAGTAACAACATGCCTCAGCAGGTAACAGCAAACATAAAACAAATATAGATATGTGAAATCATAAGTACTCACAGTGGGTGCGATTAATTAACTTCAAATTATTATTTCTATTCGGGCTTTCAACCGAATTACAATGTACCCCACTGTGTGTTAAACAACACCACACGGGACCTATACATTTCCATAGGAAAATACCATTAATGTTTGTATTATTAAAACTCTCATCATGTTTCTCATTTAAAGTGTTAAACCTTCGGAATCGTCATCCGAAATTCATGTTTTAAAACCCATTATTTGGTTTGTTATTATGCCCAAAGATCCATCATTATATGCCTTAATATAATACCAAAAGTATCCTAAAAGTTTGATTATTAAACCAGAAATTCGGGTCCCTTAACTTAATTCCGAGTTTCGCATGATCAGTGGCCGACTCGCCGAGTCGGATGGTCTGACTCACCGAGTCGAGGTTCGAAATTCGGATCTCGGAAGGATTTCGTTTGTACCCGAGATGCAACCCAAAAATACCTTGACGCGAGTTTGACCCATCCGAGTTTTGGGTCCCATCCGAGTTCGGGTCATATCCGAATTCGGGTCCAATCCGAGTTTGGTTCCAACACTTAGCAAATTATCACGATCTTCATGTTGTTCTTAGCGATTCGCCGAGTCACCTCTATCGACTGGCCGAGTCGACCTACAGAGGTGCATGTCGCCACTTCCGGGATTTACTCAAAAATTTGCCAAACCCAAATTAAACCACATGCAATCCATAAAATCATTATTTTAACATATATAGGATGTTTCTACATCATTTTTCGCATCATAAACACTTAGATTTGTCCAAAATAATGATATTTTCTCAAGAACACAAAAACTCATACAAGTTAAGGGGGCGTTTGGTTCGTTGGAATCTAGGGGAATTGGAAGGAAAATGAATCCAATTCCAGCCAATTCAAGTGTTTGGTTCACCAACTCAAAGGAATTGGTATCCTTCAAATTTAAAATTTTCCAATGGATGGTGGAATGTAAGATTCCTTCAACAATAGGAGGGAATTAAAAACCTTTGAATGTGGGAATGTGGTCAGTTACCAAAATACCCTTTGTCTGCAGCTCCAGGCGGCGGCGACGATGATTTCTTCTCCGGCGGCAACGATTTTTTCTCCGGCAGCGTTGGCGGCCGCTATTTCATATCCGTTCGATCAGCTCCAAGTGGCGGCGGCTATTTCTTCTCGTCGGTGAGTTTCTTCTTTCTTCACAAGATTTGTTCTTCTTCGATTTTTCTTTTGTATCTGGATCTGTTCTTCTTCGATTTTTCTTTTGTATCTAGATCTGTTCTTCCTTCTATTTTTCTTTTGTATAAATATATATGTCGATCTGTTCTTTATTTTTTATCTGAAAAATGTGTCGATCTGTTCTTTATTTTTCTTTTATGTTTTCTGTTATGTAGTCTGTTATGTAGTCTGCTATGTTTTTGATCTATATATATATATATATATATATATATATATATATATATATATATATATATATATATATATATATATATATATATATATATATATATATATATATATATATATATATATATATATATATATATATGTCGATCTGTTCTTTATTTTTTATCTGAAATTGTGTCGATCTATTATTTATTTTTCTTTATGTTTTTGATCTAAATGTTTCTGTTATTTTGATGTAGTCTGATATGTTTTTGCCTTACTTGTTGTTGTAACTGCTGGATGTAGGTGTTCTGTGTTGAATGTTTTTTCCTCTGTTCTTTATTCTTTATTTTGATGATCAAAATGGATTACTAACTGCTACATTTTTAATGGGTTATCTCAAAAACGAAATATATAAATTCTTATGGCAAAAAAAGACAGTAGCAGTGTATTCTTTATGAGTTACTTCTTATGGTATATCGATTCATATAAGATTCTAGTTGTGTTCATTTGTTAATTAGTTGAAAGATTAGTTTGTATTTGAAATGTTTCTGTTATTTCAATATTGTGTTCATATGTTAATTTGTTAAAACATTATTATTTGAAAGGTTGTTAACTCTTTTTGGTTTCAAATGAAGCCTATTGAACAGGAAAAATGTATGGACTTAATTTAACATCACGCAATCGTAGACAAAGACAAACTTCATTGATCTTAATATGGTGGAATGTGGTTGTGCACATTGTTATGACCCTTTTGATAATGATGTTGAAAAGGCATAGAGATAGACGACGTATTAGAAGGTTTACGTCAAATGTTGATCGATATCCAATTCTACATAGGTATGTTTATGAGAGTGACATTATGTCCATCTCTTAAATTAGGATGTCTCGAACGTGTTTCACGAAGTTGTGTCATATGCTTGAAACATACGGAGGGTTAAAAGCAACTAGGAATATGAATATTGATGAACAAGTTGCCATTTTTCTTCATATTATTGCTCACAATGTTAAGAATCGGGTCATTGTATGTCACTTTCATCGTTCGGGAGAAACAATTAGTAGGCAATTTGCTTGAGTTTGTAATGCGGTGATTCGGTTGCATTCTCGTTTGCTTAAGAAACCGAAACCCATTCCCGGTAATTCTACCGATTCAAGATGGAAATGGTTTAAGGTACATTTAAAGAGGATTATGTTATTTCTAGTCTTTGTAAAATTCTTATACAACTATAATGACAATTCTTATATCTTTGTTAGAATTGTCTAGGAGCTTTAGATGGAACATACATAAAGTGTATAGTCTCAAATGAAGAAAAGCCTAGATATAGAACAAGAAAGAATGATATTGCAACAAACATTCTAGGGGTATGTTCACAAGATATGCAGTTTATATATGTCTTAACGGGATGGGAGGGGTCGGCCGCAGATGGTAGAGTTCTTCGAGATGCTCTTCTTAGACCGCATGGATTAAAAGTTCCAAGACCGGGTATGTTAGCATACATATTAACTACAAGATAATAAGTATAAATGGTTATTAACTATTATTATTATTTAGGTTATTATTTGGTTGACACCGGATACACAAATGGGGAGAGTTTTCTAGCCCCGTATAAAGGGCAACGATATCATTTAAATGAATGGCGTGATGGACACCAACCAGCTACACCAAAGGAATTCTTCAACATGAAACATTCATCGGCAAGAAATGTGATAGAATGATGTTTTGGTATTTTGAAAGCAAGATGGGGGATATTAAGGGACAACTCATATTATCCTATTGAAACAAAAAATAAGATTATAATGGCATGTTGTCTCCTTCATAACTTTATAAGACAGGAAATGGAGGTAGATCCACTTGATGAAGAGATGGAAGTAGATGAGGGAACGGTAGATATTGGACTTGAAGACATGGATAATATTAGTTCTATTGGGACTTCAAATGAATGGACTACATTTAGAGATAATTTAGCCGAGTCTATGTTTGCATCTAGAGGCGCAACCAATTAAACTTGTTAGATTGCTTATTTATTTCTTATGTATTAAAATTGTTGGATTGCTTATTTATATCTAATGTATTAAACTTGTTGGATTGCTTATATGTTTCTAATGTATTAAACTTGTTGGATTGCTTATTTATTTCTAATGTATTAAACTTGTTGGATTGCTTATCTATTTCTAATGTATTAAAATTGTTTGATTGATTATACATTTCTTATAGGTATGACAAGTCAAATTAGGCATTATAAGGTATGGTCAAATATTGAAGAAGCAAAGCTAGTTGAGGCTTTGGTAAATATGACAAATGCAGGAGGATTTTAAGCGGATAATGGTTTCAAATCTGGATATTTACAACATCTTGAGCAAGCGTTGAAAGAATCACTTCCAGGCTCGGACATTCTAGGTAAGCCACATATTGAGTCAAAGATAAAAACAATGAAGAAGGATTGGCAATGTGTTTATGATATGATCAATGGTTTAAACACTAGTGGGTTTGGCTATGATGCCGAAAAACATTGTGTTACTGCGGAGACTCCAGTATGGGAGCCGTACCTCCAGGTAGATTGTTATAAACTTTATCTTTTTTTGTCGTTTATAAAGAAGGGGCTACATGCAAATATTTTGTTTTTCATTCTATAAACATTATAATGTTTGTAAATAGGTTCATAAAAAAGCGAGTAGATGGAAACACAAAACATTTCCTTACTATGAAGATCTTTGCATTGTTTTTGGAAAAGATCGAGCTCAAGGAAATAGAGCTAGAGACTTTGTTGAGATGGAACAAGAGGTGAACTTAGAAGAAGAAATGCTAGACTTGGAGGATGATGTTCGTGATGCGGAAGAAGTTAGTCGTAATACAAACTTGCAAGGTGATGAGACTTCACCAAGTGTCCGTTCCAAGAAGCGAAAAAGTCGATCCGATGATGGATTCAATGATGTGGTTGACTCGATTACAGAGAGTCTGAAAGAAATATCAAAGGATATAACTCAAGGTATTAAATATGAAATGAAAATCAATGAACAAAGTGACAATATCCCTGATGAGATATTTAAGATGAACTCGCTAACTCAAGTCGAGAAGTTTGAAGCAGTTGACAAGATAATGAGTGATCCAATAAAAGTACAAAATTTTTGGAAATTTGATGAAGGCGTTAAAGAGAGTTGGGTCAAATATATTTTGGAATCTTAAACATTTTCAGTTGTGATGTTCATTGGGATTATTAAAACTTTATTATGGTTGAACGTATGTTGTCTTTTGGGATGATTTGTACTTGACACTTTCAATTTGGATATTGAAGTTTATTTGGTTTATATCATGTTTTATAATATATTAATGTGTATAATATGCTTGTTTATAAATAAGATTAAAAAAAAGTTAATGGATATTTATAAAAAAATATTATTTAAAATGATAATTTATTCACATATATAATTCATAAAAAAAATTAAATGTAAAAATTATAAAACAGACAAAAACTAAACAAACAATCAAGAAGGGTAATTCAGTCATTTGATATTATTGAAATGTAATTCTGATGACAGATTTATGAACCAAACAGAATAAGGAATTGGATTCCAATTCCTTCTCCTGCCAACCAAACATCCATTGGTATCTAATTCAAATTCCTGACAGATTCCAATTCCTTCTCCTGCCAACCAAACATCCATTGGTATCTAATTCAAATTCCTGAAAGATTCGAATTCCTTGACAGATTCCAATTCCCTCAGAAACATTCTGCGAACCAAACGCTCCCTAAGGGTAAGAGAAAAGCCTTAGTGGACACTGACTATCTGAAGGCTGCTTAACTCAAATTCGACAAAACACGAGCCAAAGAAATGGTTGTTGCACTGGACACTTATTATCAATTCAAAAAAGAGCAGCTTGAGATCTTGGAAAGACAAAAGAAAGAAGAAGCCTCTGCCAAAGCTGCAAAGGCCTTTGCATTCAACGAAGCAAGAAAAGTTAAAATGCCCTCCTTGGATGTTCAAAGGAAACTGCTAGAGGCTGCAATAGAGACAGTAACTGAGAAAGAGGGAGAGAAAGAAAAGGGTGCACAGGTCTCAGTGATCAAGTCAAAGTATGCATCCTCCTCAACAAGAGCCCAAGTACACTTTGACAACTTGGCAAGGATGAAATTCTTTGATGTGTCCAACAGAAGGCTTGCCAAGGAAACAATCATCAAAGCTGTCCCCATCTCAAAGAAAGGCAAGCAGTGGAAGATTCAGATAACCAGGCTAGGTGCTAAAGGTCCAGAATTGGAAGCATATGAATACACTAATGTTGCTTGCATGGGGTATAGAGAATGGGTTGAATTGGCATATGCCCTGAGTTATTCAAAATCTGAAACTGCTAAGACTATCAGGGCATCTGTCAAAACGCTGATGGAAAGAGTTAAAACCCTGGGCCTGATCTCTGAAGAACAAATTAAGGGTACCTTAGTGGTTGAACCCAAGATTAAGGCCAGGAGAAAGAGGAAGGATACTGAGCTAGAAGAACTCCTGATTATGCTTGATTAAGGCATCCTAGCTGTTGAGATCAAAGGCGTGAATCACAGCCTGCCCATAGGAGTTGAACCTGAGGAAGATAAACTTATAGAAGAGCCTGAGTTTGGGTTATTTTTTGTAGATCCCTTAACAAAGAAAATGTGTTTCCAGAGAGCCTCTGATCTGCATATGGTTGGTCTCAAGCAGCTCATAGCGTTTAGACTCGCCAACTCCTTCAAACAACCTTTAAGATGAAGAGCAGCTATCTGGGAACAGCTTAAAGGCTTCTATGAGAGAGGAGAACTTCAACACCCTGATTTCATGTTTCTTAGACATGAAATAGAAGAGATTGATGAAACCATGGAGCATTTTGAACAGTTGTTTGAAGAAAGACCACAATAGCTTGAAGGTCCATCTACTGCTGAGTAGATGAAGAATGGAAGTTGTCCATAAGTTGGACATGCTTGCCATTATTTGCTCCCACCATCAACAGTCCAAATTTTTTGAACTTTTCCCTATACATAAGTTGTACCTTATTACATCAGTTGTAATATATCTTTTTACATTAGTTGTAAATTACCTTAATACATCAGTTGTACTTATATGAAAACATGTGTTGTTTGTTATCAATATTAGTGTATATATAAACTGATCCTTTACTTTACTTCAATGTTGCAATTTTATTTCAGAAAATGTAATGTAAAAATATATAGTAATCATTGATAGAATCAGCTTAGACTGATTATTGCAAATAGGGGGAGATTGTTAGGCACAAAAAAGGCCTCAGTCAAACTTGTTATACATCTTAGGAGGAGATTATTAATCAAACATGTTTGATGCACTTGAAGGTATAATTTAAGGCCTGTTAATGCCTTATTGAAACCTGATAAGTGATTTGCAATATTAGTCAAACCTGTTTACCCTGTTGCATTTGTTGCAACTAAGGCAGATTGTCTAAGTTGTTCTATTTGTTGAACAGGCTAGACATAAACTGTCTACACTGCTCTAACCTGTAGAGCAGTTTGGACAAATTCTAAGTGTTCTGTTCTTTGTGAACAGAATCTGTTCTTTGTGAACAGGCTAAACACTTTGTGAAATATGTTTCCATGTCCTCATTAATTGTGTTAGACCAAAAGATCAGTTTACAAAGTCGAAGACGAAGTGGAAAAACAGAAGCTGCTAAAACTGCCCACGCTGCTCTGTTACATGAAGACAAAGTGGATATTTGAAATGGGTGACAGACCATTTCTTATATCAAAATGGTCATTCCAGAAGATGAAAGGTTTAAAGTTGGCATTCCTCTTTTGGTTAAAGCCTTCTGCAACAGAGACAAAAAGGAAAAGACAAAGATTCTGCAATATAAAGACAAATGGTGCTTTGTCAGAACGTGCTGAAAAGTATTCTTGTCTTTTTGGAAAGACATTCTACTATCTCTATGTCCAATTAATGAGGAAGTTTCACTGGGATTCTCAGTGTGAGTATAAAAGGAAGCTTCTAAGGAATGTGAGACAACCAAGAGTGTGATATTCAGAACGTGCAAAGAAGTGTGTTTTCATGCATGCAAAGTCTGCTTGAATATAACAGTAAAGTGTGTCAAAGCTGTTCTTGTTCAAGCTGTCCGTCTGTCTGTCTTGTAAACAGTGAGTTCATCTTTGTGAGTGTATTCGTCGTAACTGGTCTAAGTGTGTCTTAGATTAGTAGAATATTTTTTGTATATGTCATCTCAGCTTGAACCTTTTCGCAGTTCAAGCTTGTTTGTAATTAACACTGGTTGATAATACATACAAACATTGAGAAACTGTGTTGAATTTTCAAATAGCTGTATTCACCACCCTTCTACAGCTTAGAGCAACATACTAGGGAAGCCTTTTGGGACCTACACTTTACCCATTACTTTTCGATCCAAAACTCCTACACCTCCACATTACCACTTAAACCAACTCCTCTACCATCCCTAAGCCATCTTCCCCATTCAAATCTTCACCTAAGCCCTCACCCAAACCTAAACCCTGATATAACCCATTCCGAGACCCAGAATACCAAGCAGGAGCCCTGTTCTTTACCCTCCAACTCTCGTACTCGCACCCTTTCAAAACCCACTTGAGTATGAGCCTCTCCCAAAACTAGTCCAAACTTCCAGGGGCACTATAAGTATAATGTCAATTCCAGACGTGGTCCTTGTGAAGAAAGTCCCTCCTAAGAAAACTCGCGAAAAAGAAAAGAAGAAGGTATAAATCATCATCAGAACATTGAGATGATGACTTCTATTTTCTGGGCGAAGATCATGTGTGCAAGGAACATGATCGAGTTACTCTAAGACTAAAAGGCTGGGTCACAACAATTATTCGAAAGGATTTATTTCTTAAGGATCTGGGACAGGGCAGTAACGATTCTAATGCATATCCTGTAGACGAAGTCCTCCTTGAAGATTCAAGGAACAATATATCTGTGAGGATACACTTAGTCTAAATGTTGTTGCCCAATTTACCAATAATGAGGCTAAGCATGTAGAGCTGAAATAAAAATAAGCCACTAAAGATGAAAAGCTTGCGAGGATGATGGTCTTTGAGGCTGAAGGACCTCCTCCCATGAAATCCAGAAGATCCAGAGCTACATTATAGAAAAGCTCAAATGCAAAAGGATCAAAATATGTTACTGCCTTTGGCTGCCGTAAAGAAGACAAGGAATTGCAGACTAAGTATTTGACACTGATGACTAACAAAAAAGGTCATCAAGATCTCATGTGTTTATGCCTCCATCAACGCCCAAAAGAAGACTTACTTGGATTTGATGATTTTTAGATAGAACAACAAAATTGAAATATTCAAGGACGTGAACCCTCAAATGCATTTATTTGTGTTGGGGATGACAACGTCTTTGTTCGAACAGAAACCTTCAAAGGTTAAAGACAATATGTGATGGCGATATAAAAGCCAATCACTTCCATCACCCTTATGAAATTGACTTGAGATGTTAATAATGTATAAAAGTACAACTATTTAAATTATAAAATTAGTTAATTGCTTCAATGATGAAATAAAAATAAGATTGATTTTTTTTTTTTGTATTTTATCCAATATACTATGCAACAATGAAAAAGATTAGGTACTATTTTGATCATTCAACGTTCAGATTTGTCCCGAGTTAGCCATTAAACAATTTTTTTGTCTTGAGTTAGACACTAAATTATTTTTCGTATACATACTTAGCTGATAAATTTTTCTTTATCGATTTAACCACTTAAAATTGTTTCAATTTAACCATTAAACTATCATATTTTTATACCGATTTAGCCATTAGTTTTATTCATTTTCCCTAAAGTAGAAGAGTAAACTAAAATTAGTGGCTAAATCGAAATAAAATACAGTTTAATAGCTAAATAAGATAAATGTAAAAGTTGAAGAACCACAATGATACCTACCTGGCTACCTATAAGAAAAAGGGCAAATTTCATTATAGCTGCCATGTCAACATCGGGTCTGCTAAAAATAGCAACGTACTTACAAAATATCAATGTACTCATAAAATAGCAACGTACTGCATAAAATTGATGCATTAATTTTTATATAATCTTAAACCTAAACTTAATTTAATTTATTATTATTGTTATTACTATCAAAATCGAAAAATGTTCGTAATTTTTTTTTCAATCGGTAAAAATTTAAAAATTCGATGTGTTTATCATTTTTTCCGTTCGAAATATAAAACAAATTTATTTTCTTTTTTCCATTCGAATATATAGAAAACTGAAATATTTAGTCATTTGCAATTTTTTATTTTTTCAAAAGCAAAAACAACTATCCATTAGGATTTTAAACTTTTCTAAATGGGAAAAATCAACGAACCATTATGACTTTTAATTTGTTCAAACGAAAAAATAATGATGAATTGTTTTGATTTTCAAATTTTTTTCGAATGTAAAAATTGACGACAATTTCGTTTTATAATAATTTCAAACGGATAAAATGATTAACCAATCAAAATTTTAAATTTTCATAACGAAAAAAATGACAAACATTTTCGGTTTTTTAATAATAAATAATATTTAGGATAAAAAATATAAAAATTAACACATTGCTATTTTGTGTAATATGTTGCTATTTTAGGAGTACGTTGTTATTTTACGCAGTTTGTTGCTCTTTTATGGGTACGTTGCTAATTTGCACAAACCCGATGCTAACATGGCAGTTTACGTGTATGCCTAGTCAGCACCCAATCACACCCGGTCATCAACGGTTGCTATTATGGGAGTATTTTTCAAAGTTCAATGCTTTAATAAAAATAGTTCAGATGGTAGGATGCTATTTTGAACGAAATCTTTAGTAGGTTGTTGTAATAAAAAAACTTTACGTACAGTTGGTTGCTATTTTGTTTTGATTTAACTACTAAACTATCATATTTTTATACTGATTTAGCCATTAATTTTATTCATTTTTCCTAAAGTAAAAGAGTAAACTAAAATTAGTGGCTAAATCGAAACAAGATACAATTTTATAGCTAAATAAGATAAATGTAAAAGTTCAACGATCAACAAGATAAATGTAAAAGTTTGAACGATACCTGATATTCAAATTTATAATAATATTTTAAAAAATTCAACCCAATTTTTTTCTTCTCTCCTTGCACAAAAGTCTCACCCTCCGGCCTCCCCCACCCCATAACACCAAAATTTCATTTTTAAATTCACCAGCCCGCAAAAATATTACAAAAACAAAACACATAAAACAGAATAATAAAATAAACACCAACACCACCACCACTTTCTCTCTCTAAAACCACCAACACCACCACCACTTTCTCTCTCTAAAACCACACACATAAACACATTCATTCTCTGTGTGTGTGCAACAAATCTGTGGCAAGCCTCCAAGACTGCAGTGAATCAAATGTGATGGGAAGTGGATTCTCCCAGCTTCTTCCATGCTTCAATCCGGCAGCAGCGGCGAAACGGCGGCGTGAACAACCGGAGCTGATTTTCACGACGACAGAACCATTAGACGAAACCCTAGGTCACTCCTTTTGCTACGTTCGTTCTTCAGCTCGGTTTCTTTCTCCTACTCACTCCGATCGCTTCATTTCTCCGTCGCAATCTCTGAGATTTTCGCCAACTCATGAATCGTCGTCGTCGGCCAGGTCACGGCAACTGGTCGGAGTTCCAGAGACTGGATTTAAAGCTATTTCTGGCGCCTCGGTAAGTGCTAACACTTCTACTCCCCGGACAGTCCTTCAGTTAGAGAATATTTACGATGATGCCACTGACTCTGTTGTTGGTGGTGGGGTTAAGTCTAGTATAGTCAATGGTTTTGAAAGTACCTCGTCGTTTAGTGCTCTCCCGCTTCAACCGGTGCCACGAGGCGATGCTGGAACGGCATCCTCTGGTCCGATGGAGAGAGCTTTTTTTATGTCTGGTCCGATTGAGCGTGGGGCCCTGTCTGGTCCGTTAGATTCTAACATCGGTTCGGATTCAGGTAATAGCAATAGGGTTCCGTTCTCGGCGCCACTGAATGGTGGCATTTATGTCAAAAAGAAGAGGAAGAAGGGGATTCCTGGGATCCGGAAGGCTTTCCATCGGAACTTCCCTCCACCATGGGTGGTTCCCGTACGGAACTTCGTCAGCAGCCGGAAGGAAAACTCTGTTGGGCGTGGGCGGGATGAGTTAGATATGAAGACTGAGAGTGATGTCCAGTGGGCTCTGGGGAAGGCTGGGGAGGATCGAGTGCACGTTGTTGTGTCCGAGCAGCATGGGTGGTTGTTTGTTGGGATTTATGATGGATTTAATGGCCCTGATGCTCCAGAATTCTTGATGGGTAATTTGTATAAAGCTACATATAAAGAGCTTGAGGGTTTATTTTGGGATTCTGAAGTAGCAGCTGTGTCTCAATCTTGTGAACAGGTGCAACAAGAGGAAGAAGTAGCTGAAGTTGTTAGATTGGATTCAGACAATGCAGGTAGTACAGACACCGGGGGATCTATGAAGAAGGTGACGTTTGAATCAAGTGGTGGAAATGAAACCAGGAGGAAGAGATTATGGGAATACCTTGCCCAGGAAGAGCCCCAAGATGGTCTTGATCTTTCTGGCTCAGAAAGATTTGCCTTTTCAGTGGATGATGCACTTAATATAAGCAAAACCACTTCGGGAGTTGGTAAAAGGTCACAATTGTTATCAAAGTTGAGATATGGATTCACTAAGCATAAAGAGGGTGGTAAATTGTTTCCTTGGAGGTTCGGGCTGGATGCCAAAATGCAAAAGGAAGTGGGAAACCGGATAGAGGAGAGAAGTAATGCTGGAAGAACTGGTAGGATGAAGAAAGTTGGTCCTGTGGATCATGAATTGGTTTTGAAAGCAATGTCAAGGGCTTTAGAAGTAACGGAGCTTGCATATCTGGACATGACTGATAAGGTTATGGATCAGTATCCAGAACTTGCACTCATGGGTTCCTGCTTATTGGTCGCATTGATGAGAGATGAGGATGTGTACGTGATGAATTTAGGTGATAGTCGAGCAATTGTTGCACAACATGAAAAGCCTCAAGAAGTTGGTTCATCTGGGACGGGCGATGGTGGGGCAGTTGTTGAGGGCATTGTTGAATCAAAAGATGCTCTTGAAACGGGGAATGATAGTGTCCATGACGATCCTTCTCATGATATGAGGTTGATGGCGGTGCAACTATCTACTGATCACAGCACGAGCATAGAAGAAGTAAGTTGCCAGTTCGCATTAAATGTTAGCAAATATTGAAAGTCCTTTAAAGATCCTATTCTTGAAGATTTACTTGATAGTTCTTGAAACCAAGTGCTGAAGTTTAAATCTATAGTCATCAATTAAAACAATTGATGTGTTCAATTTATTAAGTCCATATGAATGTTATCAAACTAAGAACCAAATATTTTTAAATATGCCATGGTATCCGTCTCTTGGTTTGCAACATGATATGGTGTCTTTTCCAAATAACTTTCCTCATCTCAATGCTAAATTGATAATTTAGACCGACGTAGTTAAAAGATCATTCCAGGTGCATAACGAAGGAATTGACTACAGTTTAGATGATCAATTATTTAATTTTGAATATCCTTATGGTGCTAATCTTCTATAAGTAACCGACCTTGTATTCTTTGCTTACTGCCGTTATCTTTTTCTTTTATTTTTTTTATTCAATGGAAAGGAAGGAATAACGTTGACTTGTAGGATTAATCAACTTTTCATTAGCTTGAAGGCTCCTTCTTGTTAGCCCAATGTGTGAGAGATTAGATTATTTTAAAAAAGCTTCAATGTGACGACTTTTTCTAATGAATTGATTTTGTGTAGTGGCATTAGGTAATTCTTTTTCTGTTGCTTTCTTCTTATGTAAGATACTGTTGCTTGCTCCTAACAATTTTGGGACACTTTCCTAAGAACAACAGTGCAGTAAAACCACTATTGAGACCTGCCCTTTACTTTTCAGGAGCTTCATGCGTATGTTATTTTGTCTAGAATACCAAAGCAGTTTGCCTGTATGTATCTCTAGACTCTTGCTAGATTGTAAGGATGATCTGTCTATGGTAATTTTATACAAGTTTTACATTTTTTAAAACATCAACTTGTTAATGCATTGACAATAGATGTAGGAATTCACAGAATTCACAGAACTTACAAGTTCTTTTAATCATCAAGGAATCTTTTTACTATGTGCAGGAAGTCACAAGAATAAAAAATGAGCATCCAGATGACAACCGATGTATTGTCAATGGTAGGGTAAAAGGCCGTCTTAAGGTTACTCGTGCATTTGGTGCTGGATTCCTCAAACAGGTTAGTTGCTTGTTTCTATCCTACGAGTCTATGACTCTTTTAGGAAGTTTTTTTAGTCCTTTTGCTATTGTGTTATTTTGGGTTTGTTGAAAAGCATATGAATTTGTCTAATGTATTGATATGTCGTTGATTCAGCCAAAATGGAATGATTCATTATTAGAGATGTTCCGCAACGAATATATTGGTACCGCACCTTACATATCTTGTCAACCTTCACTCCGGCATCATCATCTCTGTCCTAGAGATCAATTTTTAGTTCTTTCATCAGATGGATTGTACCAGTACTTTAGCAATCAAGAAGTGGTTTCTCACATCGAGAATTTCATGGAGAAGTTTCCTGATGGTGACCCTGCTCAGCACCTCATAGAGGAGCTTCTCTTGCGTGCTGCCAAGAAAGCTGGTAATCTCTTTTAGCATTGATAATTTGATATTGTTATTGCTTTTACATAATCATGATAATGATCTTATCTTGCACTGGTTTATATATGGCAGCCATGCTTGCCTTAGTTTTCCAAAGTGATTAATTTGATATGTTACAGTTTGCTCTATAATTTGTTATGATTCTTTAAATATGATACTAGTTAGGATGGTTGTCATTTTTGGGTAACAACTGTCCATTTTTGTCCCTCATAGTTTATGTTTATTTTTCAATGTGAGGCGATAGTGGGCATCTTTTCAAAGTAATTTTATCCAAAATGACGATAACCGATTAATTATGAAGATTTAGGGTTGTGGTCTTCAATTTCACAGAAGGATAACAAGTTTATAACGAATTTATAACATGTGGTTTGTGCTGAGAAACATAACAAACGTAAACCACTATATCTTCTGGAGTATCATTAGCTATTCTTGGATCCTGATAAGCATAACTGGTATTAGAAGTTGAGCATGTTTAATATTTTGGTTGAACCAGAAATGTCAATGTTCGTTTCGCTTCCAAATTTGTCAAAATGACGGTTTCCGGTTCAAGATACTAGGGATTGGTTCTTGTTTTGGTTTTAGACGGTTCACAACCAGAATTGATCGATATTTTGACTTCCGTTTGAAGACATGTTTTAGGTTTATACTTCACATATTAACTTTAATATAAACCGAACTATGTGTTTGGTTCATCGTCTAATTGGGGACTGAACTGCTTCTGAACCGATAGTCGGCAGGTATTGAACAGGCCTAGAGCGGTTCAGTTATTAGTTCCATTACTTTTATTTACCCCTCCAACCAGGAATCAATTATAATTCTATATCAATATGGTTGTAAAACCTAATCAACCATTGTAACTGTGGAATAATGGGTTGGTTGTTAACAACTACTGTCAAAATGTGTAAAATTAGATGTTAGGTCAAAATGGTCGTGTCGGTTGGTTTGATCCACCAACTTTTTATTGTTATTATTTTAAACTACATAAAGATGTAATGTATCAAATAATACATATTAATTAAATAAACCGTTCATTATGTATACTTTTTAGCTAAAATAATTATCTTTTATCCTTTCGATCTGGCAATATTAGTCAGGAGTAGCTCCTTTTCACTTCTTGCCTGCAAACCCCTCTACTTGCTCTCACATAAATTCCCAAATTGTCTATAATGATATTGCCATTCTTTTCTACCAAAGAAAACGACAAAATGACAATATCCTCAAATGTTGAGATTTTAGTGCTTCTAAATTCTCTATTTGTTTCGGCATTGTGCCAATGTGCCTCGGTCCTCGGATTGCTTGACAATATGGGTGGAGGGTGGTACATGGCCCAGAGAATCTCCTATGGAGGCGACTCGGTTTGAATCTATCCCATTCTAGCTTTTGGGGGCCACCTTCCTCTTAAAGGGATAATGTAAATAGTACACATTTGGTGGAATCTACATTGGTCCATTTGGAGATTATATTTTTTTCGATATGATTTGGTAATTACTGGATGGAATATTTTGGTAAGTATGTCAAGTTAACAGTTTGGAATGGTCCGTTTTGGTAATTATACTTTTCAGAATGGTTCATTTTGGTAAATAAAAGTTTTGAAATTATTTTGGCAACTAAAATCAGGAAAAATGGGTTGATATAAAAGTTTCAGATGCTAAAAGGGATCGTTGAAAAAGTATAATTACCAATTTACCGACATTTCAAACAGTAATTCGATAATTACCAAGGTAGTCTGTTCAAATAGTTGTAATTACTAAACTGATCAAGAAAAAGAATACCGTTCTACCAAAGCGAACCAATGACCAAAGTAAAATGCTATCTAGTGACATTTCCTGATTCCATAAGCCTGTGGGTTTCCAATTTCCCTTCCACCATCAATAAAAGGCTTTTTCATTTGAATTTGATCATGTCTTGCTTGTCTTATTATTACTATATGGGATCCATTGTTAACAAGTTATTTGTTGGGAACGTTGTGGAACAAATATAAAAATAGATATAATCATTCATATATATCAACAAGTGTATGTAACATGATTCATATGATTCAAAGGGTTCATAGAAGTGTCTACAACAAGATTCAAAACATTCAAAAGGTTCATACAAGTTTCTATAACAAGATTCATAAGATTCGACAAATTCATGGGATTCAATAAAATCCAACAGTTCCAATAATATTAATAGGTTATAGAAGGGTTCAGTAGTATTTTCAACAAGATTCATAAGATTCAAAGCTATTTTATGGTTGTTCACAATGTTCACAACGAATAAAGTGTTCATAAAAGATCTTTAATATATATATATATATATATATATATATATATATATATATATATATATATATATATATATATATATATATTCACGCACTATTTATCTCATCTATCTACCTCTTGCGTTTTGTGTTAATACGGAATTTTTCCTATAATCTTCCCACAGGGATGGATTTGCATGAGTTGCTGGACATCCCACAAGGCGACCGTAGGAAGTATCATGACGATGTTACCGTCATGGTCATTTCTCTAGAAGGAAGAATATGGAAGTCATCTGGAAAATACCTATGAAATGACTATTGTATATCTATGTATACAACCGTAATTCTACATCTCGATTCATGAGTTGATTGATGCCTTGCTGCAAGCAGATTAGGGAGCTGAACGCCCACAAAAATGGTCTCTGCTACTGCAAGCATCTCTCCATCTCACATTGTAAAGCCAAATGCTTACTAAGAGAACCTCTTAGTCGAGAATCCATCAATATTTGATTGGAGACTCGGATCTAAATGCCCGAAGAAGTGGTTGATGATGGTGAAAAGGGGGAAAGAATCCACATTTTACGGTAAGTGGGGGTGATAAAGAATGGACATTTTTTGTTTCAAGGTTTTTTTTTCCTTTTTTGGAACTTTGTTTTCTGGTAGGCTTTTGCATAGTTGGGAAAATCTTCTTTCATTGGTTTGGTGTCTTGGCATTTTATCAAATCTTGAAAGAGAGATGTGGCTGTCAGTAAGGGTGGGGTCGGGCTATCTTTTGTTACATTTTATTACAGATATTAGAGGAATTTTTTCGTTCGAAAAGTGAAGATAAGTAATTTTGATGGTGGGTTTTCCACCAATGTGGTTTTACAAAAAGTCTGTTGATTAATTAAGAATGTGCTTCACTGCTTGTTGCCTAAGAATCTGCCTGTGAAGGACTCGAAAGGTTCCCTAAGAATGACGTGTCTCGTGGGGTTTGAGTGGTTTGATCGTTCGCAATTTAATCAGGGTGGACTGCGAACGGGTCAAGGTATGGCTTTTCAAAACTGCGGTTCTTGATTAGTTTTGTTTTTGGTCTGATTTTGAATTTTTCATCGTAAATACTAGAATCAGATCAAATCGTTACAGGTGCCATTTGGGTTGAATTGGTTTTGATTCAAGGGTTAATATTGAAAAAAAGTTATTAGTTTATTTTTATGATTTAGTCACTAAACGTTTATTTTGATTGTTTATGTTTCTAAACTATTTGTGTTTTAGTCAAAAGGGCTAATGACCAGAAATAGTAACTTTTGTCATTTTTATTATTAATAGCAACATATTTTTTTAAATTATTAATAACATTGACTTTTATATTTTTTTTATCGTTTATAGTAACAACTTTTTATTTTTTTATCAATAATAATAATTGGTGACTCGTAAACCTGTTTAGCAAGTCACCAAATAGTAACATTTTTTTTTATTTTTTTCAATAATAGTAACATATTAAACTAAAACCTAATTTTTATTTTATTTTATTATGTTTTCTAAGATTTCATAAACACCAAGATAAATCCAATTTGTGTTTAAGTTTTGTTGTGGAATTTTATTATGTTTTCTAAGTTTTCATAACAAAAAAAAAATAATGAGTAATTGCAGTCTATGGTTTTTCTGAATAAAAAAATATTACAATACTTTTTGATTTTTTTATTTTTAAATAAAAACCCACAATCCAATTAGATTGTAAAAACTGAAAAACAAAATCGTTAATATTATTTTGTTCGAAAAAACTAAAAAGAAAATGGTTTAAACTTTTTTCGTATGGAAAAGTGAAAATTTAAAAAAAAATTCGTTCATATTATATATAATCGTGAATAAATAATCGAATGTTATCTAACCGTAAATAATTAGTCAAAATATACATTAAAAATTTATAAGGTTATGAAAAAGTAAAATTTGTAAATAAATAAATTTAATGAAATTAAAAAACTAGTCACTAAAGATGGTAATTGTAACATCCTGACATTTAACTTGGTATGTGAATTTATTCCATTGGATATTTAATTTATTATTATTGCGTTGGTCGAATAAAATCCCGATTAGTGGATTATACGTGTCAGGTTGGTGATATACGTGGCGCCGAATTGTTATATTAGTGGATTATTAATAATTATGAGATCACGAGATTAAATGGGTTATAATTGATATTAATATTGAAAATGTGGTATCGGGTTCAGGTTATTGGGTTCGGAACCTGCTAAAAACGGAAAGTATATGTATAGCCCTTCTTTTGAATCCCTTTCCTTTTCCTTACCAATTTTAGAAACTGAAACAATCTGTGTGTGCGCATCTTGTGGGCTAGAATCAGAGGAAAGCAACAAAAATTGAAGTTGGTTGCTGAATTTATTTCTTTTTTGGTGTTCTTGAAGTGAAGAGGTAAGAAGCCATTAATTTTGTGATCTAATATCATGTTATTTATGTTGGATTCTTGGGTGTTGGCAACTGAAGCCTATAGGGTAGTATATATGAGTTTTGTGTGCATATTGGTGTTGAGAATCGAGTTGGGGCATGTTTATGTGTGGAACCGCCATTAATGCGAAGCAGAGCGGACCTGTTTGTCCGCGATCGCGGTCGCGATCCCCGGAGCGCGGACGCAATGAGTGTTGCGTGGGCGGAAGGGTTTCGACAGCGATTGTGAGTGTGATGAGATCGAGAGCGTGACTGCGATAGCCTAAGCGTGGTTGCGATATCCCTCGAGTGCGGGACGCGATCCGAGTAGTTTGAGCCGGGTTGGTTTTGGGCTTTGAGGTCCGTTTGACGTTGCTTTTAGGGTCAAGTTCAGTTACAGGGTCCATGTTTGGGTTGTTTTGCTTATCAGTTGGATTTGTATTAATATTTAGGGATCCATTATGTATACAGGGTCGAGCAGACAGCGTATTGAGTCGCGACAATAATCAGGCGAGTTCAGTTGAGATTGGTTATTAATGATCAGGTGAGTACTCGAATTCTTTTAAACAAGCGCGTTTATTCTATGAGTTGTTTATATGTGTTTTATTGTGGTGTATTGAGTATGAGACAGAAATATGGCGCCTCAGGTATGTTTTAATCTACCTTCTTATATGTCCTATGTGTGTATGAGTTCCTAGAGTATCCGCGATGGATGATCGCGCAGGCTGACTGTCCCTAACCGGTCATGAAGTATGAGACTGTATATATACAACAATGTTATTGTCAGGTCACTCCTGTGCTTATAGAGTAGCTAACCACTGCTGTGTGCGGTCTGTCAGCTGGGGAACGACGTTCCCTTGAGTTGAGATGTGCATTGAATTTCCGAGCTTTCATCAGAGATCATGAGGCGTACATGAGTTATTGAGTTGAGAAATTCTATGATTATGTGTATGTTATGTGTTTATTTTTACAGAGTCTAACCCTCGCGTAGTCACGAGCTTCCCAGCTTACGTTTTCGTGTCTATCGTGTCTCAGGTAGTCAGAAAGTGAATCAGCCGCAGCCGCCGCAGAAATAGGAGCCGGGATTGATATGCACTGTTGTATGCTGATGTTAGCTTTTGAGAAATCTGTTAAACTGTACTAGTGTATCTGCTCAGTATGTATGATAGTTAGCAGCCAGACATTGTATGTTAATTTAATTGCGCTAATAATCTGTTTCAGACCTATGAGATCTTTGTATTAAAATTTTTTAATTATCTGTGATTTGTGTAAACCCCTGACGTGTGTACTATGAGATAACTGAAATATTTCCAATTATGATATTATATTAACGTGACTTTTATGTGCGAATGGATAGTGTTACAGCAATAATGTAATCAAAAAACCCTTAAAGGAATAAATAATAAATTAAATTTAAAACTAAAATTTTATTATAAAATTTCACAACAAAATATGAAACATAAATTGAGTTTATTTTGGTGTTTATGAAATCTTAGAAAAACTTAAAATACAAAAAGTTTGGTTTAATTTGATATGTTACTGTTATTTATGGAAATATGAAACGTTGTTACTATTTTTGATAACTGAAAAGTTGTTGGTGACCTGCTAAATAAGTTTGTAGGTCACCAATAATTATTATTGATAGAAAAATAAAAAGTTGTTACTATAAACGATAAAAAATCAAAAGTCAATGTTATTAATGATAAAAAATAAATAATGTTATTATTAATGATAAAAATGACAAAAGTTGTTACTATTTTTGGTCATTAGCCCTTTATTTTATCATCTTTTTCATATCACGTCATTTTATTTTGAAAGAAAAGTTCATTAAAATTTTTGTTTTGTTTTTCAATTAATGAGATGGATTTTCTACTGTTGGTTTAATATGAGGATGAAAATACGTTATAATTGTTTATAACCTTCTAATAACTATATTTCTATGGTATATGTCAAAGTATTAGTAACTACAAATTTGTTATACCAAATATTAATAATAACAACAATATTTATTTTAAAATTACATATAAGTTGAAGTTCAAAATAAATATTATTTTAGTTTTAGTTGTATATTTAATATGTTTTGTATCAAGTTTATTAATACACGTCACTTATTTAAAGTTGTGTCCATGTCAATAATTATTCATGTCATAAATGATTTCATGTTTATAGCAATTTAAATTCATATAAAATTACAATGATCATATTAAATCAAACTATATTATTTATTATTTAAATTATTTAATTTGATAAGTTGAGTTCATTTAAATAAAGACTCATGCCATAAACAATTTCATGTATATATTATTCCATTTCAATATAATAAATTACAATGATCATATTTTAGATCAAAATATATAATTTTATTATTTAAATTATATAATTTGATAAGTTGGGTCATATGTTACTAAATTCCATATAATAAACCATAATGATATTTATTTAGATCATGATAATTTATTTTATTTTGATTTGATTTGATAAGTTGAGTCATATAACAATAGAATCCATCTAATAAGTTGTATTCCTAATTTTTTTAGATCAAAATAATTTATTTTATTAGTTAATACAAAAAAAATAACATGGGTTATCGATTAGATAGCAATATATAACATTAAGTCATTGATTTAATTTGTTTAATACCAAAAAAATAGTCATGAAAGTCATTTATTTATTTAATTTAGTAACATCATAAAGACAACATGTGTTAAATAACATATATTTACACATGATATACATCATTTATTTATTTAATTTCAAAACACCACATAGACAAGATGAGATACTAAGAATATAATAATCATCTATTTTATTAAACTAATATGTAAGATACATCTTTTATTATTTTATACCTAAATAAAGTTAGCAAAAAGGAAAAAAAATATTGGGTTACATTTTAATCTATTTATTTAAATATAGTATCTTTAATAATCAAATTATCTTACCAAAAAACGTAATTATTAAATCTCCTTTAAATGACAAGAGACTAAAATTTTTTTGTTTGGATATAATATATTGGAAAAAAATATGAATTATCGTTCTTTGTAGATTTAAATTTTTTAACCTATACATTAATCCTTATAGAATCATAATAGTGGTAATGATTTTATATCTATAAAAAATAATTTCATGTATATAGATCATTTTTTTGTATATAATAAATAATTTTTATTATTCAATTTAATTAATTTGATAAGTTGAGTGGTATATTGATAATTTTATATAATAAAATATAATTAATATATATTTTTTATTTTTAATTTAGTTTGATAAGTTAAGTTGTATAGCATAAATCTCATGTAATAACATATGTAACACCCCTCCCGATCCCAGAAATGCCACGTTAACACAATATCATAAGTGGCAATAACGCAGGAAATCTATAACACACGTGTCATAGGATAATGCAGATCACCGACAATTTAAAACATTATACACAAAGGTTACTCACAAAATCACAACCTAATACATTCGCAAACCCAGATTAAGCTAAACGTAACATCCCAGACTATCAGATACACATGCTGATACATCATCCCAAAACAACTATCACATGCAGTTCTAACATTACATAGAAACATATTTCAAGTCTTCAAGTCAATTCCAACCCTATCTCGGCTGAGATCCCTTCTGATTCCCTAAACATGTTAGACTTGAAGACGTGAGCTATAAAGCCCGTGAGCACGCGAGGGTTAGACACTGCGTATAAACACATAACACATAACACTCACAGTCCCTGTCCCAGTCCTTGTTACCCAACACGCATCTCAGGTATAATAATACAAGTATGAGATCTGCACCATAACACAATCCCTGTGAGGACCCCTCCCCGGCCAATGCACTGCACACAACAGTGATTAGCAATAACCCTGTAGCACAGGAGCAACCCAGCTAAAGGCCTTGCCGTATATATACGCCCCAAGGACTGTTAGGGACAGTTAACCCGCGTGATCTCGTATCGCAAATCACTGTCCGTATGGGACTCATCACGGACCCCTGAATAGATCTCATATTTCATATACAACACATATAAAAGGATGAGAATATACCTGAGGTTCACGTCCCTGTCTCATATATATAACACGCACAAATAGTAGCGACACCGCTAAATACTCAAAAGAAAGCGCGTGTTTTGGAAAAGACTCGATTACTCACCTGACTGGCTCCGGGAACACTGCCCTCCCAGATCAAACTCAGCCCGCTATCTACTCGTCCCTGTAAACACACGGATCCCAAACTGTTAATCACAACCCCGACCGACACATATAACAATATCACAATAAACCCGTAACCAACCTGAACCCAAAACAATCTCAACGGAACCCTGGAAACCCAATCGAGACCCGACCCGAAATCCCAACGAAACTGGACTCAAAACTCAGCCCAAACACTCCTACGAAACCCAACCCGAAACCCCGAGCAGAACCCGACTCAACCGCCGGCCGCACCGTCCCCAGCCCTAGTCGAGCCGCGTCCCCTGTTGGTCGCGCCGCGACCAAGCGCCTGCAGTCATCACTGTTCTGCGATTTTCAGCTCTGCCCAGGAGTAAGAACTCCCATACACATCGATTCCAGGCATTTTAACACCCCAAAATCAATACATGTTAACCCTTTACACATCTCATAACTATCCCTCATGATTTCATAGCATACAACACGAATTAACCCTTCAAAAACATAGCTTCTTACCTTGAAGCCTCAAGAACACAAAGGAAAGGAGAAGGAGCTGTTTAATCCAACCTTCAACAGCAAAATCCTTGGATTGAAAAGGGTTTCTTGCTGGAACTATCTCACAAACACACACATACACCTTTAGGGTTTCTTTCTAAGTGAAGAAGGAAGAAAAAGGGAAAGCACAATATGTACGCTTCTCATTTATTCGGTCCCGAACCCGATATCACATTTGCACTAATAATACCCATTTAGCCCATTTAATCCTGTGATCCCAAATATATAGTTATCCGCTAAAATTATAGCCCGGTGACACGCAATCCGAATCCCAATACATCAATCCACGAAACGGGATATAATTGGACCAACCCAATATTAATAAAATATTTATCCGCTAAAATAATTACACGTACCAGGTTCAAAAGACGGATGTTACAACATATATTTAATTAATGTATTAAAACTTTTATTATACTTTTATATTGTACCTAAATTTTAAGAAACGTTTTTTTTTTAATTTTTAAAAACTCTTATGAAAATTATGATTCCTCAAGTAGCCTTAAAATAAGTTAATCAACAAATTAAACAAACAAAATATATAATTTAGAAATATATAATTAAATATATTATTTTTAATTAATATATATTTAAATTAACATAAAATAAGAAATTTCTAATATAGTTACACATTGTAGAATTTTTTTTTTAATTTTATTAAGGAACTCTATATGAAAATATATAATTCCTCAAATACCCCTTAAAACAAGTTAATGAACAAATTAAACTAATAATATATATTGTAACACCCTACTTTTACAACTAATGCCACATAGGACTTATAGTCCTTGTCATCCAATTATAAACAACATCATCAAGGGTAAACAACTAATTAACTACTAAGCGCCATTATCAAGCATAAAATAGCAACGGGACGGGAACCAACCCTCGTCGATAACGTCAGTCAACCACAACATAAGTATAGGCTACAGTCATCCAAAGGTCACTGACTAATAAGCCAAACCACAAAATATCAGGACTACTTACAAAAGTAGTCCCTAACTACTGTCCACGTGGCGGGTCTCGGCTACTGCCTGCTGTATCCCTAGCCTCAGTCCTCGTACCTGAGATCCACAGTTAAAACAACAGTCAGCGGAAAGCTGGTGAGTTACTATAAACAACGTTAAAACAGTTTATAAAATAGTTAGCACAATATAACGACTAAGAATCAACGTGCGGCCGGCCTCAACTGCCTGACGCCTCATCGGGAGCGACCCGGAGTAGCCTGCATAGCCCACTCCACAAAGTAGTGGGTTGTCAGGACCTCTGAGTTGGGAATGACCCAACAGGCCTCTCCACTCTGCGCACCACACCAGCACGCGTAATCCACGTGCTCTGCTCTGTGCTAACAAGTGTCAACGTATAAAAGGATCCACACCGTACCCGGATAATAAACAACAAAGTAAGTAACTCACCTGAAGCACGACTACAGCCTCGCTATCAACGGCAGTCTTTACAAGTCCCAGGCTTAGCTACGAAATCCTGACAACAGTAAATACAACTATACTGTAACGACTAGCTGCTGAACTCATAACGACTATACTACTAGACTCATTCGCTCAACATAATCAACAAGTCAAGATCCACGAGCGCGGCCGTGATCGCGGTCGCGGGCTCCTTGTCGCGGCCAGTCATCGCGGGCGCGATGATCCCCGCGCTGCCCCTCTTATCGCGGTCGGGCTCATTCGAGCACGTCCGTGCTCATCCGACCCGCGATTAACATCTCGGGCGCGGTCTATCACTAGCGACCACCTTTAGCCGCCTCATCCTGATCGCGGGCGCGACCAGGGGAGCGCGGTCGGGATGCGGCGACGAATAGAGCAGATTATGCTATGTTTTTATACAGCTACGGGAATCACTTCCCAAACTCGTTTTAACGACTTTCAGGGGTGTACAACCCAACCCCAGCTATAATATCTACTGGACACAATGGATTAACATGCTTTAATAACAAATACCAACCTCAACGATCCTCTCTTTGATTGCTTTGAGTTTTAGTTGAAGAATTGGTGGAATCTCATCACTTTGATTCTTGCTTGCCGATTTGATCTTCTCCCTAGTCCTCTTCCTGGCCCTTAGCTGAATACACACACATATATACTCTATAAGCTGGTGAATGAATGAAGAAAGCCACCACTCAATGTGTATATATACGTTTTGGGTCCGACACCCAATTACATCGGGTACGATACACATTAGTCACTGGGTAGACACCCGTTACTCCAATAAATCTCCAATTAATAGCTCAGGTGTAGAATGTTAATTAACTCATTAAAACAACCCCAAACCCACAATTACTACTAAACCAGTTATTATCTCAACCGATTAAAATTACACGTAATAGCAATCTACTTTACCAACTCACGTGCAATTAGTCAATTAGATCACACCAACTCATCAAGACAACTCTTAAAGCCGATAAACAAATTACACGTACCTGCTGCTAGACTCCGGATGTTACAAATCCTCCCCTCTAATTCTGATCCCGTCCTCGGGATCTCAACTCAGGTGAATAGCTGCGGGTAACGCTGTCGCATGTCCGCCTCGGGCTCCCAGGTAGCACTGGAACCCTTATGGTACCGCCACTGCACTAATACAAGTGGAATCTCCTTTTTCCGCAACTTTTTCACCTTGCGGTCTAGAATAGACTCGGGATGCTCGACGTATCTCAGCTGCTCATCTACCTCGATCTCTGTCATGGGAACCGTCTCCTCATGCGGGGCCAAACATCGCCGCAGGTAACTAACATGGAAGGTAGAGTGTACCCCACGCAACTCTGGAGGCAAGTTTAATCGGTAGGCCTGCGTGCCCACTCGCTCGACTATACAGAACGGCCCAATAAATCTCGGACTGAGCTTACCTCGCTTCCGGAATCGAATCACACCCTTCCACGGGGATACCTTTAGTAGTACCCACTCGCCCACATCAAACTCTAACTCTTTGGTCCTCTTATAGGCATAGCACTTCTGTCGACTCTGAGCTATCTGCAATCTCTCTCTGACCACTGCTATCTTCTCACTAGTCTGCTGAATGATCTCAGGACCTGTAATCTCCTTCTCTCCCACTTCTGTCCAACACACAGGAGTACAAAATTTACGACCGTATAACGCTTCGAACGGAGGCATCTTAATACTGGAGTGGTAGCTGTTATTATAAGCAAATTCAACTAACGGCAGATGCGAATCCCAACTACCACTGAAATACACCACACAGGCTCGTAACATATCCTCCATCGTTTGGATCGTACGCTCAGACTGGCCGTCCGACTGGGGGTGATAAGCAGTACTCATCTGGACTCGAGTACCTAACGCCCGCTGCAGACTCTACCAGAAGGTAGACGTAAATCGAGCATCTCTATTAGAAACTATCGAAGCTGGGACTCCATGACGGGAGATGATCTCATACAAATAGACTCGAGCGAGCTGCTCCAAAGTATAGGTCTCCCGGATTGGCAGAAAATGCGTTGTCTTCGTAAACCGATCTACTATCACCCATATCGCATCATAACCACGTGGAGTTCGCGGTAACTTCGTAACGAAGTCCATCGTGATATGCTCCCAACTCCACTGAGGAATCTCTAACGGCTGCAAACGGCCATGGGGCTTCTGGTGCTCGGCCTTCACCTGCAGGCAAGTCAGACAACGCTCAACGAACTCAGCTATATCCCGTTTCATACCGGGCCACCAATACAGCACACGAAGATCCTGATACATCTTCGTACTACCAGGATGAATAACAAGCCGGGACTTATGGGAATCCTCCAAGATCAACTGGCGTACATCACCGGCCCTAGGAACCCAAACTCGACCCTGTCTCACATATAATCCTCGAGAGTCAGTCTCGAACTCTTGTAACTGACCTAATATATGCTCCATCCGGTGGTTCTCTGTACGCATCCCGATGGCCTGTGCCTCTCGAAGCCTCTCTATCAGGGTAGACGTCACCTCGACTCTGTAATTACGGGGTCGGCTCGAAGATCCGCGCTCCTTCCGGCTGAGCGCGTCTGCTACTACGTTCGCCTTACCCGGGTGATACTAAATGTCGCAATCATAATCCTTGATCAACTCTAGTCCCTGCCTTTGCCGCATATTCAAATCACACTGACGGAATAGGTACTGGAGACTCTTGTGATCAGTAAACAAGGTAAATGGTACCCCATACAGGTAATGGCGCCAAATCTTCAGCGCAAACACAATGGCTGTCAACTCTAAATCATAAGTCGAATAATTCCTCTCATAGTCCTTCAACTGACGAGAGGCATAAGCGATCACTCGACCCCTCTGCATCAGTACACACCCTAACCCTGTCCCCGAAGCATCAGTATACACAACAAAATCACTGGTGCCTTCAGGCAGGGCTAACACCGGAGCCTGACACAATCGACGCTTCAGCTCCTCGAAAACAAACTCCTGATCTTCAGTCCACTCAAACGGAACTGACTGGCGGGTCAAACGAGTCAATGGCACGGAAATCAAAGCGAAGTCCTGGATAAATCGACGATAATACCCGGCTAACCCCAAGAAACTGCGAATCTCTGCTACACTCTGCGGCCTCTCCCAGCTCATAACAGCCTCTATCTTAGATGGGTCTACAGAAACACCCTCGCCGCTAACGACATGGCCTAGAAACTGGACTTCTCGAAGCCAAAACTCACATTTTGAGAACTTCGCGTATAACTCCTCTCGTCTCAACACACTAAGGATCTCTCGCAGGTGCGCCGCATGCTCCTCTGCTGATCGGGAATATATCAGAATGTCATCTATAAACACTATGACAAACTGATCAAGATACGGACGGCAGACCCTATTCATCAGATCCATGAAGGCTGCTGGGGCGTTGGTTAGCCCAAACGGCATAACCAAGAACTCATAGTGACCATATCGGGTTCTGAACGCTGTCTTCGCTGTATCCTGGTCATAAACCTTCAGCTGATGATATCCCGAACGTAAGTCGATCTTCGAGAACACGCTAGCCCCATGCAACTTGTCGAACAAGTCATCTATCCGCAGAAGGGGATAACAGTTCTTCACCGTCACTTTATTAAGCTCGAGATAGTCTATACACAATCTCATCGACCCATCTTTCTTCTTCACAAAGAGAACCAGAGCACCCCACGGCGAAGTACTTGGTCGGATGAAACCATGGTCCAACAACTCCTGCAACTGACTCATCAGCTCCCTCATCTTGGTAGGATCCAAACGATAGGGTGCGCGTGCAATGGGAGTAGAACCTGGTACCAACTCGATACGAAACTCTACCTGTCTGTCCGGCGGCACACCAGGTAGCTCCTCGGGGAACACATCGTGGAACTCAGAAACGACATCGATGGCCTCTATACTCTGCTTCTCCTTCTTCGCATCAACTACATATGCTAGGAAGGAGGAACAACCCTTGGCTAAACAACGACTAGCCTGAATCGCAGAAATGAGGCCAACACTGCCTCTACTGCGCTCTCCGTACACAGTAATAACACGATCCTCAGAAACCGGTAGCCGAATGATCTTCTTGGAACAAACAATGTCAGCACGCTGAGAAGCTAACCAATCCATACCTACTATGGCATCAAAACTACCGATCCCTATAGGCAACAAATCAATCCTAAATGGATAACCGTCTATCTCTAAGGTGCACTGGGCATAAACATGCCTAACTACAGAAGCGCTACCATCAGCAAGCTCTATGACTAATGGCTCTGACAACTCAACAGGCGAAACAATAAAATATACAGTAAAGGCAAACGAAACGAAAGAACGGTTTGCCCCAGAATCAAACAAAACTCGGGCACTATGACCATTTAAAATAAACGTACCCGAAACCACGTCAGCTGTATCTCGAGCCTCCTCCGCTGTCAACTGAAAAACTCGGCCTCTGACTGGCGGAATAGTGTCTCTACGCGCAGATGAACCAGCAGAACTTTGACCCTGTGCGGGAGGCCTCGACTCTCCCTGCCGCGGAGCTGTACAATCTCTAGACTAATGACCAGGCCGCCCAAAATTAAAGCATAACGGGTCTCTCGAAGTACATCCTGACTGGGTGTGGCCGGGCTGGCCAGAACGGAAGCAACGCACATGGTGGGGATCACACTCCCCGGTGTGCCTCTGACGGCACCTCCTACAAAACCGCTCCCTATTAACTGACCCCGAACTTGACGCTCCTCCCCTCTGCTCGGACCCCCCAAAACGACTGCCCCTATCATCGGGCCTGCGACCTGATCTCTGTGAAGACCTATCCCTCTGCCTATCGCCTCCCTCTGACTCGGTACGCCGACGGTCGTCACCCCTTGGTTGAAACTGGCCGGAGCGACTGTCTCTATCCCGATCTCTGTCTCTACCTCTGTCAGAACCACCTCCATGTCCGGCTGACTGGGTAACTCGCGGCTGCTCTACCACTGGGTCTCGACGGGACAACTCACTCTCCCGCCTACGGGCCAACTCCACTGCCCTAGCGTAGGTCGGGATGTAACGGTATCAATAAACTCTCGGATCTCCTTACGCAAGCCCATCATGAATCTATTAATCTTCCGAGACTCTGTACTAATCTGAATAGGTGCAAATAAAATTAGATCGATGAAAATCTTCTCATACTCATCAACGGATCACTGTCCCTGGAATAATGTCAGAAAGTCAATCTCCAACTGAGCTCTGCGGTCCTCGGGACAATACTGCTCCTCAAAACGAGCCCTGAACTGACTCCATGTCATCTCATATGCCCGTCCGTCTCCCATCATATCTCTGACCGTACGCCACCACTACTGCGCGCTAGTCCGTAACTGAGCACTAGCGAATGTCGTCATCTGATCCGGGTGGCATCCTGTGATGCGAAAGGCCATCTCCATTTCCTGCAGCCAATACATGGCCTTTACGGCCCCGGGCTCACCGTGATACTCTGGCGGGTGCACAACAAGGAATTCCTTGTACTTACATCCCTTGCCTGCCCCTCGCGACCGTCCAGCTCCTGAATCTCTGCCCCCGCCTATACTCTGGGTCTGGGACTGGAAACCCTCAGCACGGCCCTTCTCGTAGGCCTCCTGTAGTCGCCGGGAAAACTCCTCATCAGACGCTCGTCCCCCGGTGGAACCCTCGGGTCTCTGCTCATCTGCCATAAGGTCTCTGCATAATACAAACAACATTACTATAATGACAATAATATATCTCTACCATGACTTAGACCTACTCATCAGAGATCACGGCCAAGGATCTAGACACTGGTTTAAGCCTAAGCATCACTAATGATACTTAAACCTTAAACTAATGCTATGATACCAAGCTGTAACACCCTACTTTTACAACTAATGCCACATAGGACTTATAGTCCTTGTCATCCAATTATAAATAACATCATCAAGGGTAAACAACTAATTAACTACTAAGCGCCATTATCAAGCATAAAATAGCAACGCGACGGGAACCAACCCCCGTCGATAACGTCAGTCAACCACAACATAAGTATAGGCTACAGTCATCCAAAGGTCACTGGCTAATAAGCCAAACCACAAAATATCAGGACTACTTACAAAAGTAGTCCCTCACTACTGTCCACGTGGCGGGTCTCCGCTACTGCCCGCTATATCCCTAGCCTCAGTCCTTGTACCTGAGATCCACAGTTAAAACAACAGTCAGCAGAAAGCTGGTGAGTTACTATAAACAACGTTAAAACAGTTTATAAAATAGTTAGCACAATATAACGACTAAGAATCAACGTGCGGCCGGCCTCAACTGCCTGACGCCTCATCGGGAGCGACCCGGAGTAGCCTGCATAGCCCACTCCACAAAGTAGTGGGTTGTCAGGACCTCGGAGTTGGGAATGACCCAACAGGGCTCTCTACTCTGCGCACCACACCAGTACGCGTAATCCACGTGCTCTGCTCTGTACTAACAAGTGTCAACGTATAAAAGGATCCACACCGGACCCGGATAATAAACAACAAAGTAAGTAACTCACCTGAAGCACGACTACAGCCTCGCTATCAACGGTAGTCTCTACAAGTCCCAGGCTTAGCTACGAAATATTGGCAACAGTAAATACAACTATACTGTAACGACTAGCTGCTGAACTCATAACGACTATACTACTAGACTCATTCGCTCAACATAATCAACAAGTCAAGATCCACGAGCGCGTCCATGAGCGCGGCCGTGATCGCGGTCGCGGGCTCCTTGTCGCGGCCAGTCATCGCGGGCGCGATGATCCCCGCGCTGCCCCTCTTATCGCGGTCGGGCTCATTCGAGCACGCCCGTGCTCATCCGACCCGCAATTAACATCTCGGGCGCGGTATATCACTAGCGACCACCTTTAGCCGCCTCATCCTGATCGCGGGCGCGACCACGGGAGCGCGGTCGCGATGCGGCGACGAAAAGAGCAGATTATGCTCTGTTTTTATACAGCTACGGGAATCACTTCCCAAACTCGTTTTAACGAGTTTCATGGGTGTACAACCCAACCCCAGCTATAATATCTACTGGACACAATGGATTAACATGCTTTAATAACAAATACCAACCTCAACGATCCTCTCTTTGATTGCTTTGAGTTTTAGTTGAAGAATTAGTGGAATCTCATCACTTTGATTCTTGCTTGCTGATTTGATCTTCTCCCTAGTCCTCTTCCTGGCCCTTAGCTGAATACACACACATATATACTCTATAAGCTGGTGAATGAATGAAGAAAGCCACCACTCAATGTGTATATATACTTTTTGGGTCCGACACCCAATTACATCGGGTACGATTCACATTAGTCACTGGGTAGACACCCGTTACTCCAATAAATCTCCAATTAATAGCTCGGGTTTAGAATGTTAATTAACTCATTAAAACAACCCCAAACCCACGATTACTACTAAACCGGTTATTATCTCAACCGATTAAAATTACACGTAATAGCAATCTACTTTACCAACTCACGTGCAATTAGTCAATTAGATCACACCAACTCATCAAGACAACTCTTAAAGCCGATAAATAAATTACACGTACCTGCTGCTAGACTCCGGATGTTACATATATAATCAATAATTTTAAATTTATCATAAAAATAACTCGGTCTATTAAATTTTATTATTAAATAAACTCAAATTCGTTACAACATATGTAATATAAATAAATTTTACATGAACTCAAATAAATATAAGATAATAATATTGTTATTTTTCAAATGAATACTAATTATATGGATTCAATGTAAAACCTTAATGATATGTATTTACATTAATGTATTCAAATATATTTCTAATAGAATTACACGTTATATAGAAACTTTAAAATATATTTATTTAAATAATTTTTATGAAATGATATAACTAATCAAATAACCTTTAAGAATAATTTGATTAATATACATAATTTAAAATTTAAGATTAATTGTATTATTTGTAGTTAAAATTAATATATTTACTTTTCATAAAAAATGAAAACAATACATTAATGCATAAGTCTTGAATTTTAATAGTTTCAAGTAACTAATACATGCATCATTTACAAATTATAATTACACATAAATCTCATATTGATTGATTAATTCTTTTGAAAACCTCTCATAGTTTTCAAACGTAACATATGTACACATTTTAATTACACGTAGATGTCGTATTGATTGCTTAATTCTTTTGAAATTCTCACATAAATTTTTTAATGTAACCTATAATGTACACATTCTAGTTGCACATAAATGTCATTGATTGTTTCATATTTTTTTAGAATATCTAGGAAATCTAAAGTTGTAATAAAACTTGGAATTATTATTTTTGTTTTTATTTCTCTTGCATGATCAATTTCAAGAAAGACCGTATTCTTACATTTCTAATATTTTTTTATCATTGCAGGATGAAGAAAACATGGGAGTAGAACGAGCATTGACATGGTCTAGATAAATGTCATCCACCTTTTCATTACAAAATTATATATCGTTTTCCTACTTCTCAGACGTATATTTGTTATTGCTTTAGAATTCATTTCAATCAATTACACACATTCGTATATGTATTTGTCATTTTCAGTGGTTTTAAAAAATTAATTATGGAGCAAGGTTTTTGAATACGTTAACATGTATTTTTTGAGTTCAATCTTAGTTTATTCTGAAAAATAGTCTTTTATACTTGCATAATGATGAAAAAAATTAATCACAACAAGTATAAAATTCACTTTGGTTTGATATGATTTTTTAGGGCATATAAAAGTATATAATATTAATGCCAATGCAATTTGTCTCGTATTTCTTTTTTTAATGCATAAATATCAAATTCACATGAATCAATGTCAATCTTGAGTCTAAATGATTACATGTTTGTAGTAATTTAACTACATATAATAAATTACGATATTCAATTTTTTAGAATAAAATATGTTATTTTAATATTTAGTTTATTTAATTGGATAAGTGGAGTCATATATTAATCAATTCCATGAAACACCCGTCTTAATTATTTTAAACTTTTACCCAAGATCTGAAATAAACTGTCAGCAAAATACGGGACAACTAATTTTTTTTTTGTCAATACAAGATAAGGATAATAATGGCCTCATCAAAATACATCACATGCAAACTTATTAGGTTGACACCGCTAATTCCTCGAGATATCAAACTACTAAGTCGCCAAAATAAGGTTTAAGTCATAGGAGTTGATAACAGGGTACATGCCAATAAAGTCTAAGAGTTCAATATAAACCCAATAAGTACAGAATTGACCAAAACGCTAAAGTAACTCTCTAGAAATGTCATGATGTGGTGTCATCGATCATAGTCCAGAATAGGATGCCACTGCACTCTTACCTTTGTCTAAACCTGTAAAATAATATCCCTACAACTGGGGTAAGCTGGCCAGGCTCAATGAATAACAAATTAACAGTCACAAACAAGTATATGTTCATATAACATGGTCATGATATGTTAGTGGTCATTTGGGATTCCAAGTATCGTCTGTAATCCCTAGTAGAGGTTACGGGTATCACCCAGAACAGACTCCAAGTATCGTCTGGAGTCAGATCTCAAGTATCGTCTGAGATCAAAGTCTTGTGACTCGAGATATGGCGTCCTGCGTGCCACACGAAGTAGCAAAGCTCAGCCGCGTAAAGTATATAGCATGCATGCGAGGGATACCTCCAATAACATGGTAAGCGAATATTACAGGTAAGGCTCAAATGATGGGTAACAATAAACAAGTGATAATAAGGTATGAACAATAATACATGTTTAAGAAAGTAAATCTATTACTCACAACGCCTGCAATAAAGTTTGGTTTTTCAATCAACGAACTCTCGGCTACTTAGTAGTCCTAAACCCGTTCACCAAAAACCCACTACTGCCCTGATAGTTGTCTTTGTTATTGACACATTAAAATCTAACTTATTTTCGTGATTATTAAATTCATAAGCACTCTAAGCAAGGTCACCATTGCCGGGCGATCATTTGTTCTCGCTATAACGCCGGCCACCGCCCTAATATTTCACATTTTTCATTTAGCCTCCTATCTCTTTTATTTCTTAAACATCTCTTTGATTTCTTAAACAAAATATTAAAACTCCATATTTTATTTTGTTTTGTTTTATTTTTTATTTAAAATCTCAATCACTCATCTCGGATTCAACCATTAAAACATTCTTTAAACTTGTTTATAAACTTATTTTATCCATTATTCCGTTATTTGAAGAATTATTTTGAAGGCACACAAAAAAAACATACAAAACTCCATTAATGGAGTTTTCAAGTTATGAAGAAGTGAAAATGGTTATGGTGGGTTTGGACTTATTTTCACACTACTAACTTCATTTAAAGTTCCATATAATAGTTGTTAGATTCAATAAATTAAATAAAAATGGAATAAATGGAACCTCAAGAACAAGATTAAATATTGTTGTAAAATATGTAGCCACCACTTCTTTGTGTTAGCACCAGAGTCTTGAGACTTTCTTTGGGATAATAATTCTAGTTTTGCTTTGAAAGTTGATTAAAAGACCATAGGTATTTATAGAAAAAAGAAATAGACAAAGTGGTATGGTGGTTGATCAAAATTTTAAAATCCAAGGAATCGGGAAAGAAAGATGGATGTGATCTCTAGACAAAGTGGTAGGCTATAACTCCTCCCCGTTGCATCAAAACACATCCCAGACCATGTATTGATGCATTACTGTAGACCAAAAAGTCTTCATTTCCATCGGGAAGAGAAATGATTGGAGCCTCACTAAGTGCTTTTTCAGTGTCTGAAATTCTTCTTTTTGAGCTTCACTCCACACAAACTTGATATTCTTACGGGTCATTGAAGTTAAGGGAATAGCAATCTTCGAGAACTTTTGAATGAATTGACGGTAATAACCCGCCAGACTAAGAAAACTACAAACCTCAGAGGCCTTACGAGGTTGCTTCCAATTAAGAATAGCTTCCACTTTTGATTGATCAACTGCAACCCCTTTGCCCCTGATCGTGTGACCGAGGAACTGCACCTCCTGAAGCCAGAACTCGCACTTAGAAAACTTTTCATAGAGTTTTTCTTGGCGCAACAACTCCAACAACTGCTTCTAATGCTTTGCATGCTTGATCTCTGACTTAGAGTACACTAGATAGTCATCAATGAACACAATTACCGACTTATCAAGGATCGGTCGGTGAATCCTGTTCACGAGGTCCATGAATGCTGCAAGGGCGTTGGTTAAGCCAAATGACATCACCAAGAATTCGTAATGTCCATATTGGGTACGAAAAGCCATTTTATGAATGTCTTCTTCGTGGATCTTAGGTTGATGATAACCCGATCTCATATCGATTTTTGAGAACACAGAAGCACCCTGCAACTAGTCGAAAAGATCATCGATTCAGAGTAAGGGATATTTATTTTTGATTGTCACCTTATTAAACTCTTGGTAATCACTGCACATCTCAAAGGTTCCATCCTTTTTCTTTACAAATAAGACCGGCGCACCCCAAGGCGAAGTACTCGGTCGAATAAAATCACGATCCAAAAGCTCCTGCAACTGAGACATCATCTCTTTCATCTCTGCAGGTGCTAAATGATATGGTGCACGGGCTATCGGAGCTGCACCCGGTATAAGATCAATGCGGAATTCGATTTACCTATCAGGTGGCCAGCCAGGCAGTTCGTCAGGGAATATATTAGGAAAATCACCAACGATGGGAACATCATTTACTGATTTCTTGACCAGAGAGGAATCAATGGAATAAGCTATAAAGGTCTCACATCCTCAAGAAATATGACGACGAGCCTTGATCATCAAGATCAAACCAAGATCACCGGATCGACGCTCACCATAGACACGAATAACATTACCATGCTCATCAGAGATATGAATCAAGCGCTTCTTGCATACGATACTGGCATTATTGGCAGACAACCAATCCATGCCAACAATAACTTCAAACTCTCTGATAATCATCGTGTCAATAATATAGTGACTTTACTAAGTCAAAGGGTGTAAGTGACAATAGTTGAAAGATAAAGGGGGCTAATTGAAAATAGTGTGACAATATATATGTGCATGAAAGTGAAAAGCAGTAGTACGTTTTTACACGCACAAATTCGTATAGTATCAATCTTCTTCTTCTTCAAGATTGTTGTGAAATATAAATCCTATATATCAATCAACAATTAATTCAATCAATAAAGAACAAGATAAAGAACACTAACCAAATGAGTGTATTAATCACAGATTCGATTACAGATGAAAATGATATGAACTTACACTGTAGCCCTAATTCTTTCTCTAGAATTCCGTGCGTACAAAAGAGAATGTCAGATCTGTATTTTCATTACAAAGTCAACTACCTATTTATATTATTTACAACTTTGAACAATTTACAAAATAAACCCTAGACTTTGTTTTTCATCAACAAAATAATATTCCAACAATCTCCCCCTTTGATGAAATAAGCAAAGTCTTTATCTTGAAAGCCCCAGCTTCATCTCAAAATTTCTCACACTCTTTCTGTTTGCGAGCCTCCACTTTATCTTTGATATAACTTCAACTATAAGCTTCTTATCATTAGTACTGAGGGCTCCTTTCTTCGTTTTTTGTCAGGATCTAAATTTAACTACCTAAGATTAACTGATTTGAATTTATCAGAGTGTAAATCAGTAATCTTGAACAAAATCAAAGTCTAATTAAGAAGTTTGCGGAATAACACTTAATTATTTTAATAAAAGCTTTCAGAATCAAGATCAAATAAATATAACTGTATAAACAAAATTGCTTGTATTGCTGAACAGAATGATTACAATCACCTCTAATCTGTTTGATTAGACGAAGAACACAAATTGTTCTTAGGGTTTTACAACCTTAGAGGCTTATGAAAACTTAAACAAAAGGCAATTACAAACTTGAACGTGCAGACACACACTTACAATAGGGAAACCTATTCTATGTATTTATAATGCTTTCTGATTTGTTTCGTTGACGGACTCTGACTTTTCTGATAGTAGATATGCTGGAATCTTCGTGTAAATATCTTTTCCTGAATATCAGCACTTTCTGTTTATGAAACTGTTGAGCAGCTTGAATCACTTAGCAGCTTGAATAGAGTTTACTCTGGCAGCTTGAACTTTTATACTAGGAGCTCGAACTTCTACAACTAACAACATGAACTTTGTACTTACATAGAAAATCTACTAACAGTATGAGAAATCTAACTAACAGTTTGAACTACTTAGAATATTTCCCAACAATCTCCCCCTAACTTAAATTCCTAACATAAGACTTTAAGTTCTATACACATAAGGAAATAAAACTAAGTAAACTGTTATTTACAAACCAAGGCTTTCAAAAACTTACAACTGTGCAAGTTTCTGATTGACTGCCTTCAAAAATTCTTTCTTCAGATCTTCTCTATCACAATATATTCTCACTGATCTCATCTGAAGTAGCATAGCCTTTGGAAGATCATAAAATTCAAAATTGAAGAACATACCGGATCCATTTGCAAACCTGATTCTGTAAGTCTTTGATTTGACAAACAGATCAACTTGTATAATTTTCATCTCCTTGGCATCTTCTATATCCTTCCTTATTGACTCAGGATCAAAAATGCTCTGCAGATCTTTAATGGCTTGCTTTACTTGTGGGAGGGAAGATCTAACTTGAGTTGCAGTCCCAACATGATACATTCTTGTGAGCTCATCTCTGGTCATCCCTTGGGCCATATGCATCATACTTTTATATTCTTCCTCAGGACCAGTTTCTCTTCTTACTACAAAATGATATCTTAAGTCAATGTTATCCATTGGCTTAGCATACTAGTAAGTAATAAGAGGTTTTAAGAAATCATGCTGGTCGAGGGACTTTTCAATCTCCATCACTTTTTGCAGCTGATGCTCAAACAAAACCCTTTTAACCTGATCAAGCTTTGCCTGTGAAATTGTATCTGATTTGGGAATAGAAGCAACAGCTTGACTTGAAGGAGCAGCATCACTTTCACCAGCTTGATCAGCTTTCACTGGTTCTTGTTGACTTTGAACTTCTTGGGAGACTCTGCCTACCTTTCGTTTATTCATCTCTTTATCATGGATATCTTGTAGCCTTTCTGTGCTCATGGACTGAGCCATCTTCTTTGGAATGCCAGCTGAAAAGGCAAAATTGATCAAGAATCTTCTATGCTCAGCCTTTGAATGCCCTGTTGGCATTTTCCTCTTTCTTTCACCTTGCTTGACCACAAACCCTCTTAGATAATCACCTAAGGTTTCATCATCTTGCATTGGGGCCTGGGTTTGCTGGTCTAAAGCCTGATCTTGTTCTTCTGCTATCTTTCTGGCAATTTCAGCATCAAAGGCAATCTGGGCTTCTCTAGTAGAAAATTTGTGCTTTGGAGACTCAATGAGAATACCCTTGCCTTTATCTTTGGTAGCAGAAGATGTAGCTTGGACTGTACTGATGGGAGCCTGAATTCCTTCTCTGATAACCACCCCAGTTGCTCTTGTAAAAGCAGCTTGACTTTCTAGGCTAACAGCTTGAGAAGCTGTTGGGACTGCTAGCCTAGAATCTTGGACTGTTGGAGCTGCTTGGACTGATTAAGGGATCTCCTGATTCTCCCCCTTTTTGGAAGCATTGGTTTGGTCAGGAGGACCTACAACCTTTGCCAATTGGGTTCGAATAATTTGCTCTAATTTAATGATTTTATTTCCACAGAGGGTGAACCCTTTATGGAGATAATCCATTCTTTGGTTTTGAGCCACTTCTGCCTGTCTGAGTGCAATAATTTGTGCCCCTTGTGCAACAATGATGGACTGATGGTATTCCAACATTGCCACAACAGGTTGCAGCTTAGGATCCGTCAATAACATGAGTTACAGACTAGCCTCAAGATCAGCAAACGAATGTGGTGCTTGTGATCTATCACTGACATGAAAACCAGAAGTAAAAACCTCTGGGCCCCTCTGTTCTTGGTACTGGGGACTTCCAGATGGTGCTTGTACACCTTCTGTTGCCATGGGTGTGGTCTTATTGATGTTGACACTGTCCTGTGCCTCTTGTGCAGAAGCAGCAATAGTGTCAACCACAGAACCCATATGGACAATCTCTGTTGAGATGTCCACCTCCTGATTGAGGTTGGGAGTGTCCTCAATGGGTGCCCTTTGGATATTCTGTGCAGAAGTGTCCTCCTGCACAGGGTTATTTGGCTCTTGTATTAGGGCTGAGGAGGAAGGAGCTCCTGGACCTCTTTTCCTTTTGTATAGTATGAGTTGGGATGTGGGCTTAACAATAGGAACAGAAGGCATTTGAGTATCATGAGGAGTGGGTTGGGGTCCTGGGGGTGAAGCAGTAATGTTTGGCTGAATCCTTTTATGTACATTGAAATTACTGCAAGTTCTTGCAATAATTTCAGCCAAAAATCTAGGATACATCAAAAATTTCCCATGTTTTAGGGCATGATGCCTTAGCATACCCTAAAAAATCATATTAGAAAAATTGAACTGTTGGCCAGTTGATAAACACACTAAGGCAGTGACTATGTTTGATGAAAATTCCGACCAACCAGTTCTTTTTGGGCTTATACATTGCTGAATAATATGTACAAGATATTTCCACTTAGGGGCAAAATTTGTTTTAAAGAAAGTAAAAGATTCAGCAGGACCCCTATATCCAATGGCATAAAGACCATTATGTAAAGCAGTCAGAGAGAGGTCTGATATACCTGAGGCATCTTGAAGATGCAGATGTTGGCGTATGATCCCTTTAGTGATAGAAACGGTGTGGCCGTCAATTTTGGATGTCAAAGATGTGACTCCATTAACAGTTTTGACTGAGGCGTATTTCCAGAACTGTTCTATGTGAGATATGTAGATAGTGGGATTGATGTGAAGGGATGATGGATATGGGAACTTCAAAGGAAGTCCATCATGTCATGGAACGGTTCAAGATCAGCGAGTTTTAGAGAGTATGGTAAACAGTTGTGTTCTTTGACGAACTCCATTGATAAACGAAGAGTTTAGGGTTTCAGTGATGTGTGTGGGAATTGTTCAGAGAATCAAAGGAGGGTTGTGGAAGATATTTTCCAATTGGTTGTTACAATGGAACGAAACTGGAACCTTTAAAGGTTTTGAAAATATCTAAACTCGCGCACACACTTATGGAAATGACCATAGTACCCTGCACACTTTGACAGATCAAGTGAAACAACTAACAGTCCGAGAAAATGAACTAGCAGCTTGAGAAAATACTCAAGCTGTTAGTTGAAAATTAGGCGACTGCTAATGAAACAGTGACTCCCCCTTAATCAAGCATATGTATAGAGAAGAATGATTAATCCATATTAACCATACCAATATTTGATACTAGGAAGGTGAATCTTCCTACATCAAATGGTTTTGTAAATAGATCAGCTAACTGATCATCACTAAGAATTTTGGTAACTTGAATTAATTTCTTCTCATTGCAGTCCCTTATAAAATGAAATCTAATTTCTATATGTTTGGTTTTGGGAAATTTCACTGGATTTTGTACAGTGCTAATTGCACTTGAATTGTCAATATAAATGGGAGTGGATAGGAAATTCATAACATAGTCTCTCAGTTGATTTTGAATCCACATCACTTGGGAGCAGCAACTTGCAGCTGCTACATATTCTGCTTTAGTAGATGAAGTGGAGACAGTTGTTTGCTTTTTGCACTGCCAAGAGACCAATCTTGTTCCCAAGTATTGACATCCACCAGTTGTGGATTTTCTGTCAATGTTGCATCCTTCATAATCACTGTCTGAATAGGCTGTTAATTCAAGAGGAGAGTCTTTAGGGTACCAGAGGCCTAAATGTGGTTGGCCTTTGAGATATCTAAAGATTCTCTTAACAGCATCCAAATGGGAGTCCTTTGGAGAACATTGAAACCTAGCACACACACAAACAGCAAACATAATATCAGGTCTAGAAGATGTTAGATACATAAGAGATCCTATAAGAGATCTGTATAGATGAATGTCCACATTTATTCCATCTTTGTCTGTATGGAGCTGATTGTGAGGATCCATAGGAGTACTTGCAACTTTGGTATCTTGATACCCAAACTTTTCCAGTATGTCTTTTACATACTTTGATTGACTTATGAAGAGACCTGTGGGCTTCTGCTTGACCTGCAATCCTAGAAAGAAGGTGAGTTCTCCCATTGAACTCATTTGAAACTTTTTGTGCATTAAAGCCTCAAACTCTTTGCACAGACTGTCATTGGTTGATCCAAAGATGATATCATCAACATATATTTGTACAAGCAGAATCTCAGATTTGATGGACTTTGTGAATAGTGTTTTGTCCAGAGTGCCTCTCTTGAACCCATTTTGTAGAAGGTATGATGACAGAGTGTCATACCATGCTCTGGGAGCTTGATGGAGTCCATAGAGAGCCTTGTCTAGCTTGTAGAATTTGTCTGGATACTTGTAGTCCTCAAAACCAGGAGGCTGAGACACATAGACCTCCTCTTCAATTGTGCCATATAGAAAAGCAGACTTCACATCCATTTGATACACTTTAAAACCTTTGAAGCTTGCATAAGCTAAAAACAGTCTGATGGCTTCAATTCTTGCCACTGGAGCAAATACATCATCATAATCTATGCCCTCCTCTTGAGTGTACCCTTGTGCTACTAGTCTTGCTTTGTTCTTGATGACTATCCCTCTCTCATCCTTCTTGTTTCTGAACACCCATCTTGTACCAATGGCTCTCTTTCCTTTAGGAAGATCAACAAGTGTCCATACATTCTGAATCTTGAATTGTAGAAGCTCTTCCTGCATTGCCTCAATCCAGGATGAATCTTTCAAAGCTTCTGATGCCTTTTTAGGTTCTAGCTGAGACATGAAACAGGCATGTTCAAATGCAGCTAGACTATATTCAGGAACTGCTGGTTCAGCAGCAGCAGTCTCCTTGTGAACCATTGTCCTTGTTTGCACAGGAGTGCGTGGATCACCCATTATTTGATTGAGAGGATGATACTTGTGAACCCTAAGTGTAGGCTCTCTATCTGTCTGAAAAGAGGATCCAAGATTTGTATCATCTCCATCAGGACCAGTTGATGGTTCAGCTTCTCGAACAGCTTGACTTGAATCTGGGACTGTTTCCCTTTGTGTTGGAACTGTTCTTTCAGGACTTGGGAGCTGCACTTCATTTTCTGGATTTGAATCATGTTGAGCATTCAGAACCCCTGGAGGGTCACAAGACAGAAGTGGTATAATTGTATACTCATCCCAATTATTTGAATCTGCAGCAGTTTGAAACTTTGTGCCAACAGCTTGATCATTTGTGCTACCAGTATGAGAATTTGTGTTGACAGCTTCAATCCTGTTTTCATCAGATTCTGCAGTATACTCAACAAAGCTCAGAGAATTAGTTAGTGAATCTAAATCAAACAACCAATCAGGACCAGTGCCTTTGATATTTGCAGTATTTTCATTAAATTCAACATTGACACTTTCTTCAATGGTTTTAGACACACTGTTATATACTCTATAGGCTTTGCTTTGATTTGAGTATCCTACAAAGAAACCTTCTTTAGCCTTACTTTCAAACTTACCTAAGTGAGTCTTAGTGTGAAGAATGGTACATGGACAGCCAAAAGATTTGAAAAAGGCTATTAGGGGAAGTCTATTATGGAATAACTCATATGGAGTTTTCCCTTGTGATTGAACAAGCTGAACCCTATTTAGAACATAACAGGCTGTATTGACTGCTTCTTCCCAAAAGGTCATTGGCAGTTTTGAATCAGCTAACATGGTTCTAGCAGCCTCAATAAATGTTCTGTTCTTTCTTTCAGCTACACCATTTTGCTGTGGTGTTCTTGGTGCACTATATTGCCTAGCAATACCTTTGGACTCACAAAAACTGTTTAGAATATGATTTTTAAACTCAGTTCCATTGTCTGATCTTAGCACCTTGACTTTTGAGTTGGACTGGTTTTCTATCTTAAGAATAAATGACTTAACTAGCTCAGCAGTTTCATCTTTAGACCTAAGAAAGTAAACCCAAGTAAATCTGGTGAAATCATCAACAATGACTAAACAGTAAGCCCTTTTATTCAAACTCAAAACAGATGTTGGACCAAATAGATCCATATGAATCAGATAAAGAGCAGATGAGATTGAATTTACTTCTTTGGCCTTATGAGAAGTTTTGTGTTGCTTGCCTTTAAGACATGCTACACAATGATCATCACATATGAACTCCTTTTGTGGTAAACCTCTTACCAAGTTCTTTTTGACTAAAACATTCATGGATTTGAAGTTCATGTGACACATCCTTCTGTGCCAAAGAGCAGACTCATTGAATGATGCTTTGGATATTAAACAGCTTAAAGTATTGGATTTAGATAAAAGTTCTGTGTCCAAACAGTATACATTGTCCTTTCTTGGTGTTCTTAGTAAAACAAGATTTTCAGGAATTTTAAAATCTTTTGAAAGGACAATGCACTCAGAATCTATAAACAAAACAATATTTTGTTTGTCACAGATTTGATACACACTCAATAAGTTATACTTAAGCTGTTCAACATACAAAACATCATTGAAAATCATGTTGCCTGCATTAACAGTGCCTTTACCTGTAACCTTACCTCCTTTGGAGTTGCCTCCAAATGCAACAAATCCTCCTTCAAAGCCTTTGAAATTTGACAAGCACTCAGAATTGCCTGTCATGTGCCTAGAGCATCCACTGTCCAAATGCCATCTTGTTTTATGAGGTGACCTGTGGTTGCCCTGCACAAAAAAAACTTAGTTAGTAGTGGAGTAAACCCAAACCAAGTTGGTTTTGGGTTGTCCTTGTGCATTAATATAACTAAACACTGTCTTTGATTTCTTATACTTAGTGAGATCCACTGATGAATTTTGTGGAGAGTATTTAGTTATCACATGAGGTATCCAGGTATTTTGTCCATCCTTTTCAATAACAGTCTCAGATGATCCATTACCATTCCCAACTTTGAGCCTAACAGTCTGAACTGAGTCTGCAGTGCTAACAGCTTGAGAATTTGCACTAGCAGTCTCAACTTTAGACTTGGAAGTTTCAACATTTGTATCAACAGGTTCACCTGGGTTTTTCCCTTTAACACACCATATTTGTTTAAAATTTAATTTTGGTTTAGCTAAAACTTGTTTTTGGTGTGTGGACTGTTTTTTATTAACTTTTGAGAACCTGTGATCAACTGTTTTCTTTGGAACTGATGCAGTAGGAGGTTTGGCCTTTGAATTTTTTGAATTTTGAGAGTTTGTCTTTTTTATGAATCACAATCTGTTTTGCAACAGATGGTTTATAAAAACAATCCATGGCCAAGTGATTTTTTCTGCCACAATGGAAGCATTTTTTGACTGTTTGGATTGGAGAACCAGTTTTATTGGATAATATCTGGTTCTTGTTCCTTTGATTTCCCCTTACCTGCTGTTGTTTGGGAAACTTTTGAACACCATGCTTTTGCCATGTGCAGACTGGAACAATTTTACCATTTTTATTATTCTTTGAAGAAGATGCAATGTTACAGTTAGAAAGTACAGAAACCTGTGGAGCAGCATTGCATACACTCATCTTCTCCTTTCCTTTCTTATTGGGAATTTGGACTTCTATAGGTGCACTCATTGTTTTGTGTTCTTTCTCAACTGCTGTGCACTCACAGTCTCTATGTTGAATCATATCTTCTTTAGATTCAGGACTGTTTTCAAGGATAGGATCTACAGTAGTCATAGACTCATCTAATGATTCATTAACAAGCCTATCAGCAACCTCACTCATTGGATGAATGTATTTGTTGTTGTATGGAGGTGGAGTAGCTCTGTAGCCTATACCTTCTTTGGGATTGAGCTGAGTTTTTCCCTATCTTTAAATTGGACTTCCATTAGGTGTTCCAGCTTTTGATTTGCCAATTTGAAGTTTCCTAGATCTATATTGACAGATTCTATTTTCTTATTAGCATCTAACACCTTTTGTTCAGTCTCTTCTAATTTTTTATTTAGGGATTCTATTTTCTTATTCAGCTCCTTTTTCACCCACTCATGGTATGTTCTATCATGTCCCATTTGAATCTCATTATCCTTATAGTCATTGATCTGTTTTTCAAGATCTTCTATGGCCTGCATGTATTCATATCTCCTTTCTTCCATCTTAGCTAGAGTTTTACACATGCTCTCATTATGATCTCTGTACTTTTTAACCATATTTTTGCATGTTTGAGAGCAAAGTTTAGAATTTACCTCAGATGGTAGTTCAGTGGAGGTGACAGTTGATGTTTCTGCCATTAGAGCTTGATTTTGAAATTCTTCCTCTGTCTGATCACTCCAATCAAACACATTGTCTTCTTGAGAGACAAGTGCTTGTGATGATGAAGTCTGATTAGTCTGCTGAGGTCTTGATGGCTGTTGACCTTGAGATCTGCATTCTCTGGCAAAGTGGCCAAGCTTGTGACATTTAAAACATTCAACTTTTGACTTATCAAAAGCTGGTTTGCCTTCTGCTCTGGCTTGAAAGTTGGTTCTGCCAGTTTTTTTTCAGAAACCTCTTGGCCCTCATGGTCAGCATTGCATGTTGCCACTTCGGATCCATCTCTTCTAGATCATCTGGATGAATCTGTTCTAGATCTCCAGCATCTAGAGCAAACAGTCCATCATTAGCAACAAAAGCCTCATAGTGAACTTCAGTAGAGTTACCATCACCACCTGAAAAGGAATCACTGCAATTATATTTTTCAGATGATAGAAGAGCAGTATTGTGATTATAAGAAAGAGATTTCTTTTTAGTATCAATCTCAGTCTCAAACACTCTCAAACTGTTGTACAGATCATCCAGTTCTATTTCATCTAGAGTGTCTTTTGTTCTCCATTGAGTAGCATAAACTGTCCATTCTTCTCCAAGAGATCTAAAAAACTTTCTGTTGACCTCATCTTGATCCAGGCTGACTTTTGCACTTTCCAATTCACTTATCAGTTTGTTGAACCTGTTAAAGATTTGAGTAAGGTTTTCATTCTTGCCACCAAATAAGTTCTCATACTGCTGTTTCAAAAGATCCTTTTGATTTCTCTTGGTACTGGCATTCCCAGCAAATCTTTTCTCTAAAGCAATCCAAAGAGAATGAGCAGTATAAAATTTTTTAAACTGATGTTGAAAAGCATTAGGAATGGCTATATGTAGAAGTGTAAGAGCTTTCACTTCATTCATTCTAGCCTTTCTTTCAAGTTCAGTTTTTGGAGGAGTTTTGATGGGTTTGCCCTCAGCATCAAGTTCAGGATCAACTGCAGGAGGAAATTCAACAGCTTCCCATATGGCATAATCAATGAATTGAATATGCTGTTGAATCCTGAGTTTCCACATCTCAAACTCAGTGGGCTTGAGCATAGGCACTTTGAGTCCTTGCCCAGATCCACTACTGCTATTATCAAATTCCATTGCAGAGAATTAAAATTATTAAAAGAAAGCTTTCGACTTTGAAAAACAAAGAACGACCTGTGGCTCTGATACCACTTGTCAGGATCTAAATTTAACTACCTAAGATTAACTGATTTGAATTTATCAGAGTGTAAATCAATAATCTTGAACAAAATCAAAGTCTAATTAAGAAGTTTGCGGAATAACACTTAATTATTTTAATAAAAGCTTTCAGAATCAAGATCAAATAAATATAACTGTATAAACAAAATTGCTTGTATTGCTGAACAGAATGATTACAATCACCTCTAATCTGTTTGATTAGACGAAGAACACAAATTGTTCTTAGGGTTTTACAACCTTAGAGGCTTATGAAAACTTAAACAAAAGGCAATTTCAAACTTGAACGTGCAGACACACACTTACAATAGGAAAACCTATTCTATGTATTTATAATGCTTTCTGATTTGTTTCCTTGACGGACTCTGACTTCTCTGATAGTAGATATGCTGGATTCTTCGTGTAAATATCTTTTCCTGAATATCAACACTTTCTGTTTATGAAACTGTTGAGCAGCTTGAATCACTTAGCAGCTTGAATAGAGTTTACTCTGGCAGCTTGAACTTTTATACTAGCAGCTCGAACTTCTTCAACTAACAGCATGAAGTTTGTACTTACATAGAAAATCTACTAACAGTATGAGAAATCTAACAAACAGTTTGAACTACTTAGAATATTTCCCAACGTTTTTCTTTTCTGATCAGCAGCCAACTTTCCTTTAAGCTCACTTAAAACTTTCTGGAGAGTTCCATCACAAAACATGTTCAACTCAATGGTCCTCATAGCTCTCAGCTTTCGATTTTGTCTTTGTACATGATAACTGGACGCTTGACCATGATAACTTGAAACTCTTTCAGCTCACCAGCAAACTTGATTTCTCTATTTAGCGGAGTCACATTTATTTTCCTCATACCCCTTTCAACACCAATTTGAAGATCTTGAATAGACATAAGAACAAGCATAATATGCATGAAGTGTAACAAAGTCTTCAAAGCAAATCTGCAATGCTCATTTCTATTGTTTTTACACAATTCATCAAACAGATCTTCAATGTCTACCAAGTTCATCCAAAACATATCAGCTTCTGTGAAAGTGTATGTATTCCCATCCGATCTTGTAACAGTGAAGGTTTGATAAAAGATCTTAACGAATCTATACTTTTCAATCTTAATTAGATCCACTATCGGGAACTCACTTCTAACCTTGTTAGCACTTTGAGCCTTGTTTTGAAGAAAACTTGCATAATTCACCAGATTTGGTATATTTGGCTACAATACTCTAAGCAACTTCAGAAATGTACAAGGAGCTTGCTTTTTACAGAAAATATTTTTCTTCAGATGGTCTTCAAGATACGGCAGTTTATTCCTTTTTCTAATGTATTCAGCCAATTTCTTAGACGTAAGCTCCAAACCCTTTTTCTTTTTCCTTCTAACTTCTTCTTCGTTTAAAAGGCACAACATATCATCAATCTCTTTCTGAACTAACCTTTGAACTTCAATCCTCAATTGATGTTGCTTTTGAGTCTCATCTGCTAGCACATACTCATCAAAAAATCTTTCAATAACCTCAAATTCATTTACTTCTTTCACAACCGAAGGAACAAAACCTTCAACTGGAAATGACTCTATCTCTTCTTCTTTAACTTGCACCGTAACCTCAGGCTTTTCAACCGTTGGTATAGGTATATCATCTTTTTGGATTTCTTGAATTAACACTTCTTCCTCTTCCATTCTCTCAGCTCTTACAGCAACATCTGTTAGCTCTATAACGTCATCATCATCAGATTCTTCTATCTCAACAACATCTTCAATCATTAATGCCTTTTCTTGTTCATCTTCTTCAGAATCTTCATATTGATCAAAATTGTATAACTCTGACTGTATGTTCAATGGACTAGGAACATCTTCATAAAGAATCAATTCCTGTCCTTCTTGAACATCAGCAAGTTCTTTTGAGCTTCCTGCCTCTCCTTTCTCTTGACCTGCAGATTCTTTCACTGGATAAGTGATCATTAAAAGTCCTGGTGTCGGCTCTTCAAGCTTTCTCCTCTTCTCCCCCTCATGAGGAGCATCATCGGAGTCATCGTCATGCTCATCATGTTTACGTTTGGGCGCATAAGCTTGAGCCTTGCAAGTCTGTTCCACTACCGCCACACGTTCAGATTAAATTCCCAAAGCACTAATAACCGTACTCTATAACCCTATCATCCTCTCTCTTATTTCATCAAACTTCTCAAACACCAAGACTCTTAGCTCTTCAATAGCTTGATTAGGATCCGATTGCTTCATTGACTCCTCTGCTACTGATTTTCCTTTTAGAAATTTATGAATATTATTCATTTGAGCCATCACCTCTGATAGTTGAGCAGAAACATGACTGTTTACACCAGCAACAACAGCATTTAACGCTTGACTCAAAGTAGATTCAATGACAAATGGGGAAAGAGTAACTACTGGGTCACTAAGACTTCCAGTTGACACAACAGTGGAACTTGTAAAAAGAACCTATGTGTGGCCAGTGCTCAGAGTTGGCAAAGTTGTGGCTCTGACTAGTCTTCCAACCTCTTCAAGTGACGGAGCAACGAATGCTTCCGTGACTGAGGTTGTTCCGGCAGTGACACCAAGTTCAACTGCACTTACTTCAACGAATGAAGCAGACGCAAGTGTCCTAGTGTGTATTGGTTCTAGACTCTATGCTTGAAATGAAGTCGTACACTCGGGCAGATGTGTACTAAATTCAATATCCGTCAAATCCAAAGGATTATCGGATAGCATATGAGTTTGTTCCCAGTGTTCAATTGAAACAGTCTCCTGTTGAGAGGAGACTGAGTGGATGGGGGGGGGGGTGTGCACTCGTCAGTGGGATACTGACTTCTTCAATGCTAACTCCCTGTTGGGAGCTAACAACAGTTGTGGCTATTTCCCGGGTTTCTGGGCTTTGGGCATCCCTCACACTCTGTTGAGCTATACTCACAATATCCATTAGTGCTGCTCCTCCCTCATCATGAGCTGGTCCACCACCACCACCACCATCATCATCACCTTCCTCTGCTCCCTCATTAATATTCTCCCTCACCACCCCTTACATCACCCGCTTTTCCCTCAGTCACTTGAAGGCTTCCCTGAACGTCAGCCCCTTGTTGAAGTTCCTCTCTTCCTACAACTCCTTGGTTTAGAGAACCCGGTTCTTGGGTCTCTATGGGAGCGTGATCTATTCTATATAACCTCACATTTTCACTTGCCTCATCTGCATACTTTAACAATGCTTCCGGTATCGGCATGATGTTGGCATTCGGAGAAACAGGAACTTCATGTAGGCTCATCATTACATAATCAGGGCATCTTTGAGAGTTTGATCTTGTTTGGTATATTTTCGTTTGCCCTGAGAATGCCTCAGATTAAGATTTGAATAAACCTTTGTAGAGGAACAAATTTCCTTGACCTATTTGTAGTCTTGGCCAGCATAATTTCTTTGAGATCCTCCCATATACACTGTGCATAATCATAGTGTTTGTTGAATGCTATGCCATGGAATATCCAGAGACAGTGAATACTACATCTGTCTATGCAAGTATGTTTTGATGTCATGCAACGATTGATAATTCCAAACAACGTGTACCATTCACCATTCAACCCATTGCGGTGGAATTTTGAACTTTTTGGTAAAGGCTTTGAATATCCCAAGCAAATCAGGTCATGTACCAACTCCTCATCTGATACGAAATCCTCAAAGTCAGCTAACTCTGGAAAGTTAACGGTATCAATTCTTCGGGGTAGGAAAAGATTGTGTCTAAGTCTGGCCAGAGTGATCTTAGACTTGAATTGACCGATGGTACCCTTGAAGTGATGGTTACCATCTGCTGGAACAAATTTAACTGTGTGCCAGAATTGTTGAAGGTAAACTTGAGGAATGGAAGGTTTATACTGGAGAAGATATCCCAAAGGATGTCCTTTGAGAATATCAACTATGATTGGGTGACTGACTTTGATAACTTTTGTATCTAGGTGGTGGTTATTGTCTTTGAATGGTAAACAATACTTGGGTTTGACCAATTGATTGTCAGGGATAATGCTAGATGGTGAAGGCCTTGTAACTGATGCTGAATGGACGGGTTTGGATACAAAGGTATGGTTAGATGATGGATAGGAGTCAGAAGAGTTTGAATGATGGGATTGACTTGGAGAAGCCATTTGTAACCTGTGAAACATAATAAACATGTTAGACATAGCAGAGAAACAAATGAAATCTTTCAAAAATAGAAAAATATAACATTTTGCCAGAAATTATAAAAATTTGTGCTTTTCTGTTTAAAGCATCGGGATTCTAGACAATAATATGAAAATATTATTGACAGGATTCCAAAGTCAGTCTTTCAGAGACCAATGTTAGAAAACCACAGATTTAAACAATTTCTTGAAAAAATGTTACATTTTTCTTAAAACTTTAAAATCCCAACACTTAGAAAAAAAATAGGAACAAATCTCGAATGACTCTTAATGCATCTCGAATGAAACTTGAGCAAACTCGAATATCATTGAATAAATCTCGAATAGGTCTTTGTACAAACTCGAATGACATTTAATGAATCTCGAATGGAGCTATGTACAACTCGAATGAAATGGAATGATTATCGAATATGTTCATGTACCAACTCGAATAAAGTTAAATATTTCTCGAATAAGTGTAAATACCAACTCGAATGAAGTGATGTATTTCTGGAATGAACTCGAATACAAGATGAGTTCAACTCAATTAACTCTTTAAGATTCTCGAACTAAGAACATACCCAACTCGAATGATATATTACTTAACTCGAATGGAACATAAAGACTTAAGGACTTGACCAGTTCAACTCGAATGAATCATTAATGAACTCGAGTATATGTTAAGTCCAACTCGATCACAATACATGTCCAACTCGATTACAATACATGCCCAACTCGATTAACTCTATATGATTCTCGATTGACTAATTGAACAACTCGAATATAACATGACTTTTCTCGAGTGATGTGTCATCCAACTCGATTCACACTGATTTTTTCTCAATTATACTTTCATTCGAGAAAGTGTTCTTTGAAATTATTTTCCAAGTCCTTATACTGATTTTTAAAATTTTAATTCCAAGGACTTTTTTACTTATTTAAAGATTGACCCTCACTCGAAAATCAATTTCAAACAAGTTTGGTTTACTGAACTTTGTTTAAAAACAACAACATGGTTGTTAAAAATCCAAAATTCAGAAAAGTATGAACTCGAAACAATTTTGAACTAAAAATTCAAAATTCTGTTAGTGTGTGTTAAATTGAACTATGAAATTGAAGATTCAAGTTCAGAATGAACAACCGCAAACCAACACACTCTTAATTTCAAGAAATCCGTAAAATCCATGAACACAGATTTATGTTCATACGAACATATACACACAGAACAGATACTCAGAGAAAAAAAATTTAATAAACTGAAAATAACAGTCTAATACTGAAATAAAATACTTAAAATAGTAGAAAAAAACTCACAATTTGTTGCTTTTTACTCTGAAATAATCGAAGATTTGAGCTTTTAGCAGTTTCTTAGTGATGAAGAAATGGTTGTGAAGGAGACGGTGAATAGTGGGAATTTCAAAAAAGTTGAAATGAATTTTGAAATTCAACTTTATAGTTGAAAAATTTTCAAAAATTCAAATTTAGACACCCGGCCCACATTTTCAATATAACTAAAGCCCATTTATCACAAACCCATATTTTCTTCCAAAAATATAAAACCAAAAACTAAAAAAATTTACCAAAACAAAAACAGATTTAATAGAAAACAAAAAATTGATAGCACAAAAAAATAACTACTTTCACAGAAAATGAAAATAAGAAAGAAAATAAAATAAAAAAACAAAAAATGTTAACTAAAAACAAACCGAACTTTTAACACAAAAAATTGAAAAATAAAAAAAATTGTTAAACATAAAATGCCCCCACCCCCCCCCCCCCCCCCCCCCTGAATTTTGGAATGTAGCTCCCCCTCAGATGTATATAGTATATTTCAAGTCAGCTCCCCCTACAAAATATCAGTTAAAATTTATCAGATTTTTCTCAAAATTAGATAAAAATTATTTTCTGCTCCCCCTGCACATGACAATCCAGATCTGTTAAATTCCAAAAATTTTGAACTTTTAAAATTCATGAATTTAACATCAAATGAGGATAAAAAAATGTAAATTTAAAATTATAAATTGTAACTACTGAATTATTAAATCTAACGATTTAACATACCCAACTTGTATACCAAAAAATTAAACCTTTTTTCATCTAATGTTTTGGTAAACAAATCAGCTAATTTATATTCAGTTCGAACAAAATATAATTGTATATTACCTAACCCCCCCCTTTTTGCAGAATCAAACAATAAGTTTTCCAATTATTAATCATCATACTTTGTCATTACTATTTGCCTCAATCTCCGATATATCATTACTCCTATCTCTGCAAAAAAAAAAAAAAAAAAAAAAAAAAACACAAGAATTTGAAGATTATTAGAAAATTTTGAATTCTATGTAGACTTAACAATCGATTATATAACGAGTATGCTGATGAGATGATTACCTTTTCAGTTTCGATGTCATCGGGAACTCTGTAAAGGTCGGCGGTAATTTCCGTTAACCACAATCCGGGAAACAGGGTCTGATCGGAGAAATCAATGCAACAGTCATTAACTATTCTGTGTTTATGGAATATTAGTTTGATGAAAGTGTAGAGAGTTACATTGATTATGAAATTGCACTCACATCCAAAATTTTTTCGATCTATCTCTCTTCTCGCCACTCGTAGTTGCGGTGGCGGTAGCGCCACCACCGACAAGTTGGGCTTTCCAAGATTTGTTGCATTCATTTCTCAGAGGAGAAACATTTGGTTTCAGGATATCTCCATTGCCTTTGACTCCATTCGAAGAGGAAGGAGCTTTGCACACAGCTCGTCTAGTCCTCAAATTCCACGGCCTCTCCACAGGAGAAATAGACGTCGTTCCAGTCGTTCTCCCCCCCCCCCCCCCCCCAACGCTGTTAGCGGAACAACAAAACCTCCTCTCAGAATCACATCCTTCATCTTACCAACCTCTGTCTGAAAATCGACCATCAACTTCTCTCTACTCGCCTCGATCTCACCGTCTCCGGAGTCGGAGTCGGAGTTGTTGCCGGAATGAAGATGTGGGAGCCTAAACAAGCGAATGCAGAGAGATAGAGATATTATACATAGATGAAGTGATAGACTAAGGAAGAGTGCGGGGGTGGTTTTGGAGAAGAGAACCGTGTGTTCCCAATAAATATTAAATATTCACAGGTGTAAGTCTCAAGAAAACAAGGTTGAGTTTGAAATTTGAAAGTTTATGCTTTAAAATTGTGTACATTAAGCTTTATATGATTGTACCTCTTAAAATTCAGCCACTAAGCTTTAATTAGTTGTACATTGTGCAATAAGATTTGTTTTTAAGATGTTTCTCTTAAATGCTTTATATAGGAGTATATATATATATACATATATATATATATATATATATATATATATATATATATATATATATATATATATATATATATATATATATATATATATATATATATATATATATTTATACACATATATGTATATTTCATAACACTTGTTATATTTAGATGGAAAAATGTTATATTTCCTTTAAAACGGTGGTGTTGAACCCATATATATACTTTTGCATGGATGAAACACTATATACGGATGTATATATAATTATGATGGTAAATTCGTATATATATATATATATATATATATATATATATATATATATATATATATATATATATATATATATATATATATTTGTTAGGTTGTGAAAATAGTTTTGTGACCTGAATATGTTTTAAATTTATAAGTGTTTAAAGTCGATATGTATGAAATGTTGCATGAGGATATTTGCATGGTTATTATCATGCAAAAATAAAATAAATTTTGCAAGGTAAAATAAAAGAATTACTTACTGAGAGTTCTCTTGAAAGGTGATGAACACTTTGAAATTTTTAAGATTGCTCAAGGAAAAAGAACGAAGAGAAACTTTGATTGTATTTTCTGTTGGTGCATTTAAAGATGGGATCGATGGCCACTAGTTATAGAGGTGAAAATGGATAAAAAGAAAATGATAATAATAAATAAAATGTTTGTTATGATGAAAACGATAATCGGTTGAGTGTTAGACATAAAAGTGTTGATTGTAAAATTAAAATGATTGTGATTGTTAATGGTTTTATTATTAAAATATAGAATGTCAAAAGCTAGTTGTCCTTTAAAGGACAACCGACTTTTTAGATGTGATAAGTGTTTGTGGTTTTCTTATTATTTTATTATTATTTTGTACAAAATTGTACAAAAACGTGCCAAAATTATTTATTTTTATTTTTAAGATTTCCTTTTGAAATATATGATTTTCCAGACTTAGAATATTTTTTAGGATTCCAAACTCGATTCATGCATGAATCAAGTTGGTAGTAGTGCAATCCGAGTTGTAAACCCCTTTCTATCGAGTCTCGGCATGTGTAAATCGAGTTGGAAGGCTATTTCATCCGAGTTTGATTCAAGTATAATTCGAGTTTCATTTTAGTTTCATCCGAGTTTGATAATACTTTAACCGAGTTCGGTTCATCCGAACTCGGATCAGCTTCATCCGAGTTTCATCTACTTCGTTCGAGTTTATTGCTTTTTTATTCGAGTGTGGCACTATATCATTCGAGTTTTGAATTATTTCAATTTTCACTAAGTGTTTTATCCGAGCTCGGGCCATCCGAGTTCGGGTCATCCGAATTTTGTTTAAGACTTATAAAAAATTATTTTTTTAAACATTTTTCCTATGTCTTAATCAAGTTTAACATAAATATCTGATCATGTTAAATTAAAACTTACTTGATTTTTTTGAGTCAGTTGTTACAGTCTCCCCCTGTTATGAGAATTTCGTCCCGAAATTCAGTTTTGTGCTTGGCTTTGTTGGGGTATCTATGAACAGGTTAGGGTACTTGGCTCGGAATTGATCTTTGCGTTCCCAGGTAAACTCTGGACCACGCTTAGATTCCCATCTAACCTTTATTATTGGTATCCGGTTGTGTTTTAGTTTCTTGACTTCTCGGTCCATTTTTTCTACAGGTTGCTCCACAAAGTGCAACTTATCATCCAATTGTAACTCATCCATCGGTATGACGAATGTTTCATTGGACAGGCACTTCTTCAGGTTGGAGACATGAAAAGTGTTATGTACATTGATGAGTTCTGGCGGTAGGTCAAGTTGTCGCTTGGAAATCTTAATTGATCTGATATAATGAGGATTGAGCTTTCCTCGTTTCCCAAAACGGATTACGCCTTTCCAAGGCAAGACTTTGAGAATTACTTGGTCTCCCTCCTGGAACTCCATGTCTTTCCTTCTGGTATCCGCATAACTCTTCTGCCTATCCTGGGCTATCTTTAATCGGTTCCAAATTTGAATTATCTTTTTAGTAGTCTCATGAATGATTTCAGGACTGGTGATCTGGCTATCTCCTACCTCAGCCCAACAAATTGGTGATCGACACTTTCTCCCATAAAGTGCCTCGAACGGAGTAGTCTTAATGATCGAGTGATAGCTATTGTTGTAGGAGAATTCGACTAACGGTAGGTGTCTATCCCAACTTTTGGCAAAATCAATCACACATGCCCTTAGCATATCCTCTAACGTCTGAATGGCCCTTCGCTTTGACCGTCGGTTTGGGATGATAAGTTGTACTCATATCTAAGCGCGTACCCAACGCCTCTTGTAATGATTGCCAGAACCGTGACGTGAACCGACTGTCTCTATCTGATATAATGGATATGGGAACTCCATGCCTTGAGACAACTTCTTTAAGATAGATTTGAGTTAACTTATCCATCTTATCAGTCTCCTTGATTGGCAAGAAGTGTGCGGTCTTTATGAGTCGATCCACAATCACCCAGATGGTGTCAAAACCACAAGATGTCTTCGACAATTTAGTTATGAAGTTCATGGTTATTCTCTCCCACTTCCACTGCGGTATCTCTGGTTGTACCAATAGCCTTTATGGTTTCTGGTGCTCGGCCTTAACTTTCAAACAGGTTAAACACTTGCTGACATACGTAGCGATTTTGGCCTTCATGTTCGACCACCGGTACAAGTCTTTTAAATCATGGTACATCTTGTCAGATCCTGGATGAATAGCATATCTAGTCTTATGTCCTTCATCCATGACCAGCTTTCTTAGTCCTCCGGTCTTCGTAAGCCAAATACGGTTCATGAAGTATTGGCATCCTTCGGACTTGGTTTCAAACTGCTTGTTCATGCCTCTTAGAGATTCATCCAGTAGGTTTTCATCCTTGACTACTTCTTTCTATGCCTCGAGAATCTGAGAGTTTAGGTTTGACTGGATTGTCATGACCAAAGCTCGGACCCTCAAAGGCTTAACCCGTTCCTTTCGGCTCAAGGCATCAGCTACAATGTTTGCCTTGCCCGGGTGATAACGGATCTTGCAGTCGTAATCGCTTAGCAATTCAACCCAGCGCCGTTGCCTCATGTTTAACTCCTTTTGATCCAGAATGTGCTGAAGGCTCTTATGATCCGTGAATACCATGCACTTTGTCCCGTAAAGGTAGTGCCTCCATATTTTAAAGGCATATAACACTTCTCCGAGTTCTAAGTCGTGAGTCGGATAGTTCCCATCATGGACTTTGAGTTTTCGTGATGCGTAAGCGATGACTTTATCCTTCTGCATTAACACACACCCTAACCCGTTGTGTGAGGCATCGCAGTAGACCATAAAATTTTCTGTTCCCTTAGACAGGGTTAGAATAGGTGCACTACACAACCTTTGCTTCAACAGTTTGAATGATGTATCCTGGTCTTCACCCCAGCTATACTTCACATCCTTTCGAGTTAATTCCGTTAGCGAACCAGCTATCTTAGAGAAGTTTTCGATAAATCGTCTATAATAACCGGCAAGGCCTAGAAACTGATGGATTTCCGTTGGAGTTCTAGGTGTTGCCCTGTTCTTAATAGCCTCGATTTTCGACGGGTCTACTTGAATTCCTTGGCAATTGATCACATGCCCTAGGAATTTGACTTCTCGTAGCCAAAATTTCACATTTAGAGAATTTGGCGTACAACTTTTCTTTCTCTAGTAGTTCTAGGATTATCTTCAGATGTTTCCCGTGCTCCTCTTGGCTTCGGGAGTATATAAGGATATCGTCTATGAACACTATTACAAATTTATCCAAGTACGTTATACACACTCGATTCATAAGGTCCATGAATACAGCTGGTGCGTTGGTTAAACCGAATGGCATTACTTGGAATTCGTAATGTCCATAACGAGTTCTGAATGCTGTCTTGGGTATATCTTCCTCCCGAACCTTAACTTGATGATATCCGGATCGCTGATTAATCTTGAGTAAAAACTAGATCCTTGGAGCTGATAGAACAAATCATCGATTCTGGGGAGAGGGTATCGGTTCTTGATGGTTAACTTGTTTAGCTCGCGACAGTGTATGCACATTCTAAAGGATCCATCCTTCTTTTTCACAAATAGGACCGGAGCTCCCCAAGGTGAGGAACTTGGTCGAATGAATCCTTTATCCATCAGCTCTTGTGGCTGATTGGATAGCTCTTGCATTTCAGAAGGGGCGAGTCGGTATGGTGCTTTTGCAACAGGTGCAGCTCCACGCACCAAGTCGATTTGAAATTCCACTTGCGTAGCTGGCGGAACTCCAGGCAAGTCCTTTGGAAAGACTCTCGGGTAGTCACAAACCACCGAAATTTCTTTGAGTCGTTTCTCTTTCGACTCATTTTCTACCAGTTGAACCAATATTGCATGGCAACCTTTCCAAAGGCATTTCAATGTTCTTAAGCCGGATATGACGTTCAACTGACGGTTCTTTCTTTCTCCCTGGACTGTTAGGACATACTTTTTCTTAAGTGGTATCCTTACGACCTTCTTACCACATAAGATTTTGGCGTGGTTGTCTGATAGCCAGTCCATACCAATAACTACGTCGAAGCTTCCGAGTTCGATAGGCATTAAATATATCCTAAAGGGATGATCTGCTAATTTCAGTGTGCAATTCTTAATGATACTATTTGCCTCAATCAGTTTCCATCGACTAACTCTATAGTATAGGAGTTGTCTAAAGGGGATTGACTGACATTTAGTTGTTCACTAAACCTTGCGAAAATAAAGCTCCTATCAGCCCCAGTATCAAAAAGTACATAAGCATAAACATCATTAAGAAGAAATGTACCTGATACTACATTGGGGTCCTGACGAGCGTCTCCAGCTCCCAACACAAAAGCTCTCCCTTGAGATCCTCCGTCATTTTTCAACTTTTGGCACTCATTCCTATAGTGCCCGAGAGCTCGACACTCAAAACAGCCCTCTGGCTGTTGCCGTTGTTGTTGCTGCTACTGTTGCGATTGTTGTTGAATTACAATCTTTGGTCAGATGACCAAGACGCTTGCACTTCCCGCAAGGTGTTGGGTAGGGACCTATGTTATGGTGGTAGGTGCATTGGTTGCAAAGGGGTTTGGTACCAGTGTAGCCTTTCCTTGGTTCAGCTGCAGCTACAAAGGCTTTAATGGTTTCGGGCTTTTTGGACTGCGAACCCGAATTCCTCCCAGACTTGTCTTCCCATTTTCTCTTGTTCTCTCCCGCTTTGGCCTCATTCCTCCTGGCCCACTTGATCCATCAAATTATTCGCCATCCTAATGGCACTCTGAATCGTTGTTGGGTTGGATGCGATGACATTCCCTTGAATTTGAGGAGCGAGTCCCCAAATGTAGCGCTCAATCTTCTTATATTCGGGGGTCACCATTTGTGGGCATAGTAGGCTTAGTTCATGGAACCGGTTTTTATACCCCGCAACGTCTGTCTCCTTCATTGATAGATTCCAAAACTCCGACTCCATTTTCTGAAGTTCATTCCTTGGACAGTATTCGTCCGTCATCATCTGCTTTAACTCGGCTTAGGCGAGTTGATAGGCCGCATCGATTCCCACAGACTTTAAGTAAGCATTCCACCACGTCAGTGCGCTATCCTGAAGAGTATGGGTTGCGAACTTAACCTTATCTCCCTCAATGCATCCGCTAACACGGAAGACTGACTCCAATTTTTCAAACCGGCGAACTAGTCCGACAGCTCCCTCGGTTCCATTGAAGCATCGGGGCTTGCAGCTCAAAAACCCCTTAATCCCGCAACCCTTAGGGTTGGTTTGGTTCCTCCTGTAGTACGGCTACCTCCACCGTCACCGTTGGTAGAACTATTCCGATTGGTTTCGTAGGTGGCTATGGCGGTGGCCATTCTTTGTGCTATGAGTTGCTCGATTTCAGCAGCATTCATGGCTTTTCTTGGCGGCATTATCTTAAAGTTTAAAAATAAGCAAAGTTTATGAAATTGAGTCTCAAAGATTCGAATTTTTCTTAGGGCACAATTCTATAATCATCAAACACAGAATCATACATAACTTGAAATTTTCATTAATTATACATAATTTCTTACATCGGGGCGGGTTATTACCCGAAAATTTTGAGTCCTACGCTATTACATAATAATTCCTATCATTACAAAGATAAGAGGGTACTAGGTGTGGGAGTGATCAGGGGTCTCTCCTTGCTCTAAGGTATTGAGGCGTTCTGTTAGCGCCTCATTGCGGGCCTCACATTCGGCTAGTCGTTGCCGAAGTTCTTCCAGCCCGTCCTGTTCGATAGTGAAGGCGTGCTGGTTGGCCCAGTATATGTTGGAGTTCTACATCTCCTCTCGCTCTATTCTAGCGGTAATCTCCCCGATGTCCTGGTTAAGTACCCGGATCTGGAGATCGTGGTGGCTGGCTCAGGCCACCAGTAAAGGTACTGTCTGGTCGGTGGGTTCCTGAGTGAGTGGTGGGGTCGGTGCGAAGGATGGTCCTCCGACCTTGAATTGGGAGGGGATTCCCTCCTCTTGCCTCCACTTGCGGAGGGTCACGGGCATCCAGCCCCATCTACGGGTGTTTGCCCGTCGCTGCGGTGGTGGACTTGGCTGAGGAGTCGGGATTGGGATAGACTTCCGTCTTCGCATCATCACCCTCTTTTGGGATGTGAACAGCATACGGTGGCCGTTGGGGTGGGGATGGTATGGTTTGTATGATGGGACCTCGGGATGCTATGGGGTGTAGGAGGGGGCCACCGGGGATGGTGGGTCCTCTCTAGATGGTTCTCCCCATTTGCTGGAGGATTCGTCGACTTCCATGGGCTCCTCCTCATCCGTTTCCTCCATTGGTTCCTCGGCTTCCGAGGGGTCTTCATCCTCACACGGTTCCTCCTCGGAGAAAACTTCCGGGTTATATTGGCTGGTAGGGGTGGGTACTTCCTCCGAGTCAGATAAAATAATAACCACGTGGCTCGACATTTTTCTGTCATCAAGTCCAATTTTTAGTTAACTACATGAATGTTTTTTTGAGAATCGGTAAAATCTTAAATGCAGTTATAGTCTAGATTACTAATGCAACCTAGTACACTATAACTATGGCTTGATACCAATCTGTCACACCCTGCTACCCCGGTTGGCAGCGAGGCGTGACGAGTACGGAAGCGTAACCATAATCATAACGAACGACCACTATATGGACGTTTTCAGAAAATATATCGATTTAACTTTGAAATAAGGATTGTTTTACAAACCAACATGAAATGTAAATAGTTCGCAAGATATAGAGATTCAACTACATAATTAAAAGATTGATAATAATGCAAATAAATCTCTGTTGGTTGATGAAAATATTGCGACTCCAAAATATGCAGAAGCCTCAGGTTGCTTCCGATGAATGCGCATGTCTTAATTACCTGAAAATACATGCTAAAATATGTTAACAAATTGTTGTTGAGTTCATAGGTTTACGCGAAAAGACAAATTGTATGGACATGAACAAATGAGTAGAATTTATAAACGCATAAATTCCATGTATGTATTATATAACCATCATGCAACCGAAGCTTAATTAAATGAGTTTGCCCTGTGCAGTATCCCCGATTGTAATACCGTGTGTTAAAAATATATGCATTCCACTGTTAGCCGGTAAGACTAACCCGAATGGGGGGCATGATGTAACATCCGGCATTAAACCAGATTAGAAACTACGACTTAATCAATATTTAATAGCCAATTATAACCTAATCAGTGGTCATTAGAAATTAATCAAAGTGATTAACAATGCTCATTAGAAAATTCAACTCAATTAGAATCAAATTCCTCGGTGCGATAAATCGGGAAATCAATTAATCCGATCAATTTACGTTATGAAGGATTAATTTAACTAAGTACATACTTAAATTATGATTAGTGACACTAATCAAACACTAATACAATTACTTAACATTAATTATGCAAGACTAAAACAATTCATTAAAACAATGCATCCATAAGTATTTATGAAATTACAAGAAAAGGGTAATACAAGAATACATTTCTAAATACATTTATAAAAAAAATAAATATAAATACATGTATAAAACATGTATATGGCCGGCCAAAGGCCATAGACATGTGGTGTATTAGAGTTTGACTTTTATTTTTTTAATATTACTTTAAACATAATCATTTTGCTAAAAGGTGCACTCAACCTCCAACATTTCATCATTTCAACTTACTTTTTCCATCTATAAATAAGACCTCATTTTCATCTTCATTTCCACACTTTCAACATCAAAATTCTCTTCCTTTCTTCCTCTCAAAACCGGCCACAAGGGGTCCAAGAACACAAAAATTTGCAACTTTGTGTTCTTGCATTATTTCAAGCATTTTTGGTGCAACAAAGTTCAAGAACTCAAATTCTACTCATTTTCATTCTCCCAACCCTTCAAAGTAAGTAATTACTAACTTATTTCATCATACATTTATGTTTATATAAGTCTTGCATAATATATATAATCACCAACAACAACAAGTTTCATAAAAACTCAAGTTTATAAGGTTCTAGTTTTTGTTTTTAAGTTGTTTCTTTAAATGTGTTTATGAACATATGAATACATCATAAAAGTGTTAATACTATAAAAACAAGTGATATATATGTGTTTTATAACTTTTATACAAGTAGTCTTTGAATAAAAAAACAAGAATCATAAGTTATTTCAAGTTTATAAACTGCGGATTTTCGGCAGAAATTTATATCGACTTTGAAAAATCATAACTAATTCGTAACTTAACGAAATAAGTTGATTCTTGTCTCTTAGATCTATGTCTTAACTATAGATCTGGAAGTTTTCATAATTTATTTTGGAGTTTAAGACCTCCAAAAATTATTTGGGAAACCGAAAGTTTGACAGCTCAAAAATGACCAACATAGGGTTTTTAACGAGCTTTTTCACCAACCTAAACATCTCGAAAAATGGCCGTTCTTGATTCTAAAAATCCTTTGTATATAGTAGTTTAATGTCCTAGAAAACCAAAGCGTAAAACATTTTGGAGCTTGATCAAAAACAACCTCAAAGTAGGCCGAAAAACCTCCGAAAAAGCTGGAAAATTATATTTATAAACTTGACGTTTTAAGTGTATTTTACTTATAAACTTGCAATGTTGGGTGATTTAAAACATAACAACATTTATACATACATATTATAATATATGGGAGTTAATAAATCCCTTATATCATTTAGGACTCGGTTAAACGCGTCCGGTGTCATCACTCATCAACAACAAAAATCGTCGTTTTTACGATTATTTTGCCATCAACATGCGGTGAGTCTTCATAGCCCCCATTTTCAGTATTTATTGGGGTGGAAATACATGCACTGTCTTCATATGGACATCAAAACTGTTTATTTCTTATATGTATTACATGTTTGGTTCCATCAGCCCTCAAATCATGAACCGTTAATTGCATTTATTTGCAAGCGCGAATATATTGTGGATAGATCTATTGGGAGTCATGTCCCCCATTCGGGTTAGTTCGGGTCGGCTAACAGCGAGTGCATATATATTCAACACACGGTATTACGTATGGGAATACTGCACAGGGCAAACTCATCTTTAATTAAGCTTCGGTTGCATGATGGTTTATGTAATACATACATGGAATTTATGATTTTATAAATTCAACTCATCTGATATTGTCCATACAACTGGTCTTTTCGCGTAAACCTATGAGCTCACCAACAATTTGTTGACGTATTTTAGCATGTATTTTCAGGTGTTTGAGACATGCACATTTATCGGAAGTATTCCAAGGCTTTCGTTCATTTTGGAGTCGCATCATTTTCAAACTCGGAGATTTACTTGCATCTTTCCGGATAAATTAAATTGTGTATTTAAATATTGGTATTTTAAAAACTACTTACGCTGTATTTTGATTATGTAAAACAATATTTATATTTGAAGTTAAATCATTGTATTTTTGAAAAACGTCCATATAGTGGTCGTTCGTTATGATTATGGTTACGCTTCCGCGACGTCACGCTTCATTGCCAACCGGGGTAACGGGGTGTGACAGATTGGTATCAGAGCCATAGTTATAGTGAACTTGGTTGCATTAGTACCTAGACTATAACTGTTTCAAAAAACTAAACTTTCTTCTAGAATTGTGAACATATCTATGGACCCTAATGACTGAAGCATGCCAAACAATACGGTTATTATCCTCTTTGACCCTGAGAATGAACTCTCACCCATGGAACAAGGAGGCCAAGGTGACAGTAAGATGTACTTTGGATCAGAGACCCACCCAGACCCAATCAATCATGAGGTAGAGGACCCGTCAGAACAAGAGGGGGGCAACTGTGGCCCTGCAGCACAAATTGGTCCACCATCACCACCACATATTCCATCCTACACCCTATTCAGAGACCACCCCAATGGACCATTGAAGAAGTTCACCCCTAGAAAAAAGGGTGTGACTGGCACAACAGGAGTCTATCCCGGTACCTCCCCATCAGCCAAGCCCGCCACAGTAGCGAGGGGCAACCATAAGACAGCAGGGATGGACGCCTCACACACTCCAAGAGTGGAGAAATGAGGAAGGGATCCAAGGCCAGTTTGAAGTCGGAACACCATCTTCTTCTCAAGTACCGACACTTACCCAGGAACGTACGCAACGAATGGTACCTCTGTTGGTGGCAAGAGCTGCCAAGACACGACCCCCAATTTCGACAAAATCCACCAAGAGATCGGTGAGATCTTTGCAAGGATTAAGCTGGAGACAATACAAACCACCAATAAACCTTGGGCCAACCAGAATACCCAGGCGATATAACAAGACGGAATAGACAAATTGTGACAGCTCCTAGCAGAGCGCAAAGCCCGTAATGCAGAACTAACCCAACGACTTAACGCTCTGGAGTACGAGGGAACCCCAGAGGCATCTCATACTTAGTACCCTTCTACCATTTTATAGTATTTATCTAGGCTATACTATCTGATATATCTTAGGGTAAATAAGGCTTAAGAATTTATCAGAAAATTTTGACCATATCATATACAAAGATTAAGTATCAAGAACTTTTATGAGGAATTAAGTTTTAACTACAACTCTGCGTAGGAGAGGATAAAGTTGTGACTATTTGCCTAAGAAATTTCAAACCCGTAGACTTATCCTCTTACCCCATTAGATACCACTTATGCATTTCTACTATTTGATACTGGTGCTGATAGGTGCTTTATATCCATTAAGTTCACTAAGCAGATAAATTCCATTCTTATACCATTAAGTGTCACTTATGCCATTGAAGTTGATGACAGTAAGAGGCTTAAGACAAATAATATAAGTCGAGGATGCTCCTTAGAATTAGTAGGCCAACTCTTTGAAACAGACTTGATGCCCGCCAAACTAGGAAGTTTTGACGTGGTCATAGGCATGGATTGACTATCGAAAAATCGTGCGGAAATAGTGTGCAACAAAAAGACGGTTCATATACATTTAACCAATAAGAAGGTTCTTACTGTCCAAGGCAAACCAAGAAATACCAAAGTAAGTATCATCCCTAGCAGAGAGGGAGCCAAAGGAAAAGCGGCTCGAAAATATTCTTATTATTTTGGAAACCCCAAGGTTTTGCCAGAACACATACCTGGACTCTCACCATCAAGGAAAGTCGATTTCCAAATTGACCTAGTGTCAGGTGCTGCACCAGTGGCTCGAGCACCATGCCGATTAGCCCCATCATAGTGTAAGAATCGTCCAACCAACTGTAGGAGCTCTAAGATAAAAGGTTTATCAAACCGAGTTCCTCGCTTTCGGAAGCTCCAGATTTGTTCGTAAAGAAGAATGATAGAACCTTCAGATTGTGCATTGATTACTGGAAGCTAAATAGGCTAATCATAGAGAACTGGTATCCACTCCCAAGGATCGATGCCTTGTTTGACCAAACTCCAAAAATTAAGCTTCTATTCGAAGATCGATCTGAGGTCTAGTTATCATCAGGTTAGAGTTCGCAAGAAAGATATTCCAAAGACAGCCTTCAGATTTAGTTACGGTCATCATAAATTACTATTAATGTCGTTTGGATTAACCAGTACCCCAACAGTACTCATGGACCTCATAAACCGGGTGTGCAAACCATATTTAGACAAATTCGTAATTGTCTTCATAAATGACATCTTAACCTACTTATGAAACGAGAAGGAGCACGAGCAACATTTAAGACTGATTCTGGAATTATCGGAGAAAGAACAACTATATGCTAAGCTTTCTAAATCTGACTTTTGGTTAGGAGAGGTGAAATCCCTCGGTCACGTGAACAATAGTAAAGGAATCCAAGTCGACCCCGTAAAGATCGAGGCTATCAGGAATTGGTCAACTCTTAGATACCCCATAGAGATACGACAGTCGTTAAGACTTGCCACTTATTATAAGAAATTTTCTCAAAGATCACCAGAACTCTAACAAAACTGACCCAAAAAGACATTAAGTATGATTGGAGCAAGGATCAGGAGATATCATTTCAGTTATTAAAGCACAAACTGCGCAGCGCGCCTATTTTGTCCATATCTAAGAGGAACGAGAAATTTATAGATTACTATGACGCTTCACACAATTGGCTGATGTAGAAAGATAAGGTCATAGCTTATACTTCATGAATACTTAAGGTTCACGAGGTGAATTACACAACGCATGATCTAGATCTTGGAACAGTAGTCTTTACCCTTAAGACTTGAAGACATTAGTTGTACGGTAAGAAGTGTATTACACTCACGGACCCCAAGAGCCTCCAACACATCTTGAACCAGAAAGAGTCAAATATGAGGTAACATCGTTGATAGAGCTAATGTGGTTGCAGACGCTCATAGCCGAAAGAAATGAGTTAAGCCGTTAAGAGTACCAGCCCTAGTTATAACCACTCAACCAAACCCTCCTTTCTTAGTTCATGAAGTTATTAAGGAGGAAAATATGAAAAATAAAGCCCTGCACAAAATGGATAAATAGTTTGGAATAAGGGTTAATGGAAATCAATACTTCACGAATAGACTCTGGTTACCCTGTTTTTGATAGAGTAAGAAAACTGGTTACAGATGAAGGACACAAATCAAGATATGTCGTTCACCCCGGATTCGATAAAATGTATCATAGGGAACTATACGGGTGACCTATCATGAAGGATGACATTGCCACATATGTCAACAAATTTCTAACATGCTCCAAAGTTAAGACCAACATCAGACACCATTTGAGTAATATTCGACCACCTAAGAAAATCCGCGCGTTCCTACCAATCAAGAAGAACATCAGGATGAATAAGCTAGTCCAAACGTACCTCAAGGAAGTCGTCTTCGGACACGGAGTGCCTATTATAATCATTTCAAAAATGGATAGTAGATCTACATCTAAGTTTTTGGCAATTATTACAGCAAGCTTTGGATACAAACTTAGACATGAGTACCACATATCACCCTCAGACCGATGGTCAGAATAATAGAACGATCGAAACCCTAGAACACACATTAAGAGCCTATGTAATGGATACTCAATTACCTTAGTAGAATTATCGTACTACAATAGCTATCACTCAAGTATTGAAGCTGCTCCGTTTGAGGCCCTCTACGGGCAAAAGTGTCGATCACCGATTTATCAGGAAGAAGTGGGAAATGGCCAAATCACTGGCGTTAAGACCATTCACGAAACTACCGAAAGAATAGTACAGATACGAAACTGACTAAAAGTTGCATGCGATCGTAAGAAAGTTATGCTGATGAAAATAGAAAATCCCTTGAGTTTTAATTAGGAGAACAAGTACTGATGAAAATCTCGCCATGGAAGGGCGTGATACGATTTGGGATACAAGGATAATTAAACCCTCGATACATTGGCAATGCAAAGTCTTAAAGGGAATTGGACTCGTAGCTTATCGTTCAGAGTTACCACCAGAGCTTAGCAGCATGCACAATACCTTCCATGTATCGAATAAGAAGAAGTGTTTGTTAGAGGAGACACTTGTTACCCCCTTGGAAGAGCTCCAACTAACTGATAAACTTCGCTTCATAAAAAAAAAGCCGGTTGAAATCATCGACCGTAAGGTCAAAGGATTGAAGCACAGTTGTATACCCATCCTCAAGGTCAGATGGAATTCTAGACATGGACCAGAATTCACTTAGGCATGCAAAGGCCAATTTAAGCAAAGATATTCTCATCTATTCTTAAGTAACAACCCCCTGAGAAAACAAGACAAAATTTCGGGACGAAATTCCCTTAACAGGGGGAGACTGTAACATCCGGCATTAAACCGGGTTAGCAACTATGACTTAATCAATATTTAATAGCCAATTATAACCTAATCAGTGGACATTAGAAATTAATCAAAGTGATTAACAATGCTCATTAGAAAATTCAACTGAATTAGAATCAAATTCATCGGTGCGATGAATCGGAAAATCAAATAATCCGATCAATTTACGTTATGAATGATTAATTTAACTAAGTACATACTTAAATTAGGATTAGTGACACTAATCAAACACTAATACAATTACTTAACATTAATTATGCAAGACTAAAACAATTCATTAAAACAATGCATCCATAAGTATTTATGAAATTACATGAAAAGGGAAATACAAGAATACATTTCTAAATACATTTATACAAAATAAAATATAAATACATGTATAAAACATGTATATGGCCGGCCACATGCCATAGACATGTGGTGTATTAGAGTTTGACTTTTATTTTTTTTAATATTACTTTAAACATAATCATTTTGCTAAAAGGTGCACTCAACCTCCAACATTTCATCATTTCAACTTACTTTTTCCATCTATAAATAAGACCTCATTTTCATCTTCATTTCCACACTTTCAAGATCAAAATTCTCTTCCTTTCTTCCTCTCAAAACCGGCCACAAGGGGTCCAAGAACACAAAAATTTGCAACTTTGTGTTCTTGCATTATTTCAAGCATTTTTGGTGCAGCAAAGTTCAAGAATTCAAATTCTACTCATTTTCATTCTCCCAACCCTTCAAAGTAAGTAATTACTAACTTATTTCATCATACATTTATGTTTATATAAGTCTTGCATAATATATATAATCACCAACAACAACAAGTTTCATAAAAACTCAAGTTTATAAGGTTCTAGTTTTTGTTTTTAAGTTGTTTCTTTAAATGTGTTTATGAACATATGAATACATCATAAAAGTGTTAATATTATGAAAACAAGTGATATATATGTGTTTTATAACTTTTATACAAGTAGTCTTTGAATAAAAAAAACAAGAATCATAAGTTATTTCAAGTTTATAAACTGCGGATTTTCGGCAGAAATTTATATCGACTTTGAAAAATCATAACATATTCATAACTTAACAAAATAACTTGATTCTTGTCTCAAAAGTTAGATCTATGTCTTAACTATAGATCTGGAAGTTTTCATAATTTATTTTGGAGTTTAAGACCTCCAAAAATTATTTGGGAAACCGAAAGTTTGACAGCTCAAAAATGACCAACATAGGGTTTTTAACGAGCTTTTTCACCAACTTAAACATTTCGAAAAATGACCGTTCTTGATTCTAAAAATCCTTTGTATATAGTTGTTTAATGTCCTAGAAAACCAAAGCGTAAAACATTTTGGAGCTTGGTCAAAAACAGCCTCAAAGTAGGCCGAAAAACCTCCGAAAAAGCTGGAAAATTATATATATAAACTTGACGTTTTAAGTGTATTTTACTTATAAACTTGCAATGTTGGGTGATTTAAAACATAACAACATTTATACATACATATTATAATATATGGGAGTTAATAAATCCCTTATATCATTTAGGACTCGGTTAAACGCGTCCGGTGTCATCACTCATCAACAACAAAAATCATCGTTTTTACGATTATTTTGCCATCAACATGCGGTGAGTCTTCATAGCCCCCATTTTCAGTATTTATTAGGGTGGAAATACATGCACTGTTTTCATATGGACATCAAAACTGTTTATTTCTTATATGTATTACATGTTTGGTTCCATCAGCCCTCAAATCATGAACCGTTAATTGCATTTATTTGCAAGCGCGAATATATTGTGGATAGATCTATTGGGAGTCATGTCCCCCATTCGGGTTAGTTCGGGTCGGCTAACAGCGAGTGCATATATATTCAACACACGGTATTACGTATGGGAATACTGCACAGGGCAAACTCATCTTTAATTAAGCTTCGGTTGCATGATGGTTTATGTAATACATACACAGAATTTATGATTTTATAAATTCAACTCAACTGATATTGTCCATACAACTGGTCTTTTCGCGTAAACCTATGAGCTCACCAACAATTTGTTGACGTATTTTAGCATGTATTTTCAGGTGTTTGAGACATGCACATTTATCGGAAGTATTCCAAGGCTTTCGTTCATTTTGGAGTCGCATCATTTTCAAACTCGGAGATTTACTTGCATCTTTCCGGATAAATTAAATTGTGTATTTAAATCTTGGTATTTTAAAAACTACTTACGCTGTATTTTGGTTATGTAAAACAATATTTATATTTGAAGTTAAATCATTGTATTTTTGAAAAACGTCCATATAGTGGTCGTTCGTTATGATTATGGTTACGCTTCCGCGACATCACGCTTCATTGCCAACCGGGGTAACGGGGTGTAACACATGACTCCCAATAGATCTATCCAAAATATATTCGCGCTTACAAATAAATGAAACTAACCGTTCATGATATGAGGGCTGATGGATCCACACAAAACACGTGTGTAATACATATAAGAAATAAACAGTTTTGATGTCCTTATGAAAATAGTGCATATATTTCCACCCCAATAGATAGTGAAAATAGGGCTATGAAGACTCACATTTGTTGATATCGTTGATGGTTTTGAACTGATTTTGAAACGTGATTACGGTGCCGCAACTTGATTCCGTCCTATATTTTACGTGTACGGGTTAATATTGTTATTTATGCATCCTTGAATATTTTTATATATAGGATAATTATGCAAAAATCTTACCATATATTTTAAATGGTGTATATGTTGTATAAGATTTTATATCTGAAAATGTTGCGGATATATACATATATATATATATATATATATATATATATATATATATATATATATATATATACATACTTTTGCATGGATGAAAAACTATATACGGATGTATATATCATTATGATGGTAAATTCGTGTGTGTGCGTGTGTGTGTGTCTATATATATATATATATATATATATATACATATATATATATATACAGATATATATATATATACAGATATATATATATATACAGATATATATATACATATATACAGATATATATATACATATATACAGATATATATACACATATATACATATATATACACATATATACATATATATACACATATATACATATATATACACATATATACATATATATACACATATATACATATCTATACACATATATACATACATATATACATATATACATACATATATACATATATATATATATATATATATATATATATATATATATATATATATATATATATATATATATATATATATATATATATATATATATATATATATATATATATATATATATATATATATATATATATATATATATATATTTGTTTGGTTGTGAAAATAGTTTTGTGACCTACATATGTTTTATGAAAATTTTATAAGTGTTTAAAGTCGATATCTATGAAATGTTGCATGAGGATATTTGCATGGTTATTATCATGCAAAAATAAAATAAATTTTGCAAGATAAAATAATTACTTACTGAGAGCTCTCTTAAAAGGTGATGAACACTTTGAAATTTTTAAGATTACTCTAGGAAAAAGGAAGAAGAGAAACTTAGATTGTACTTTTTTGTTGGTGTATTTAAAGATGGGATCGATGACCTCTATTTATAGAGGTGAAAATGGATAAAAAAAATGACAATGATAAATAAAATGTTTGTTATGATAAAAAAGAAAATCGGTTGGGTGTTAGACATAAAAGTGATGGTTGTAAAAGTTAAAATGATTATGTTTGTTAATGGTTTTATTATTAAAATATGGAAAGTCAAAAGCTAGTTGTCCTTTAAAGGACAACCGACTTTTTAGATGTGATAAGTGGTTGTGGTTTTCTTATTAATTTAGTATTACTTTGTACAAAATTGAACAAAAACGTGCCAAAATTATTTATTTTTATTTTTAAGATTTCTTTTTGAAATATATGATTTTCCAGACTTAGAATATTTTTCTGGAATCCAAACTTGATTCAAGCATGAATCGAGTTGGTAGTAGTGTAATCCGAGTTGTAAACCCCTTTTTATCGAGTCTCGGCATGTGTAAATCGAGTTGGAAGGCTGTTTCATCCGAGTTTGATTCAAGTATAATTCGAGTTTCATTTTAGTTTCATCCAAGTTTGATAATAACCGAACTCGGATCAGCTTCATCCGAGTTTCATCTACTTCGTTCGAGTTTATTGTCTCTTTATTCGAGTTTGGCACTATGTCATTCGAGTTTGAAATTATTTCAATTTTCACTAAATGTTTTATCCGAGATCCGGCCATCCGAGTTCGGGTCATCCGAATTTTGTTTAAGACTTATAAAAATTTAATTTTTTAAACATTTTTCCTAAGTCTTAATCAAGTTTTACATAAATATCTGATCAAGTTAAATTAAAACTTACTTGATCTTTTTTTGAGCCAGTTGTTACAAATAACATGGTAAGCAAATATAAAAGGTAAGGCTCAAATGATGGGTAACGATAAACAAGTGATAATCAGGTAATCAAGCAGATATGAACAATAATACATGTTTAAGAGAGTAAATCTGTTACTAACAACGCCTGCAATAAAGTCTGGTTCTTCAATCAACAAACTCTCGGCTACTTAGTAGTGCTAAACCCGTTCACCAAAAACCCACTACTGCCCTGATAGTTGAGTTTGTTATTGACACATTAAAATCTAACGTATTTTGTGATTATTAAATTCATGAACACTCTAAGCAAGGTCAGCATTGCCGGCCGATCATTTGCTCTCGCTATAATGCCGGCCACCGCCCTAATATTTCACCTTTTTCATTTAGCCTCCTATCTCTTAAATTACTTAAACATCTCTTTGATTTCTTAAACAAAATATTAAAACTCCATATTTTATTTTTTTATTTAAAATCTTAATCACTCATCTCGGATTCAGCCATTAAAACATTCTTTGAACTTGTTTATAAACTTATTTTATCCATTATTTCGTTATTTGAAGAATCATTTTGAAGGCACAGAGAAAAAACATACAAAACTCCGTTAATGGAGTTTTCAAGTTTATGAAGAAGTGGAAATGATTATGGTGGGTTTGGACTTGTTTTCACACTACTAACTTCATTTAAAGTTCCATATAATAGTTGCTAGATTCAATAAAATAAATAAAAATGGAATGAATGGTACCTCAAGTACAAGAAGTAAAATTGTTGTAAAATATGTAGCCACCACTTCTTTGTGTTAGCACCTAAGTCTAGAGACTTTCTTTTTTTTTTTCTTTTTTTTTTTTTTAAATCTTAGACATCATAGAATAATTCCATTTTATCTGAATAGATGAAAAGCGGTATAAATTATTACCTGAAATTTAGGGGTGTTACATTCCATATAATAAATTAGAATGATCATTTGTTTAAATCAAAATATATTATTTCATTATAATTTAATTTGATAAATTGAGGCCGATAGCAATAAAGTCATTGTAATAACTTATAATGATAACTTACTTAGATCAAAATAAATTATTTTACTAGTTAGTTTATTTTAGTCGATAAAATAAAACTAACATGAGTTACTGAGTAAGTAGCAATATTTTATTACATTTAAATTATGTCTAATATTAAATCATTGATTTAGGTTATTTAATACCAGAAGTAGCTACGGAAATCATTTATTTTTTTAATTTAGTAATACCATAACAATCGCACGGATCTAATCTTTACACAGTATTTTAATTAAAAAATCATTCAGTCCGGTGCATCGCACGAGCCATCATGACTAGTGTTATTGAAATTTTAAGTCGGGTATATATGATATTATGATGTTTAGGAGGGATATATATGTATTTTATTGTTATTTATTCCTTAGTGATACATAATACAAAACTTGATGCTATTAATTATGAAAATTACAAAAGTTGATGATATTAATGATAAAATATAAATAATGTTGACATAAATGATAAAAATATAAAAAAATTATTATTTTTAGTAATTGACCTTTATTATATCTCTTTATATTAATACATTAAATGTTATTCAAAACTGTCATAAATTAAACTTTAATATCATTTAATTATATGACGATTGAAATATTAGTTAAATGAAGTTATAATATCTAACATTTTAATTATTAATTTAATTAAAAATTAAAAACTAAACAGTTAAGTGTCTTAAAAAATTATATATTAATTAAAGATCAGTGTAATTTATTATAACTATTTAAGTAATCTTAAATAAATGATTATTTGTAGTTTATTTCATATTTACATCTTTTGGGTAATTATGTTACGACCGGATGAGAATTTAGTTAAAAATTTAGTATGATGCTTTATTTTAATTGAATATGATCATTTTATAAAGACTCAACTTTATTCAAAACGAAAGTAAATAACGAACACCATAACTTATTATATTAGTGCTTAACTTTTATAAGTATAGGTGTAACACCTGGAAATTCACAAACTTGTCGTATTGAATTATCGACTATGTAATAAATTAAGATTTAGTGTAATGACTTATGAAAAATCAGAATTGATCGTTTTGGATATCCAATTGTTAATCCTTGCGAAAAATCGAGTCGTTTGACTATAATATCGATATTTAGCATTTTTGGGTATTGGGTAACAAACCATAGCATATTATGAGGGAGAGAGATGGATGATGGGTGGCTAGTAGGGGGTACCCCTCCCCCTTTCTTGTCCCATCTATACCATGTTGTGACCATTGGATATGGAATTCAATGATGACTTTTCTTTACCTAGTTGATAATATGCATTCTTTTATTTTAAAAGAATCTCCTAACTTGCCCATTACTCTTCTCATCTTTCTCTCTAAATTCTTTGGAATTATTGTGTGTGTGTGTGTGAAAGAGCAAGGAGAAAGAGACATTGTTAGGCAACAAACATTCCACCACTAAGTCTTTGAGGTAAAAAATTCTAATCTTGTGCTTATGCTTTCCTAAATGTTATATACAAATTTACACATGTGATTTACACACCTTGCAAGCTTCTAAAACACCTGTAAATCCTCAATCTTTTTCACAACTACATTAATGGAGCTTTGAAGATCAAAAGTGATAATTTCAAATATTAACGTCGGATCTTTAAACTAATCATGGTAAAACTTTATTAAGATAGTTACTAAGCTTTTCTCAATGTTGGAAGCATAAAGATTGTGTTTTAAGTGAGTTATGAAGTTTTCAAAGTTTAGTAAAAGATGATGATTTTCATAACACACGTTGGATCTTCGAAATAACTACTGAAATGTGTCCAAATGACATTTTTTAAGCTTTTCACTAAATTTAGCCATTATAACCAAGTATGATTTTCTATGTAATTTTATGTGTTTATGGACCCAAATGACAAAAATGGAGATTTATGAGATTTCCAAGGATTTGGTTAGCGAAAAATGGTTAAAACATGTTATAAATACTATATGAATGTTCCTAAAGGATAAAAATGGAATATTATGTGTTTTTGGAATATTTGATGGAAAACCCGTAAGTTAGAAGGAGTTGTCTGGTCGCGATGTGCCGCGTCAAAACCACGACACGCCGTGACCATGATGTGCTGGCACCAAAACCTTCCAGCAACCGCTCGATGCGGCGACTCAAATCCTCGATACATCACGTAAACGAGGAATACATGTTTTATATTGCATAACCGACGCGTCACATCAAATATTCAACGCGTCACGTTGCGTAACTGAAAAAATGAGTTCTTTACTGAATAATTGACGCGCCGCAACATTTCAACAGTGTAGTTATTGATTTGATTTAAGATATGTAGATTGGAAATAATTTAAATATGTTTAATATTTGAACTAATTATAGACCCTCGCGATAAATAAAGGAATATAGACGTGTAAAAAAGATTTAAGAGCGTGGTACATACCTATGATGATGGTAAATTATTGGTCTAGATATAATAATGATTCATACAAGTGATTATGAGTACGGATTTTAATGGGACACTTATTGGTGTGATGACAATAGGAGTCGTATGAGACCGTAGTTGAAAATGGATCTAAGCATAAGTGTGACATTCGCGGTTATGGAAAACATCAATATTGTGAGTAATACCCCTAACTTAGTATGCGTATACTTGATGCTTATGTGATATTATATGCTCGCTTGATCTTCTATGAAAAGTGGATTCAGAGTTAATGTTATGATTTGTATGACCGTTAGAATTTCATGTCAAAGTAATATGTACATGATACATGACATATATATATATATATATATATATATATATATATATATATATATATATATATATATATATATATATATATATATATATATATATATATATATATATATATATATATATATATATATATATATATATATATATATATATATATATATATATATATATATATATATATATATATATATATATATATATATATACATATATATATATAACAATGATGGATAAGGGATTGGTGCTTGAAATTAAGAGTTCGCAAGCACGACCATTCGATAATCTTGTTTGACTCCGTGAAAGACCGGATCGCCGAATTGGCCATGTGATATTGCTTGACTTCAATAGATGGGACATGAGACTCACCATTCTCATTTGACCTCGTGAAAGACCGGAGCGTGAGATTCTCTGTGTTAGGCCACTTGACTCCGTGAAAGACCAGAGCATGGTCCACCACTTGACTCCGTGAAATACCAGAGCGTGGTCCACTACTTGACTCTGTGAAAGGCTGAAGCGTGAATTGAAAATCATATCATATACCCATATTATCTATTTCCATTTAATTTATAATGATTTCCATGTTATCAATTCTTTATATGCTATTGTGAATAATAGGTCTGCAATGGCATTACTTGCTAGGCTTTGCCTTAAGCCATGTGGGGACTTATTTTACAAGATATGGTTGATATGTCATAAGGTTCAATTAGATGCGAGTCCATCATAGGTCCCAACTACATGGATAAGATGAGTCAGATCTAATATGAGTTGTGACGCTTAGGAAAGTGATCATAAGGAAGACATTGATAGACTGGCGTGGCCCGGTATCTTTTGATAAGATGATTACGTACAACTGTCTATGACCATTAATGTGTTTCAATGGGTTAGATGTATTGCAACCTTGTTAGAATGAAAATATTAAAGTATTTTTCATTTTAAGTGAACGTGTTAAGGGTTCTTGGAAATTATACTCTTATAATCATGGTTTATACGTATTATGAAATTATGGGTGTTTCCATTTGGTATCAGAGCGCTGGTTTAAGTGAATTAAGTGCAACCAGTGCTTAGTCTTAAACCTTACGTTTGACACGTTCAAGATAGACTTTAAGTGGTGATTGAATTATAGTCAATGTGGCTTAGATCTATATGATGGTTAGTGATATCGACTTGACTCATGGATAGATAGACTCGAAATAGACTTGAATGCTTAGACTACTATTTGTACTTATTGATTATGTGTTCATCATATGTGCTTACATAAGTAATTGTCTGAAAATTGATTTAATATTATAAAATAATCTTGAATCATACTGTATTTAATCATTGTGATATGATTAGCCTAATTGCATACCTCATGACAGAACTTATAAAAATAACTCTCATTATTATATGATAAATTGTTATGTTGTGAATAGAAGAATGTCAGGATCTAAAACTAAATAACCAAGATTAACTGATTTGAAATTTATCAGAGTATAAATCAATAATCTTGCTTTGAATCAAAGTTTAATTAAGAAGTTTGCGGAATAACACTTAATTATTTTAACAAAAACTTTCAGAACCAATGAAACATAAAACATAAGAAGTAATCAAGACTGTTTGTATTGCTGAATTCAATGATTACAATCACCTCTAATCTGTTTTGATTAGACGAAGAACACAGACTGTTCTTAGGGTTTTACAACCTTAGAGGCTTGAGAAAACTTAATCAACAAAGCAATTACAGACTCAAAATATGTAGAAAACTTCTATTCAATAGAAAACCTATTCTGTCTATTTATATTGCTTTTTGGACTTGTTTCCTTGAAGGACTATGACTTCTCTGATAGTAGATATGCTGGAATCTTCATGTAGATATCGTTTCCTGAAAATCAGCACTTTCAGTTTATGAAACTGTTGAGCAGCTTGAATCTCTTGACAGCATGAACTGAGCAGCTTGAGTTGTTTTGCTCTGGCAGCTTGAACTTTTACACTGGCAGCTCGAGTTTCTTCAACTAGCAGCATGAACTTTGTATTTACATGAAAAATCTACTAACAGTCTGAGAAGTCTAACTAACAGTTTGAACATACTTAAATTATTTCCCAACAATCTCCCCCTAACTTAAATTCTTTGCACAAGACTTTAAGTTCTATACAAACATGGAAATGAAAAAGTAAACTGTTATTCACAAACCAAGGCTTTCAAAAACTTACAACTGTGCAAGTTTATAATCTATAGCCTTCAAAAATTCTCTCTTTAGCTCATCTCTATCACAAGATATTCTGACAGACTTCATCTGGAGTAGTATATTCTTTGGAAGATCATAGAATTCAAGATTAAAGAACATACCAGATCCATCTGTGAATTTGATTCTGTAAGTCCTAGATTTGACAAAAATATTAACTTCCTTGATTTTCAATCCCTTCTTGTTGGCATCCTCTACATCTTTTCTAATAAATTCAGGATCAACAATCGACTTCAGATCTCTGATGACTTGTTTCACTTGTGGTAGAGAAGATCTAACTTGTGATACAGACCCAATGTTGTGCATTCTGATAAGCTCATCTCTGGTCAACTTCTGAACCATCTGCCAAAATGTATCATATTCTTCTTCAGGACCAGACTCTCTTCTTATCACAAACTTAATTCTCAAGTCACGGTCATCCAGTGACTTAGCAAACCAGTAGTTGATTTGAGGCTTTGTAAAATCATGTTGATCAATCAACTTCTCTATCTCCATGGCCTTTTGTAGTTGTTGCTCAAAGAGCAGCCTTTTAACCGATGAAGGAACAGAAAGAGCAGCTTGATCAGTGGGAACAGGTGTACTGGCAGCAGCTTGAATATGACTTGTAGTAGGTTGAGCTGGTTCTTGTGATGATTGGACTTCTTGGGAGGTTTTTGCTTTCTTTCTTTTCTCCATTTCTTTATCATGTATTTCCTGCAGCCTTTCAGTAGTCATGGACTGAGCCATTTTCTTTGGAATACCTGCTGCAAAGGCAAAATTGATTAAGAATCTTCTGTTCTCAGCCTTGGTGTGCCCTGTTGGCATCTTTCTCTTCTTTTCACCTTGTTTGCCCACAAACCCCTTTAGGTAATCACCTAATGTCTCATCATCATCTATTGGGGGCTGGGCTTGCTGATCTAATTCTTTATCTTGTTCTTCTGCTAACCTTTTGGCAACTTCAGCATCAAAGGCAATCTGGGCTTCTTTGGAGGAGAATTTGTGCTTTGGAGATTCAATAAGAATGCCCTTGCCTTTGTCTTTTGCAGAAGAGGATGTTGCTTGGACTGTACTTGATGGAGCTTGAATGCCTTCCCTGATCACAACTCCAGTGACTTTTGAAGGAGCAGCTTGAGTTTCTAGGCTAACAGCTTGAGAAGCTGTTGGGACTGCTAGCCAAGAAACTGGGACTGTTGGTGCTACTTGGACTGTTGTTGTTGATGGAGCTGCTTGGACTATTGTCGGAACCTCCTGATTCTCCCCCTTTTTGGAAGCATTGGTTTGGTCAGAAGGACCTACAACCTTTGCCCCTTGGGTTTGAATCAAACGCTCTAATTGAATGAGCTTATTTCCACAAAGGGTAAACCCCTTATGAAGATAATCCATCCTCTGATTTTGAGCCATTTCTGATTGCTTTAGGGCCATTATTTGTGCACCCTGTGCAGCAATGATGGACATTTGGTATTCCAACATAGCTACAACAGGTTTCAGCTTGGGATCCGTCAAAAGCATGAGTTGCAGACTAGTCTCAAGATCAGAAAACACCTGAGGTGCTTGTGATCTATCACTGACATTAATACCAGAAGTAGAAACCTCTGGGCCCCTCTGTTCTTGGTTCTGGGGACTTCCAGCTTGTGTTTGCACACTTGCTGTTGCCATGGGCGTGGTCTTAGCTATGTTGGCACTGTCCTGTGCCTCTTGTGCAGAGACATCAGTAGTGTCAGCCACAGAACCCATATGAACCATCTCTGAAGAGATGTTCACCTCCTGAGTGAGGATGGGAGTTTCCTCTAATGGTTCCCTTTGGATATGCTGTGCAGGAGTATCCTCCTGCACAGGGATATATGGCTCTTGCTGATGGGAGGAGGAGGAAGGAGCTCCTGGTCCCCTTTTTCTTTTGTATATATTTTTGAGTGGGCGTGTTGGCTGTACAAAAGGATCAGTGGGAGTTTGTGTATCATGAGGAGTGGGTTGGGGTCTTGGGGGTGTAGCAGTGATGTTAGGCTGAGCCTGCTCAAGACCCTCTCCTCTGTTTCCTGAAATGATGTTCATCATTGCAGAGGGCAATGGAACATCTACACTGACAAAATTGGCAGTTGGCTTTATCAGCCTTTTGATAGAAGATAGTGAGTGCCTATGGGAAATATGTATCCTCTTATGTAAATGAGAAGTAGTGCAGGTGTGTGCAATGATTTCTGCCAAAAATCTTGGATACATTAAAAACTTCCCATGCTTTAGGGAATGATGCCTTAACATCCCCTGAAAAATCATGTTTGAAAAATTGAACCGTTGGCCTGTTGAAAAGCACACTAAGGCAGTGGCAATGTTAGAAGAAAATTCTGACCAACCAGTTCTTTTGGGGCTCATACACTGCTGAATAATATGTACAAGAAATTTCCATTTAGGAGAAAAATGGGCTTTCAAGAAAGTAAATGAATCAGCAGGACCCCTATAACCTATATTGTAAAGACCATTATGTAAAGCGTTAAGGGTTAGGTCTGTTATACCTGTGGCATCTTGAAGATGCAAATGGTGCCGAATGGATTCCTCAGTGATGGTGATGGGAGTGCCATCAATTTTGGATAGTAAAGTGGGAATTCCATTGATGGTTTGAAAAGTGGCACGGTTCCAGAACTGTTCGATATGCGATATGTATATGGTGGGATTGATATTGAGGGCATGGTTGATATGGGAGTGCCTGAGGAAATCCATCATGTCATGGAACGGCTGAAGTTCAGAGTGTTTGAGAGAGTATGGAAGGCAGTTGTGTTCTTTGACAAACTCCATGGATGATCAAACGATGGTTTAGGGTTTGAAAGAAGAATGTGTGATTCGTTCAGAGAGAAAGCAGAAGGCCGTGGAAGAAAAATATGTAACCGGTAGTTACAACTGAACGAAACTGGGACCTTTAAAGGTTTCGAAAAGGTTGGGTCCCGCGCACACATTTGAAAAATTACCCAAATACCCTGCACACTTTGACAGATCAAGTGAAAATAACTAGCAGTCCGAGAAAATGAACTAGCAGCATGAGAAAATACTCATGCTGTTAGTGTAAAATTGTGCAACTTTTCAATGGAACAGTGTCTCCCCCTTAAATTAGCATACTGAGTCGATAATAATGAAAACCAATTAATCCATGTTTACCATTACCAATATTTGATATTAGGAAAGTGAACCTTCCCACATCAAAAGGTTTTGTAAACAGATCAGCTAGCTGATCATCTGTATGTATTTTGGTAACTTGGATTAACTTCTTTTCATTACAATCTCTGATGAAGTGAAACCTGATTTCTATATGCTTGGTTTTTGGGAATTTCACTGGGTTTTGCACAATGCTAATTGCACTTGAATTGTCAATATAAATAGGAGTGGATAAGAATTTCATACCATAGTCTCTTAGCTGATTTTGAATCCACATTACCTGGGAGCAGCAGCTTGCAGCTGCTACGTATTCTGCTTCAGTGGATGATGTGGAGACAGTTGTTTGCTTTTTGCATTGCCAAGAGACCAGTCTTGCTCCAAAGTATTGACATCCACCAGTTGTGGATTTCCTGTCAATGTTGCAACCACCATAGTCACTGTCAGAATAAGCAGTTAGTTCAAAAGGAGAGTCTTTAGGATACCATAGGCCTAAATGTGGTTGGCCTTTAAGATATCTAAAGATTCTCTTAACAGCAACTAAGTGAGAATCCTTTGGAGAGCACTGAAACCTAGCACACACACAGACAGCAAACATTATATCAGGTCTAGAAGATGTTAGATACATGAGAGATCCTATAAGGGATCTGTATAGATGAATGTCCACATCTATGCCATCTTTGTCTGTATGGAGCTGTTTATGAGGATCCATTGGAGTGCTTGCAACCTTTATGTCTTGATAGCCAAACTTTTCCAGTATGTCTTTGACATACTTTGATTGACTTATGAATAAACCAGTAGGCTTCTGTTTAACCTGCAGCCCTAGAAAGAATGTGAGTTCCCCCATTGAACTCATTTGAAACTTTTTGTGCATTAGGGCCTCAAAATCTTTGCACAACCCATCATTAGTTGAGCCAAAGATGATGTCATCAACATAGATTTGGACAAGAAGAATCTCAGCTTTGATGGATTTAGTGAAAAGTGTTTTGTCCAGAGTGCCTCTCTTGAATCCATTCTGTTGAAGATATGATGACAGTGTGTCATACCATGCTCTAGGGGCTTGGTGAAGACCATAGAGAGCTTTGTCTAGCTGGTACACCCTGTCTGGATACTTGTAGTCTTCAAAACCAGGAGGTTGACACACATACACTTCCTCTTCAATTGTCCCATACAGGAAAGCAGACTTAACATCCATTTGATACACTTTAAATCCTTTGAAACTTGCATATGCTAGAAACAGTCTGATGGCTTCAATTCTTGCTACTGGAGCAAAGACATCATCATAATCTATTCCTTCTTTTTTAGTGTACCCTTGTGCTACTAGTCTTGCTTTGTTCTTGATGACTATTCCTCTCTCATCCTTCTTGTTTCTGAACACCCATCTTGTACCTATTGCTCTCTTACCTTTAGGAAGATCCACCAGAGTCCATACATTCTGAATTTTGAACTGTAAAAGCTCTTCTTGCATAGCTTCAATCCAGGATGAATCTTTTAATGCTTCTGATGCCTTTTTGGGTTCCAATTGAGACATGAAACAGGCATGTTCAAAAGCTGCTAGACTGAATTCAGGAACTGCTTGTTCAGCAGCAGCAGTCTCATTGTGAACCATCTTCCTTGTTTGAACAGGAGTGCTTGGATCACCCAGTATTTGATTGAGAGGGTGATACTTATGAACTCTTAGTGTGGGCTCTCTCTGTTTGAAAGGACGTTCCAAGGTTTGTGTCATCTCCATCAGAACCAGTGAATGGTTCAGTTTCTGGAACAGCTTGAGTTTCTAGGCTAACAGCTTGAGAAGTTGTTGGGACTGCGAGCCTAGAAACTGGAGCTGTTTCCTTTTGTGTTGGAGCTGTGCTGTCAGGACTTGGGAATGACACTTCAGTGTCGGGATTTGCATCATGTTGAGTGCTCANTGAATTTGTATCATTCAGGACCCCTGGAGGATCACAAGACAGAAGTGGTAGAGTGGTGAAATCATCCCAACTTGTTGAATCTGCAGCAGTCTGAGACTTTGTGCCAACAGCATGAGAAATTGTATTGGCAGCATGAGAATTCGTGTTAGCAGCTTCAACCCTGTATGCATCAGCTTCTGCAGTATACTCAACAAAGCTCAGAGAATTTGTTAGTGAATCTAAATCAAATAACCAATCAGGGCCAGTGCCTTTGATATTAGCAGTATTTTCATTAAACTCAACATTGGCACTTTCTTCAATTGTTTTAGACACACTGTTGTATACTCTATAGGCTTTGCTTTGAGTTGAGTATCCTACAAAGAATCCTTCTTCAGCTTTACTTTCAAACTTTCCTAAGTGAGTCTTAGTGTGAAGGATTTTACATGGGCATCCAAAGGGCTTGAAGAAAGCTATTAGGGGACTTCTGTTATGGAATAACTCATAGGGAGTTTTCCCTTGTGATTGAACTACTTGAACCCTATTTAGAACATAACAGGCTGTATTAACAGCTTCTGCCCAGAACGTCATTGGCAGATTTGAATCAGCTAGCATTGTTCTAGCAGCCTCAATTAATATTCTGTTCTTTCTTTCAGCTACACCATTTTGCTGTGGTGTTCTTGGTGCACTATATTGTCTAGCAATTCCTTTGGACTCACAAAAACTGTTTAGAATGTGATTTTTAAATTCAGTTTCATTGTCTGATCTTATCACCTTAACTTTGGAATTGGATTGGTTTTCTATCTTAAGGACAAAAGACTTAACTAGCTCAGCAGTTTCATCTTTGGACCTAAGAAAGTATACCCAAGTAAATCTGGTGAAATCATCAACAATGACTAAACAGTAAGCCCTTTTATTCAAACTCAAAACAGAAGTTGGACCAAATAGATCCATATGTAGCAACTGAAGAACAGATGAGATTGAATTTACTTCTTTGGCCTTATGAGAAGTTTTGTGTTGCTTACCTTTAAGACATGCTACACAATGATCATCACAAATGAACTCCTTTTGTGGTAATCCTCTTACCAGATTCTTTTTAACTAAAGCATTCATGGACTTAAAGTTCATGTGACACATCCTTCTATGCCAAAGAGCAGACTCATTTGATGATGCTCTGGATATTAAACAGCTTAAAGTATTTGACTTAGGTAAAAGATCTGTGTCCAGGCAGTAACATTGTCCTTTCTTGGTGTTCTAAGTAAAACAAGATTTTCAGGAACTTTGAAATCCTTTGAAAGAACAATGCACTCAGAATCTGTGAACAGAACAATGTTTTGTTTGTCACAGATTTGAGAGACACTCAATAAATTGTACTTAAGCTGTTCAACATACAGAACATCATGGAATGTCATGTTGCCTGCATCAACAGTACCTTTACCTGTAACCTTACCTCCCTTTGAGTTGCCTCCAAATGCAACAAAACCTCCATCAAAACCTTTGAAATTTGACAAGCATTCAGAATTGCCTGTCATGTGCCTAGAGCATCCACTGTCCAGATGCCATCTTGATCTATGAGGAGACCTGTGGTTGCCCTGCACAAATAACAGCTTAGTTAGTAGTGGAGTAAACCCAAACCAAATTGGTTTTGGGTTGGCCTTGTACATTGACATAACTAAAAACTGTCTTTGACTTCTTATATTTAGTGAGATCAACTGATGGAGTCTTTGGAGAGTATTTAGTGATAATATGAGGTATCCAACTATTTTGATCATCTTTTCTTCTGACAGTCTCAGATAATTCACTAGCAGCTCCAGATTGATGCCCAGCAGCTTGAGTTGTGTTTGTAGTGCTAACAGTTTCAGTTTTTGCACTAACAGCATCAGATTTTGACTTAGCAGTCTGATCTTTTGCATTAGCAGTTTGAGCAACAGATTTGTCCTTGACACACCACATTTGTTTAAAACTTGATTTAGGCTTTGCCAAACTTGTTTTTGATGTGTGGACTGTTTTTTATTAACTTTTGAGAATCTGTGATCAACTGTTTTCTTTGGAGCTGCTGTGGAAGGTTTCACTTTTGAGTGCTTTGCCTGATTAGGATTTGATTTTGTGTGATGCACAGTCTGTTTTACAACAGCTGGTTTGTAAAAACAATCCTTGGCTAAGTGATTCTTCCTTCCACAGTGAAAGCATCTTTTGACAATTTGAATTGGAACACCAGACTTTTCTGTCAATTTCTGGTTCTTGTTTCTCTGGTTTCCTCTTACCTGCTGTTGTTTAGGAAACTTTTGAACACCATGCTTTTGGCATGTGCAGATAGAAACAGTTTTACCTCTTTTAGTTCCTTTTTGATGAAGATGCAGTGTTACAGTTAGAATGTACAGATGCTTGTGGAGTAGCATTGCATACACTCATCTTCTCTTTTCCTTTCTTACTGGGAGCTTGGACTTCTATGGGTGCACTCTTTGTGTCACAGTCTCTATTTTGACTCTTATCTTCTTTTAATTCAGGACTGTTATCAAGGATAGGATCTACAATAGTCATAGACTCATCTAGTGGTTCATTGACAAGTCTATCAGCAACCTCACTCATTGGATGAATGTACTTGTTATTGTATGGAGGTGGAGTAGCTTTATACCTATTCCTTCTTTGGGATTGACCTGAGATTTCACTCTATCTTTGAATTGAACTTCCATTAGGTGTTCTAGCTTTTGATTTGCTAACTTGAAGTTTCCTAGATCTATGTTAACAGATTCTAGCTTCTTATTAGCCTCAAACACCTTTTGTTCAGTGTCTTCTACCTTTTTATTTAGAGATTCTATTTTCTTATTTAGCTCCTTTTTCTCCCACTCATGATAGGTTCTATCATAACCCATTTGAATCTCATTGTCCTTATAATCATTGATCTGTTTTTCCAGATCTTCTATGGCTTGCATGTATTCATATCTCCTTTCTTCCATCTTAGCTAGAGTTTTGCACATGCTCTCATTATGATCTCTGTACTTTTTAACCATATTTTTGAATGATTGAGAGCAGAGCTTAGAATTTACCTCAGATGGTAGTTCAGTGGAGGAGACATTTGATGTTTCTGCCATAAGTGCTTGATTTTGAAATTCTTCCTCTGTCTGATCACTCCAGTCAAACACATTGTCTTCTTGAGAGACAAGTGCTGTTGATGATGATGCTTGGATGGGCTGTGAAGTCCTTGATGGCTGTTGACCTTGAGATCTACATTCTCTGGCAAAGTGACCAAGCTTATGGCATTTATAGCATTCCACTTTTGATTTATCAAAAGATGGTTTGCCTTCTGTCTTGGCTTGAAAGTTGGCCCTACCAGTTCTTTTCAGAAATCTTTTGGCTCTCATGGTCAGCATTGCATGTTGCCACTTTAAATCCATCTCTTCAAGATCATCTGGATGAATTTGTTCTAAGTCTTCAACATTTAGAGCAAATAATCCATCATTGGCAACAAAGGCCTCATAGTGAGTTTCAGCAGAGTTGCCATCACCACCTAAGAAAGAATCACAGTTATTAGATTTTTCAGAAGATAGAAGAGCAGTATTGTGATTATAAGTTAAAGATTTCTTTTTAGCATCAATCTCAGTCTCAAACACTCTTAAACTGTTATACAGATCATCCAATTCTATCTCATCAAGAGTGTCTTTTGTTCTCCACTGTGCAGCATAGACTGTCCATTCTTCTCCAAGAGATCTGAGAAACTTTCTGTTGACTTCATCTTGATCCAGATTGACCTTTGCACTTTCCAGTTCACTTATCAGTTTGTTGAACCTGTCAAAGATTTGAGTGAGGTTTTCATTCTTGCCACCAGAAAAGTTTTCATACTGCTGTTTCAAGAGGTCTTTTTGATTTCTCTTGGTACTGGCATTACCAGCAAACCTCTTCTCTAAGGCATTCCAAAGAGAGTGAGCAGTATAAAACTTTTTGAACTGATGTTGATAAGCATTAGGAATGGCTATTTGTAATAGTGTGAGTGCTTTCACTTCATTCATTCTAGCCTTCCTTTCAAGTTCAGTTTTTGGAGGAGTTTTGACTGGTTTTCCCTCATCATCAAGTTCTGGATCAACTACAGGAGGAAATTCAACAGCTTCCCATATGGCATAATCAATGAATTGAATATGCTGTTGAATCCTGAGTTTCCACATCTCAAACTCAGTGGGCTTGAGCATAGGCACTTTGAGTCCTTGCCCAGATCCACTGCTGCTGTTTTCAAATTCCATTGCAAAACAATTAAAAATTTAAAAGAAAGTTTTTGACTTTGAAAAACAAAGAGTAACCTGGTTTGAAAAACCTGATTTGAACAATCTGGTTTGACAAACCTGGCTCTGATACCACTTGTCAGGATCTAAAACTGAATAACTAAGATTAACTGATTTGAAATTTATCAGAGTATAAATCAATAATCTTGCTTTGAATCAAAGTTTAATTAAGAAGTTTGTGGAATAACACTTAATTATTTTAACAAAAACTTTCAGAATCAATAATAAATAAACACACAGGAATTAATCAAGACTGTTTGTATTGCTGAATTCATCAATTACAATCACCTCTAAACTGTTTGATTAGACGAAGAACACAGACTGTTCTTAGGGTTTTACAACCTTAGAGGCTTAAGAAAACTTAATCAACAAAGCAATTACAGACTCAAAATATGCAGAAACTCCTATATAATAGAACGACCTATTCTCTGTATTTATATTGCTTCTTGATATGTTTCCTTGACGAACTATGACTTCTCTGATAGTAAATATGCTGGAATCTTCATGTAGATATCGTTTCCTGAAAATCAGCACTTTCTGTTTCTGAAACTGTTGAGCAGCTTGAATCTCTTGACAGCATGAACTGAGCAGCTTGAGTTGTTTTGCTCTGGCAGCTTGAACTTTTACACTGGCAGCTCGAGTTTCTTTAACTAGCAGCATGAACTTTGTATTTACATGTAAAAACTACTAACAGTCTGAGAAGTCTATACTAACAGCTTGAATGTACCTAAACTATTTCCCAACAGATGTGAGAACCACGAAGAAAGTCCATCGTGTCATGGAATGGTTGCAGTTCAGCATGTTTGAGAGAGAAGGGTAGGCAGTTGTGTTCTATGACAAACTCCATTAGAGATCAAGACGGTGATTTAGGGTTTGAATCGACTGTGTGTGAATTGCTCAGAGAGAGAATGAAAAGATCGTGGAAAATATTTTTACAACTGGTAGTCGCAATCGAACTAAACTGGGACTTTAAAGGTTTTGGCTTTTCAAAAATATCTAGTCCCGCACACAATCTAATGAAAAATTACTGAATTGCCCTGCACACTTTGACAGATCAAGTGAAACAACTAACAGTTCGAGAAAATGAACTAGCTGTTAGTTGAAAATTGAGCATTTTCTTATGAGACAGTGTCTCCCCCTTAACTAAGCACATTCAATAAGTATGTTCCTCATAAAATAAAAGAGAATAATGAAAAACAAATTAATCCATATTGACCATACCAATATTTGATACTACAAAAGTGAATCTTCCTACATCAAATGGTTTTGTAAATAGATTAGCTAACTGATTATCTGTATGAATTTTGGTAACCTGGATTAATTTCATCTCATTACAGTCCCTTATAAAATAAAATCTAATGTCTATGCGCTTGGTGTTGGGAAATTTCTCTGTATTTTGTACAATGCTTATTGCACTTGAGTTGTCAATATAAATAGGAGTAGATAGGAAGTTCATACCATAGTATATCAGTTGGTTCTGAATCCAGATTACCTGGGAACAGCAGCTGGCAGCTGCAACATAAATTGCTTCAGTAGATGAAGTGGAAACAGTGGTCTGCTTTTTTGCACTGCCAAGAGACTAGTCTTGCTCCTAGATATTGGCATCCACCAGTTGTAGATTTTCTGTCTATGTTGCAACCTCCATAGTCGCTGTCAGAAAAAGCTGTTAGTTCAAGAGGAGAGTCCTTAGGATACCATAGTCCCACTTTTGGTTGGCCCTTGAGGTATCTAAAGATTCTCTTAATAGCAAACAAATGTGAGTCCTTTGGAGCACATTGAAACCTAGCACAAACACAAACAACAAACATTATGTCAGGTCTAGAAGATGTGAGATACATTAGTGAACCTATTAATGATCTGTATAAGTGAATATCCACATCCACTCCATCTTTATCTGCATCAAGCTGCTTGTGAGTGTCCATTGGTGTGCTGACAACTTTTGTATCTTTGTAACCAAACTTTTTCCAGGATGTCATTTACATACTTTGATTGACTTATAAAAAGTCCAGTGGGTTTCAGCTTGACCTGCAATCCTAGAAAGAAAGTTAGTTCCCCCATTAAACTCATTTGAAACTTTTTGTGCATCAAGGTTTCAAACTCCTTGCACAAAATGTCATTTGTTGATCCAAAAATTATATCATCAACATAGATCTGAACAAGCAGAATCTCTGATTTGATGGACTTTGTGAACAATGTCTTGTCCAGAGTACCTCTCTTGAATCCATTTGTTAAAAGGTATGAACACAAAGTGTCATACCATGCTCTTGGGGCTTGGTGGAGTCCATAGAGGGCTTTGTCTACCTTGTAGACTCTGTCTGGATACGTATAGTCCTCAAATCCAGGGGGTTGACACACATAAACCTCTTCTTCAATTGTACCATACAAGAATGCAGATTTCACATCCATTTGGTACACTTTGAACCCTTTGAAGCTGGCATAAGCTAGGAACAATCTGATGTCTTCTATCCTTGCTACTGGGGCAAAGACATCATCATAATCTATTCCTTCTTCTCGAGTGTAACCTTGAGCTACCAGTCTAGCTTTGTTCTTGATCACCACACCTCTCTCATCCTTCTTATTTCTGAAAACTCATCTTGTACCAATTGCCCTATTTCATTTAGGCAATTCAACTAGAGTCCATACATTCTGAATCTTGAATTGCAAAAGTTCTTCTTGCATTGCTTCAATCCAGGATGGATCTTTCAGAGCCTCAGATGCCTTCTTTGGCTCTAATTGTGACATGAAGCATGCATGTTCAAAGGCAGCTAGACTGAATTCAGGGATTGCTGATTCATCATCAGTGGACTCCTTGTGAACCATTGTTCTTGTCTGCACAAGAGTGCGTAGATCTCCCATTATTTGGTTGAGAGGATGATACTTGTGAACCTTGAGTGTGGGTTCTTTTTTTGTCTGAAATGATGTTCCTAGATCTGTATCATCACCTTCAGCACCACTTGAGGATGCTGCTCCAGTGACAGCTTGATCAGAAGATGGGACTGTGTACCTATTTGATGGAGCTGGCACTTCACACTCTGTATTTGTGTCTTGTTGATCAATTAGGACCCCTGGTGGGTCACAAGATAGAAGTGGCAGTACAGTATACTCATCCCATGTAACAGACTCTACAATTGTTGGAAACTTTGTGCCAACATCTTGAATATATGAGTTACCAACATGAGGAGTTGGGCTGACAGTTTCAACACTGTTTTCAACATTGTTTTCAGAAGTTCCTGCAGTATACTCAACAAAGCTCAGAGAATTTGTTAGTGAATCTAAATCACACAACCAATCAGGACCAGTGCCTTTGATATTTGAAGTGTTTTCATTAAACTCAACATTGGCACTTTCTTCAATAGTTTTAGACACACTGTTATACACCTTATAGGCTTTGCTTTGAATAGAGTAACCTACAAAGAAACCTTCTTCAGCCTTAATTTCAAACTTTCCTAAGTGAGTTTTAGTGTGAAGAATAGTGCATGAACAACCAAAAGGTTTTAGAAAGGCTACTAAGGGAACCCTATGATGGAATAACTCATATGGAGTTTTCCCTTGTGACTGATCAATTTGAACCCTATTTAGCACATAACAAGCTGTATTTATTGCCTCTGCCTAGAAGGTCATTGGAAGTTTGGAATCAGCTAGCACGGTTCTAGCAGCCTCTATTAAAGTTCTATTCTTTCTTTCAGCTACACCATTTTGTTGTGGTGTTCTAGGTGCACTATATTGGCTTGCAATACCTTTAGACTCACAGAAACTGTTTAGATAAGATTTTTAAACTCAGTTTCATTGTCTGACCTGATCACCTTAACTTTTAAATTTGATTTAATCTTAAGAATAAAGGATTTGACTAGCTCAGCAGTTTCATCCTTAGTCCTAAGAAAGTAAACCCATGTAAATCTGGTGAAATCATCAACAATGACTAAACGATAAGCTCTTTTATTCAAACTCAACACAGATGTTGGACCAAAAAGATCCATATGAATAAGATGAAGAGCATATGAGATTGAATTTACTTTTTTGGCTTATGAGAAGTTTTGTGTTGCTTGCCTTTGAGACATGCTACACAATGATCATCACATATGAACTCCTTTTGTGGTAAACCTCTTACCAAATTCTTTTTGACTAAAACATTCATAGATTTGATGTTCATGTGACACATCCTTCTGTGCCATAGAGCAGACTCATTTGATGATGCTTTGGATATCAAACATCTTAAAGTATTTGATTTGGATAAAAGATCTATGTCCAAACAATAGACATTGTCCTTTCTTGGTGTCTAAGTAAAACAAGATTTTCAGGTATTTTAAAATCTTTTGAAAGGACAATCCAGTCAGAGTCTGTGAACAAAACAATATTTTGTTTATCACAGATTTGAGACACACTTAGTAAATTGTACTTCAGCTGTTCAACATACAAAACATCATTGAAGATCATATTGCCTGCTTTGACAGTATCCTTACCTGTTACCTTACCTCCCTTGGAATTTCCACCAAATGCAACAAACCCTCCTTCAAAGCTTTTGAAATTTGACAAGCATTCAGAGTTGCCTGTCATGTGCCTAGAGCATCCACTGTCTATATGCCATCTTGTTTTATGTTGGGTCCTGTGGTTGCCCTGCACAGAAAAAGCTTAGTTAGTAGTGGAGTAAACCCAAACCAAATTGGTTTTGGGTTGTCCTTGTGCATTAACATAACTAAATACTGTTTGTGTCTTTTTAAACTTAGTGAGATCCACAAGTGGATTCTGTGGAGGAGTATTTAGTTATGACATGAGGTATCCAGGTGTTCTTTCCAACCTTTTCATTAACAGTCTCAGAAGATCCACTACCAGTTCCAGTTTTAGACTTAGCAGTTTGAACTGGTTTTTTAGTGATAACAGCTTCAGAATTTGCATTACCAGTTCCAACTTTTGACTTAACAGTCTCCACACTTGCATCAGCAGTTTGATCTGTGTTTTTGCCTTTAACACACCATACCTTTTTGATGTTTGCTTTGGATTTTGCTAAAACTTGTTTTTGGTGTGTAGGCTGCCTTTTTTGACTTTTAAGTACCTGTGATCAACTGTCTTCTTTGGAACTGGTGTGACAGGTCTTTTGCCTTTGAAATATTTGAGTTTTGAACAATCGCCTGTTTTTGAACCATAGTCTGTTTTGTAACAGATGGTTTATATAGACAATGCATGTCCAAGTGATTTTTCCTGCCACAATGGAAACATCTTTTGACTGTTTTGATTGGAGAACCAGTTTTGTGAGACCATAACTGGTTCTTGTTCCTTTGATTTCCCCTCACATGCTGCTGTGTGGCAAATTTTTGGACACCATGCTTTTGACATGTGCATATTGGAACAATCTTACCACTTTTATTAGTTTTTGAGGAGGATGCAATGTTACAGTTAGAAGGTACAGAAACATGTGGAGCATTATTGCAAACACTCATCTTCTCTTCTCCTTTCTCACTGGGGTTTTTGATGAAACTGGAAGTAGGAGGTTCTATAGGTGCACTCATTGTTTTGGAGTTTCTCTCAACTTCTTTACACTCACAGACTTCATTTGGAATCAGTTCTTCTTTAGATTCAGACCTGTCTTCAAGGATAGGATCTACAGTTTTCATTGTCTCATCTAATGGTTCATTCACAAGCCTATCAGCAACTTCACTCATGGGATGAATGTATTTGTTGTTGTATGGGGGTGGAGTAGCTTTGTATCCTATACCTTCCTTGGGATTGAGTTGAGACTTTATCCTATCTTTAAATTTGGACCTCCATTAGGTGTTCTATCTTTTGATTAGCCAGCTTGAAGCTACCTAAATCTATATTAATAGATTCTATTTTCTTGTTAGCTTCTAACACCTTCTGTTCAGCCTCATCAAGTTTCCTATTTAGGGTCTCTATTTTCTTATTCAGTTCCTTTTTCTCCAACTCATGATATGTTCTATCATGTCCCATATGAATATCATTATCCTTATAGTCATTGATCTGTTTTTAAAGATCTTCTATAGCCTGCATATACTCATATCTCCTCTCTTCCATCTTAGCTAGAGTTTTGCACATGCTCTCATTATGATCTCTGTACTTTTTAACCATATTTTTGCATGTTTGAGAACAGAGTTTTGCATTTACCTCAGATGGTAGTTCAGTGGAAGTGACATTGGATGTTTCTGCCATAAGAGCTTGATTTTGAAACTTTTCTTCTGTCTGATCACTCCAGTCAAACACATTGTCTTCTTGAGAGACAAGAGCTTGTGATGATGAAGTTTGATTAGTTTGGTGGGGTCTTGCTGGCTGCTGACCTTGGGATCTGCATTCTCTAGCAAAGTGGCCAAACTTGTGGCATTTAAAACATTTAACCTTTGATTTATCAAATGCTGTTTTGCCTTCTGTTCTGGCTTGAAAGTTTGGTCTGCCAGTTCTTTTCAGAAATCTTTTGGCCCTCATAGTCAACATAGCATGCTGCCATTTTAAGGCCATCTCTTCTAAATCATCTGGATGGATATGTTCTAAATCTTCAGCATTAAGAGCACACAGTCCATCATTTGCAACAAAAGCTTCATAGTGAACTTCAATAGAGCTACCATCAGCACCTGAAAAAGAATCACAACAGTTTGATTTATCAGTTAATGCTTATGACAGCAGAGCAATATTGTGATTGTAAGAAAATGATTTCTTTTTATTTTCAATTTCAGATTCAAACACTCTTAGGCTGTTGTAAAGGTCATCCAACTCTATTTCATCAAGAGTGTCTTTGGTTCTCCACTGGGCAGCATAGATTGTCCATTCTTCACCAAGAGATCTGAGGAATTTTCTGTTTACTTCATCTTGGTCCAGGCTGACTTTAGCACTCTCCAATTCACCTATTAGCTTATTAAACCTATCAAAAATCTGAGTAAGGTTTTCATTCTTGCCACCAGAAAAGTTTTCATACTGCTGTTTTAAAAGATCTTTTTGATTCCTTTTGGTGCTAGCATTGCCAGCAAATCTTTTCTCTAAAGCAATCCAAAGAGAATGAGCAGTATAGAACTTTTTAAACTGATGTTGATAAGCATTAGGAATGGCTATTTGTAAAAGAGTAAGGGCTTTCACTTCATTCATTCTAGCCTTTCTTTCAATTTCAGTTATTGGAGGTGTTTTTATAGGTTTGCCCTCAGCATCTAGTTCAGGATTAACTGCAGGAGGATTTTCAACAACTTCCCATATGGCATAATCAATAAATTGAATGTGCTGTTGAATCCTGAGTTTCCACATCTCGGACTCAGTGGGTTTGAGCATAGGCACTTTGAGTCCTTGCCTAGATCCACTACTGCTATTTTCAAACTCCATTGCAGAAAAATAAAATTTTAAAACAAAGAAAGTTTCTGACTTTAACAAATAATAACAAATAAAAAACCTATGGCTTTGATACCACTTGTCAAGATCAAATTACCACCTAAGATTAACTGGTTTCAATAAATCAGAGTGTAAACCAATAAGTATTGAATCAAAGTCCAATTAAGAAGTTTGCGGAATAACACTTAATTGTTTTAAGAAAAACTTTCAAAATAAATAACAGATAAATATAACTAAAATCAAATCCTTTATATTGCCAAAATCACTGATTACAATCACCTCTAATCTGTTTGACTAGACGATGAACACAGACTGTTCTTAGGGTTTTACAACCTTAGAGGCTAGAGAAACTTTATCAGAAAGCAATTACAATTGAAGCACAAAATTACAGAACTTGCACGTACAGACTTACAATAAAAAGACCCAGTCTATCTATATATATAGTCTTCTGATTTGTTTTCTTGATGAACTCTGATTTCTCTGATAGTAGATATGCATGGAAGATATTCAAATCTTGAAATATAAATCACTTTCTGAATTTCAGCACTTTCTATTGTTAATCTGTTGAGCAGCTTAAACTTTTAACTCTGGCAGCTTGAACTTTTGAACTAGCAGCTCGAACTTATTTAACTAGCAGCTTGAACTTTGTAATTACACACAAGTACTACTAACAGTCTGAGAAATCTAACTAACAGCTTGACATACTTAGAATATTTTTCAACACATATAGATACACACACACACACACACACACACACACACATATATATATATATATATATATATATATATATATATATATATATATATATATACATACATATATATATACATGTATATATGTATATATATACATATCTATATATACATATAGATATACACATATATACATTTATACACATATGTGTATATGTACATATATATACATATATATGTACATATATATACATATATATGTACATATGTATGGATCAATGGGGTACTGTGTTAGACTGGGGAACTGGAGTCCACCCATGTTTGGTTATAAGTAATAAAAGGTAATATAGTCAATTAGGTTTATATTAATTAATAGATTACAACTACTAAATTAATAAATCCGCTAATTATAGAGATTTACTTCCATAAAATATCTTTAATAAACTTCAAAATGAGTTTTAGTGAACATGTTCAATCGGGACAATGAGTTTTAGTGAACATGTTCAACCGGAGGTGTCAAATAAAGATATTTATTATTTTAATCAAACCGTTCGTGAAGGTTCAATTTCATATACACATTATTGAACATGTGCAATCGAGATTTATTGTATTTTTAGTCGTTGTTAACCCTTTTAGTGATAAACCAATATTGACGATATTGAACATGTGCAATCGTGGTTTATGGTGTGTGTTTACGATAGGTTCCATTTTGGTGATAAACCAAGATTTATGGTGTATCATCATTGCACATGTTCAGTATAAGTGTAAGAAATGATTCTAACTGAAATTGAGATTTTAATGGGATACTGAATCTTCGATTCTAATTTAAAAATTTTTAAAACCAATTTTACCCCCAACACCAATTAATGTGGAAAAGAATTTTAAGCAATATTTACATTTTATTTAATGATTTTAATTATAAATGGTTTCCCGGTACCCAGTCTCACATGATACCCCATTGATCTTGAATATATATATAGTCGGGATCAATAGGGTACCATGTTAAACTGGGGAACCGGAGTCCATCCATGTTTGGTTATAAGTTTAAAAGTGTAATACAGTTAATTAAGTTTATCTTAAATAATAGACGACAACTAATAAATTAATAGATCAATTAATTATAGAGATTTAGTTCCATAACATATCTATAATAAATTTCAAAATGAGTTTTAATGAACATGTTCAGTTGTATTCGACAATGGGTTTTAGTGAACATGTTCAATCAGATTCGACAATGAGTTTTTTGGTGAACATGTTCAATTGAATTTGACAATGGGTTTTAATGAACATGTTCAACCGGAGGTGTCAAATAAATGTATTTATTATTTTCATCAAACCGTTCGTGAAGGTTCAATTTCATTTACACATTATTGTAAATTTACAATCGGGGTTTATTGTGTTTTCAGTTGTTGTTAACCATTTTGGTAATAAACCAATATTGACGGTATTGAACATGTTCAATCGTGGTTTATGGAGTGTCATCATTGCACATGTTCAGTATGAGTGTCAGGAATGATATTAACTGAAATGGAGATTTTCATGGGATACACAGAATCTTTGATTTCAATTTAAACTTTTCAATACCATTTTTACCACCAACACTAATTAATGTGAGAAATAATTTTAAATAAAATTTATATTAACTGAAATGGAAATTTTAATGGGATACATAGTTACTTTGATTCTAATTAAACTTTTCAATTGTATTTTTACCCTCAACACTAATTAATGTGGGCAAGAATTTTAAACAAAATTTATATTTTATTTAATAATTTTAATGATAAATAATTGACTATAAATGGTTTCCCGGTACCCCAGTCTAACATGGTACCCATTGATCTTGAATACACACACACACACACACACACACACACACACATATATATATATATATATATATATATATATATATATATATATATAGAATATGGTTCGAGAGAGTACCACCATTATGCAGCGCACCAGAAGGTACCACCTTTAAAAGAATTTTTTTTAATATTTTTTTTCATAAACATATTTTAATTAACATTATGAAGATCATATGTAAATTTCACATACATTCACATCTCCTAGCTCCTAAAAAATGATGTGAACACACACTTACATAATTTTGAGTATATGTGAACGTGCATTTATGTGATGCGTGTTTTCATGCACTTAGAGTGTTCGGATTTGCGTGAAATTCACATATGATCTGTATAATGTTAACTAGAACATGTTCATGAAAAAAAATTTCAAAAAATTTACTTTTAAGGGTGGTACCTTCTGGTGCGCTGCATTAGAGGTGGTACTCACTTGAACCTAAATCTATATATATATATATATATATATACACACACACACGCAGATATTTTGCAAATTAAATTCTTTTCGTAATTAAACTTGTTTTTTACAAAATAATAGATATGTTGAAAGATTTAATATCGACGATTGCCATAAAACTTTGTGTGCGCCACTAACATAAAAATTATCGAAGGGTCTCTTGTACCCATGTGTAATTGGTCATCGAGTTGTTATCATATATGATAGTCAAAAGTAGATCTACAATTATTTGTTATGGAACTTTATTATACATCATATTGTTTGTTATTAAATTTTATAGTGCATTTAGAAATTCAGATAACGAAAATAATGATTAAAAATATATTTAACTAGGTTGTTTAACCCGCGCGTTGCAGCGGGATCGTAAATTGAATTTTTATAAATATATTGCTTAAAAATAATAAATTAACATTAGCCACTGATCGTGATCTTCACCCAAGAATCATTATCTCTTTTGATCTAAGTTTATAAATAGAAAAAATGTGATTGAGCGCGAGATATCAATCAACTAAATAATAAAAATTTTATAATTTTAAAATACTTGAGACGAAATACAATTTTATGTTAAAATGTAGATAAAAATAAAGCGATCATAATGATATATTTGAAATTTTATAAAATATAAATCAGACGTTATAATAGAAAAACAAAACAATTATATATTATATATAAAATAGCATATTTAGTCAGCTGCATGGTTGCCTGCTTATTGAAAATGGTTCCGACGGTAATAAATTTTATATCGGAATGTAGATAAAAACAATGCGATCTTAATGATATATTCAAATTTTTATAAAATATAATATATCAAAAGTTATTATAGAAAAACAAAAACGTTATATATTATATATAAAGTAATAAAATAAGTCAGCTGCTTACCTGCCTGCTTGAGCTGCCTGGCAGCCTGGTTTACAGTTCATTGAACAGTAACGGGCGTTTGAAAATAGTAATATTAGTAATTTCATTCTGCGAGCTAAACATCTCCGGATCACAACATGATTCGAGGATGCCAAAAGTTAAGAATATTTCCATAAGTTTCATGTGCATATAATATGGTACAAAAATAGAGGCATAGACCATTTACATATTAAGTTGCGTAAACATAAGTAAATCCAGTTAGAGCTATCAAAGTCAAAGTAAACCTTATAAATAGTAGAAACACATCATCAAAGACTTCTAAATTTTCAAGCCATAGCTTGTAATATATATTTCAGTGACTTGGTTTTTTCCATACGCAAATTTGAATGGTTAGACAAAGTGATACGCTACTTCTAGTATGTGTGTCATATCTAATATGCACGTCTAAACCCTGATGAAAGCACACATACATGGGTGAATCATCAACATTCATTCATGTTCATGATCATGATTATCAGCTAAAGCACACATAAAGTGAAGGTGATGCAAAAGTGGATGCACATCGGCAATAACGATGCAGACAATGCAGAAGCAATTAGAAAACATGTTCCAGACGATACACATCACCCACACAACACATACACAATGGAGACGCAGATGCATAACTTCCGTACATCAAAATAAAACATGATGTCATTCAAAATTTTTTTAAAAAAAAAATACTTAATAATGTGAATGAAAACGTAATACATAAACTTGATGCATACCATGTGTGTTCTTTGACTTTTGTTCATCATTAGGTACACACACCATAACAAACATATATAGATTATTGTACAACACACATACATCGATGAAGGAGGATGTTAGATAAAAATACTGTTGATGCACAACATGCATATATCAACGTACATACAAAAAATCTTAGAAAAATTTGGATTTGTCACAATCAAGGATTAACAAGCTTTAAGAGACACCAACGTTAGGGTGACCAAACAAAGCCTAGATGTAAGATCCAACTTTCGTTAAGGATCTTATTAAATAGGTTTGAGGTGCCAAAAACTAAGAATATTTGCATAAGTCTCATGTTCATATTTGATTGAAAGATTACTTGTCAATATAATATGGTATAAAAATAGAGGCATAGACCATTTTATAAAGTCGTGTAAACATAAGTAAAGCCAAATGGATATCAAAGTCAAAGTCAAAGCAAACCTTATATAGGGTATACACACATTATAAATGACTTTAAAATTATTCAAGTCATAGCTAGTATATTTCAGTGACTTGGTTTTTTCCTAATGCAAATCTAAATGGTTAGACAAAGCAATGCACTACTTCTTATGTATGTGTCATATCTAAGATGCACATATAAACCCTGATGAAAGCACACATACACGGGTGAATCATCAACATTTATCCATGTTCATGATCATGATTATCAGCTAAAGCACACATAAATTGCATGCGATGCAAAAGTGGTTGCACATCAGCGATAACGATGCAGAAGCAAAAGCAATTGCACAACATGTTGTAGACGATACAAAACACCCACACAACACATACATAATGGAGACATCGATGCATAACTTCTGTACATCAGAATAGAACATGATGTCATTCAAAAAATATAAAAAATACTTTATAACGTGAATAAAAACGTAATACATAAACTGATGCATACCATGTGTATTCATTGGCTTTTGTTCATCATTAGGTACACTCACCATAATAAACATATATAAATTATTGTACAACATACATACATAAATGAAAAGGGACGTGACATGAAGATATTGATGATGCACAACATGCATATATCAATGTACATACAAAAATTGATTAAATACATTGAAAAATTTTGGATTCATCGCAATCCACTACAAGAATTAGTGGTAAAAGAGGCGACAGGTATTAGGGGCGACAACTGGTATTGGAGGCGACAGAGGGTATTAGGGGCGACGACATCGCCTCTATTGCCAATAGAAAGAGGCGGGGTTATTTCCCCCGTGCTCCCCCTCTTTTACCCCCAATTTTCTTTCTTTTTCATTTCACAAAAACGCTGATCTCTGCTCTCTCCCTCTCGTCGACGCCTCCGATCAGCCATCTGAGACCTTACTTCATCGACGACACAGGTACATTCTTCATCTTCTCTCTCGATCTATCTTTAATTTAGTCACCGAGGGGTCACTCACACGTCATCGGCTCCTCAGCGGCGCCTCCTGCTCCGGTGTTGTTTGCTGTTGCTGGCCACCACACACACACACACACAGACACACACTACAAACGCACACACACTCACACATCACCGGCACACACTCGAGATACTCTCACAAACACACACACAAAGTTGTTTATATATAATTTTTGTTTTGTTTATGTAAACTTTTAGGGTATAATTTATATATAGATTTATAACTTTTGTTGTGTTTATGTAAAATTTTAGGGATTAATTTATAAATTTATAATTTTTGTTGTGTTTATGTATAATGTTAGTTTATAATTTATAGATCTATATATTTTGTTGTGTTTGCGTCTAATTTTTGGGTATAATTTATAGATTTATAATTTTTGTTGTGTTTATGTATAATTTTAGGGCATAATTTATTGATTTGCTAAAAAACTAGTATATATATAATTTTATTGTATGTATTTATAATTTTAGGGAACAATTTGTGTATAATTTTAGGAAACAATTTTGGGTACAATATATGTATTTGTTAAAATAACTAGCATATATATATATATATATATATATATATATATATATATATATATATATATATATATATATATATATATATATATATATATATATATATATAGTTTTACTATATGTATTTATAATTTGATATTATAATTTATAAATTTGTTAAAGTAACTAGTATACATGTAAACTTTTATTATGTATGTATAATTTTAAGGTACAATTCATACATTTGTTAAAAACTAGTTTATATATAATTTTATTGTATGTATGTATTAGTTTATTAACCCGTGTATTACACAGATAACTTTAATAAATATTTTATCTCAAAAGTTATATAAACTAAAAATTAAAGGTTAACATTAAATTTTGATATATTGAAACTTTTTATACTTATGATACTTAACATATTTTATTAAAATTAGTTTTAAGTATAAGTTAGTTAAACGAAAAAAATAGTCAATAATAACGTTAAAGTTTATTGTCATTATAATAATTAGTTTTACTTTTTTAAATGTTGGGTAATTTTAAATTTTTAATAGATCCCAAAGAATATGAACATTTTTAGGGATTAAAAAAGATATGAATATTTATATTGATAAAAACAAATTACAAATGTCAGTGGGAAATGAAGCCACATGACATTATTAAGGAGATGACAAATGGCAAGAATTTTACTGCTTTAATAGTATAGATAGATAATTGTAGGGTATAAATACATATCAAGTATTTATAAGATTTAAATTAAAATAACAAAATGGATAGTTAGTTATAAACCACAAATTGAAAAACACTTTTATATATACTTTGTGAAATGTGTGTGTGTGTGTGTGTGTGTGTCTATGTTTGAGCTTAGAATAAATATCCGTCCGAAATTGATTTAGGAATTAATTTCGGATTGTCCCTGTTTTGGGACTGCTTTTTGAATAATTTATCTCATTTAAGATGTAAATGCGTATTACATGATTGTTCGTTTAAGAAATATTCGGTTGTCATTTTCTCTTTGCTCATCGGGTATATATATAGTTCTATATATATACTTGGTAGCTAAGGGGAAATGCTGCCAAATTTTCTTAAACGGTCATTCATGTAATATGCATTCACATTTGAGGTAAGGTGTTCAAAAAGTGGGTTTAGAAGCCTACCCTTCCGAATACTCGATCTTTTGTCCGGTTTTTTGTTCTCGTCTCTGGATTGCATTTTGAATGATCGATTTACGGTTTACTCTGGCTTTGTGAATATCCTATCCGATTTTCAGTTGCATCATGCCTATTGATAAAAGCTGGAGTACTATTCGAAACCGTAATGATCCTATGTTCCTGCAAGGACTTGAATCTTTTATCGAGACATGCAAAGCATACGGAGACAATAGAGGTCTAATCAGATGTGCGTGTCATAAATGTCAAAACACTCTCTTTGTACAATTGTTACAAATGAAATTTCATATAGAAAGATATGGTGTCTTTCGACATTATTTTATGTGGACATATCATGGTGAAAGTACAATTCACACAATAGTAGATGCCGTAGCTTCCAACAACGAGATGGTTGACGTTCTCGACGATGTTATGGGGGCATTAAACGAAAATGATACTAACAACGACGAAGAGAACTCGGATACAGAGGGTAACGGTGTCAATGACGAATTTCGTGAGTTGTTAGAGGAAGTGGAAGCTGATTTATATCCTGGTTGTACTTGGTTCTCTTCCCTCAATTTTTTAGCAAAACTGATGCATATTAAGGTAAACAATAAATGGACTGATAGTTCATTTGATCAGCTCCTTGAGTTGTTGCAATCTGCATTTCCTAAAGTAAATAAGGTTCCATCTTCACACTATATAGCCAAAAAGAAACTAAAAAAGATTGGTTTGGGTTATGAGTCGATACACGTGTGCAAAAATGATTGTTTTCTCTTCTGGAAAGAACACGAGTCGTTGCAGAATTGTCCACTCTGTAAGGAGAATCGGTGGGTCGAAAAAAACACAAAGGGTAAAAAGGTAGCTCACAAGGTGTTACGATACTTTCCGGTGACCCCTAGACTACAACGTTTGTACTGTTTAAGGCACACAACCAAAAATATGATATGGCACAGTACCGGACGATCCGAAAGGGAACGATGCGACATCCAATTGATGGATCTTCATGGAGAGAATTTGATATAAAGTACCCTAGCTTCTCGAGAGAACCCAGAAACGTTCGTCTAGGGCTTGCAGCTGATGGTTTTAATCCATATGGTAACATGAGTCAGGCTCACAGCACATGGCCAATTGTGCTTACGACTTACAATTTGCCACCATGGCTATGTATGAAAGAGTCATCATTCATGTGTACCTTGTTGATTCCTAGTCCAAAGTCACCCGGGAAGGACATGGATGTTTTCCTTAGACCGCTGGTGGAAGAGCTTAAACAGATATGGCACTCAGGCGTACGTACTAAAGATGCAGCGACAAACACTTACTTTAAAATGAAAGCGGTGCTTTTATGGACGATAAATGATTTTCCCGCTTGTAGTAGTTTATCGGGTTGGAGTGGACAAGGATACAAAGCATGCCCGACTTGCAACGAAGACACTCCATTTCATGTCACCAATAAAGTGGTGTATGTTGGTCATCGCCGATTCTTAAAATGTTGACAATCCATGGAGAAAAAGTATGGAGTTTAACGGGTAATACGAGACGAGAGCTGCTCTGAGACAATTTAGTAACGAAGAAATAAAAGCTCAATTAGATCGTCTACCGGACAAACATCCTGACTTTGGAGGTGTTAAGAGAAAAAGGGAGGATATTGAGTTAAATTGGTCCAAACGAAGCATATTCTTTGAACTCGAGTATTGGTGTTCATTACAACTAAAGCACAACTTAGATGTGATGCATATCGGGAAAAACGTATGCAACAGTTTGATGGGTACTCTTTCGATGAATGATAAGTCCAAAGACATGTCAAATGTGCGGGTCGACTTAGAAAAACTAAATATTCGAAAAACACAATGGTTGAAAAAAAGGTAACAAGTTCTTTAAACCCCATCCGAAATACTCATTCACAGACATTGATCGAAAATGTTTTTGTCAATTTATAAAAGACATTAAACTACCGGATGGGTTTGGATCGAACATCAGCAAGAAAGTGACAGAGAACGATACTAATATTGCTGGGCTGAAATCTGATGATTGTCACATTCTTATGCAATGGTTGATACCAATTGGAGTTAGAGGGTTTTTGAACAAAGATAACTATGCACAAATAATAGAGCTTTGCATGTTTTTTTAAGAAACTTTGTTCAAGAACACTATTGGTTGAGGATATGAGGAAACCTAAGGCTGACATCGTTATGATCTTGTGCAAACTAGAATTAATCTATCCTCCAGCATATTTTGACATTATGGTGCATTTAGTTTTACGTTTACCTGATGAAGCGCTTTGTGGAGGCCCGGTGTATCTGAGATGGATGTATCCGTTTGAAATGTATATGAAAAAACTAAAAAACTATGATAGGAATAAGGCAAGACCAGAAGAAGCTTTGACATTTTGTTCGATGTACCTTCAAGATGTCCAAACTCAATTCAATCATCTTGAAAAAAATGAAGATGTCGTCATAGAAAAAACAAAGTTATGGGTGTTTGAGTCTAAATGTCGACCGACTGGTGCAAGGCGTTGCAAACCTCTTGATATAATAGAAAAGAGTAAGCTGTAATGGTCTGTACTAGATAGTTGTCCAGAAGTCTGACAGTATGTGGAGTAAGTGTTATTCATTACTAGTCTCATCTATAACTTTATTTTTTCCATTTACTAATTTAACATCATTTTATCATCAATGTAGTGAATTTAAATCTGAACATCCCGAAAGTGATATGAAAACTGAATTCCCTACATGGTTTCTCCACAAGGTAATATAAAATGGGAAACATACATGTTTCATTTGAATATCAAATAAAATAACACACATTAAACTATTTACCAGGTCTATCAAATAAAAACACAAAATTCTCCAGAATTTCAAAATGAGTAGTCGACACTTATAGTCGGTGCGCTAGGAAGAGCCTCTACTTATACAACTTGCATAGTTAATAGTGTTAGGTTTATGGTACTTAGTCGTGACGCACAACGCACAACACAAAACTCTAGGGTTTCAGCGGAGGGAGAGAATGGAGAGAAATATTATGGTCAACTTGAAGAGATTATTGAGTTGCACTATCCAGATGGTTATTCGACTATACTATTTCGGTGTAAGTGGCTCGATACTCGAAGAGGGCTTATATTTGAAAACAATATCATCAGTATCGACACACAGCGCGAATGGGACAAAGAAGATCAACTCATATTTCTTCGCAAGCTAAAGAAGTGTTCTACATGAAAGAACCTTGTCGAGGAATCCAAAATAATAACTATCGGTGGGTTGTCGAAAATGTTAATCATCGAAGAATTTAGGATCTACCAATAAACAATGATCGTGGAGAAAATGTAGACAGTGACTCTGTTGCAAACGTTGACGTCGTCTATAATGACTGTTCATCTAATTCTAGGCTCGTAATCGATTTCAGTCACTACTTTGAAAGTCTACAATCAGCAGGTGGAAGTGAAGTTAGTCCGCTAATAGGTATCATTAATGAAGTGGACGAGGTTGTGACTGATCATGAAGAAAATGCACCTGATTATGATACCGAGATGTCTGAGAACGACGATGAAGTGTCTGAGGCGAGTTTAATTAAAACACTTTATATGTAATTGACTTTTTCATCGTAGAATTTTATTTTACTTGTCATTTTTAACTTATAACTGACTTTTAATGCAATGATTAGAGTAATATTGATTAGCATTAACTTTTCAGGTAATGATGTTTTTCTGGGTTATTTTTTGTTCCATGATGGCCGATGTTATGCCACGGGAACATGGCAGAGATGGCGGGGAGGAACCAACAAATCCAGGTGGTAGAGGTCGTGGTTAGCATGAGCTGGATGGTAACTCTTATTATGATTTATTTATTTATTTAGTATATTTATTTATTTATTATTATTGATCATGACTAATACTTTTTTAATTATAATTGTAGCTATACCACCCCAAGAAGAAGAGGCAAGGCCAAAAACATTGGCCTTGCGATGATGTGGGAGAAAAAAGGGAGGCGGCCTATACCTTTGGTGTTTGACAAAGTTGGCACCGCTGCAACTTACACCACTGTTGGAGATGTACACGGTCTATTCCTTCATGAGGTTGCATTATATATATGGCGGGATATCGCGTTGGATAAACCTTCTTGGGCTAAAGTTTCTGACGCCGAAAAGAATGCAATGTTCGGGCATCTTAGGGTAAATTATTTCTACAAGTATATTTCATATATTTATCTTGAAAGATTTTTACTTAACTAACTTATTATTTTTAAAAATATTTGTAGTGATATTTTAACTTTGAATAGGTTACCAATGATCCTGATCATAAAATTGTATGTCGGGCATTGATTTTATGATTACCAAGCGTATAGAAGTTGTAAAACTGATGCAAAAAGTCATTTTGAACGTTGGAGGTTACGATGACATAGAGAGAGCAATGGCTACCCCACCCGATGGTATGAGTAATTCAAATTGGCAAAAAATTGTAGACCTTTTCAATACGGATGCGCATATGAACCGTTCATTGAAAAACAAATCAAATCGTTCAAAGCCAATAAACAATCACCTCGGGGGGGGGGGGGGGGTGAGCAGCTGTTGTTACAAAAGAGTTAATATATATATATATATAGGGTCGGGATCAATGGGGTACCATGTTAGACTGGGGAACTGGAGTCCATCCATGTTTGGTTATAATTTTAAAAGGGTAATATAGTCAATTAAGTTTATCTTAAATAATAGATGACAACTAATAAATTGATAGATTTCTTAATTATAGGGATTTACTTCCATAACATATCCATAATAAATTTCAAAATGGGTCCTAATGAACATGTTCAATTGGATTCGATAATGGGTTTTATTGAACATGTTCAATCGGATTCGACAATGGGTTTTGGTGAATATGTTCAATTGAATTCGACAACGGGTTTTAGTGAACATGTTCAACCGGAGGTGTCAAATAAATGTATTTATTATTTTCTTCAAACCGTTCGTGAAAGTTCAATTTCATTTACACGTTATTGAACATGTGCAATCGGGGTTTATTGTGTTTTTAGTCGCTGTTAACCGTTTTGGTAATAAACCAATATTGACTGTATTGAACATGTTCAATCGTGGTTTATGGAGTATCATCATTGCACATGTTCAGCATGTGTGTAAGGAATGATATTAACTAAAATAGAGATTTTCATGGGATAAACAGAATCTTTGATTCTATTTTAAATTTTTTAATACCATTTTTACCCCAACATTAATTAAAGTGGGAAAGAATCTTAAGCAAAAATTATATTATATTTTAATGATTTTAATGATAAATGATTGGCTATAAATGGTTCCCCGGTACCCCAGTCTAACTTGGTACCCCATTGATCTTGAATCTATATATATATATATATATATATATATATATATATATATATAATTCCATATATAATCTAATTTTTATTGTTAAACAGAATATGAGTAGACTCCAAGCTTTCTATGATGCTCATACAAAAAATAAGATATTCAACAGCCCCGTTGCCGAAGAAAGATATGTAAGTGTTTTGTTGCTTAAAATCAAAAGTATATATTATTATTTTTTATTTAATCTTATATAAGTCGTCACTGAAAAATGCCGAATGTCTTGGTTTGTGAGGTTGAACAACGAGGTCAAACCGCCGAAATCATTGGCAAGTGGTGCCTCGATTGACGAGCGGGCTGTTTTTGAAAAGGTCATGGGTCCCAGACGAAGACACGTCAAAGGTCAAAGGTGTTGGCCGTAAAGCTTCCGGCTCATCCAATGCCAATAGTTATAGAGAGAATTTCATATATATCCCTCCAAAATTTCATAATAACATATATACCCAACTTAAATTTTTAATATCATATATATCTCTCCTAAACATTATAATATCATGTATATCCGATTTTAATAGTTAATATCACATATATCTCTCTAAAACATCATTAATATCATATATACCCAAATTCATTAATTTAATTATATTTAAAACATTTAAAACTCATATTTAATATTGATTATTAATGACCATTATACCCTTATTTATATCTTCTTTCAACTAAACCTTCAAAATAATTCATATTTATCTAACTTAAATTAAATTACCATATCCCTTTAAATAGTTTTATATAAATTTTTTTTTTGTAAACTTTTAATGTAATATCTTCATAGCAAAACAAATTAACAACAACAATAAAAAATGTATTATATTTTTGTTCGTTTGTAATCAAATCGTATCGACTTATTATATTTTTTTATTTGTTTTTTCCTTTCAGTTATCTATATACTGTTAACTGATTATATTATATTATGTTCTTTCTTTTTGAATTTATAGTTGTATTGTATTTTTTTTAATTTAATATATATCTTTTGTTCTCTTTATACATTAATTTCTATTTTTTTAAAGTTCGCTTTCGTTTTATGATTATTGTTTTTTCTAGTTTACATTTTTAATTTTTTATATTTAATCTAGTATTTGAATTATAACTTGTAATCCAATTTTATTAGTTGTGGATATTTTGTGTATAATATATAGAATAAAATATATATAATCTTATTGAAATATTATTATATTAACTCCCTATGTTATTTTATACGTTTAAATATATAAAATAATATATATATATATATTATATATATATATATATATATATATATATATATATATATATATATATATATCTTATTGTTAACACAAAATATACACAACTAATAAAACTAGATAACAATTTTAATTCAAATACTATATTAAATACAAAAAGTAAAAAAATTAAACTTGAAAAAACAATAATTAACAAACGAAAGCAAATTTGGATAAAAAAATTAATGTATATAGAAAACAAAAGGTATATACTAAATTCAAAAAAAATGCAATACAACTATAAATTCGAAAAGAAAAACAAAAGAAAGAACATAATATAATCAGTTAATTGTATATAGAAAACTGAAAGAAAAAAACAAATAAGAAAATATAATAAGTTGATACGATTTGATTACAAAAATAAAATTTTTATTGTTAATGTTAATTTTTTGCTATGAAGAATTTACATTAAAAGTTTACAAAAATGAATTATATAAAATTATTTTATGGGATATGATATTTTAATTTAAGTTAGATAAATATAATATTTTGAATATTTAGTTGAAAGAAGATATAAATAAGAGTATAATAAATATTAATTAATAATTAATATTAAATATGAGTTTTAAATGTTCTAAAAATAATTAAATTAATGAATTTGGGTATATATGATATTAATGATGTTTAAAATGGATGTATGTGATATTAATTATTAAAATTGGGTATATATGATATTATGATGTTTAGAAGGGATATATATGATATTATAATTTTAGGTTGGGTATATATATGATATTATGAAGTTTTGGAGGGGTATATATGAAATTTTCTCATAGTTATATTGAGAGGCAGTTACGGTCACCACAACAATCACAGGTAAATTCTATATTTAGCCTGGTTCGTTAATTAAATTGAATTCAAAGTCTCATAGACCAATTAATGCATGCTAGTACTTTGGTACTTTGATTTATATATATTGATAGTTTGAAACACATCTAATTTTGTAGATTGGTTCTATATGTTGATGGTTTCATAGTTGATAATTCGTAGTTTTGTAGTTTAGTTTATATATGTTGATAGTTTTGTAGTTTAGTTTATATATGTTCATAGTTTGGTAGTTTAGTTTATATATGATGATATCTTGGTTCATATACGTTGATGGTTTGATAGTTGATAATTTGTAGCTTTGTAGTTAGTTTATATATGATGATAGTTTTGTAGTTTAGTTTATATATATTGATAGCTTGGTTCATATATGTTAATGATTTTATAGTTGATAATTCGTAGTTTTGTAGTTTAGTTTATGTATTCTGATAGTTTGAAACGTTTTGTTTTGGTTTATATATGTTGACGGTTCAATAGTATGATAAATCGTAGTTTTGTAGAATTGTTTATATATGTTGATGGTTTGGTAGTTTAGTTTATATATGTTGATGGTTTGGTACATAGTTTAGTTTATATATGTTGATAGTTTTAAACGTTTCGGTTTGGTTTATATATGTTGACGGGTTCAATAGTTTAATAAATCGTAGTTTTGTAGTTTGGTTTATATATGTTGATGGTTTGGTAGTTTAGTTTATATATGTTGATAGTTTGAAACGTTTTGCTTTGGTTTATATATGTTGATGGTTCAATAGTTTGATAAATCGTAGTTTGGTTTATATATGTTGATAGTTTTGTAGTTTAGTTTATATATGTTGATAGTTTTGTAGTTTAGTTTATATCATTTTGGTTAAAAGGAAACCCCAATTCTTGATAGCCTTCTTACTAATCCGGAGTCGAGAGCTACACTAAAAAAATGCTTAGATCAATCTCGACCCAACCAATAAGCAGGGGTACCAACGAGAGAAATGAAGGAGACGACAGGGACGACGATGACAGTGACAAATAGGTTATTTGGTTTTCTTGGTGTAAAATGACTTAATTATGTTATTGTTGAATGATTTATGATAGTTTATGTAGAATATTTTGTGTTTATGAATTTGTTGGATGTTGTTGTTGTAATGTTGTTGAATAGCAGGTTTTTATTTGTAAAAAAAAAATTCTGGTTTTGAAAGAAATCAGATGCTGTATTTAAAAAGAATAAGGCATTAGAGGCGACTTATTAGAGGCGACATAGGCAATAGGGGCGACAGGCAATAAGGGGACTTATTAGGGGCGACATCTGAGCATTGGTGACGAAGCATTAGAGGCGACATGTCGCCTCTAAAGCCTTTAGGGGCGACATCAAGGGGTTAGATACAGATGTATGTACAACATACATACATACATACATACATACATAAATGAAGGAGGACGTTAGATAAAAATATTGTTGATGCACAACATGCATATATCAACGTACATACAAAAAATCTGAGAAAATTTTGGATTTGTCACAATCAAGGATTAACAAGCTTTAAGAGACACAGTCGTTAAGGTGACCAAACAAAGCTTAGATGTAAGATCCAACTTTCATTAAGGATCTTATTAAATAGGTTTGAGGATGCCAAAAACTAAGGGGGCGTTTGGTTCGTAGATTTTTTTTCTTAGGATTTGCATTCTGTCAAAGGATTTGCATTCTGTCAAAGGATTTGCATTATGCAACATTTTCATTTATCAGGATTTTGTTAAAGAATTTTCGATATCTTTATGGATTAATCTGAAGAACGCAATGCAACTGGGATGTAAAATCCTAAGGGGAAGACTGAGTTTTTAAATAATAAAGAATGGTGGAATTTATGAAATCCTAAGATTTTAAAACCTTACTAAAATCTTTGAACCAAATACATGATTCAAATCCAAATCCCAGGAAATCCGTGAACCAAACAGCCCTAAGGATATTTGCATAAGTCTCATGTTCATATTTGATTGAAATATTATTTGTGCATATAATGTGGTATAAAAATAGAGGCATAGACCAATTTATAAAGTCGTGTAAACATAAGTAAAGCCAATTATAGATATCAAAGTCAAAGTCAAAGCAAACCTTATAAAGGGTATAAGGACATTATTAATGACTTCAAAATTATTCAAGTCATAGCTTGTATATTTCAGTGACATGGTTTTTTCCTTATGCAAATCTGAATGGTTAGACAAAGCGATGCACTACTTCTTATGTATGTGTCATATCTAAGATGCACATATAAACCCTGATGAAAGCACACATACACGGGTGAATCATTAACATTTATCCATGTTCATGATCATGATTATCATCTAAAGCACACATAATTTGCAGGCGATGCAAAAGTAGATGCACATCAGCAATAACGATGCAGAAGCAGAAACAATTGCACAACATGTTGTAGACAATACACAACACCCACACAACACATACACAATGGAGACAGTGATGCATAACTTCTGTACATCAATAGAACATGATGTCATTAAAAAAATATAAAAAAAATACTTAATAACGTGAATGAAAACGTAATACATAAACTGATGCATACCATGTGTAGTCATTGGCTTTTGTTCATGATTAGGTATACACACCATGATAAACATATATGACAACTGTTTGAAACATACTTATTTTTAGAATATCTGATATTTAACTAGAGGAGGGGATTTAATGAAATATGTGTTTAACCGCAGTAAGGTGTGTTTCTTTTGGGTCGGTCTGAAAACGAGCACAAAGATATGTAGAAAACATTATATCCGGTCTGTTGGCCGTAAGTTAGAGTAAGGAACCAATCATCCCTTTGTAAGTTGTATTATCGACACTTTTCCCAGCAAGATCAATGTCCAACTTACAGTTTGAAGTCATGGGAGTTGCGATAGCCGTGTAAGAGTCTAACTTATATTTATTGAGAATGTTAATAGTATTTTTCGACTGGTTCACAAATATCCCATCTTCAAGTTGTTTGACTTGTAATCCGAGGAAAAAATCATTTCCCCCATCATACTCATCTCAAACCTAGACTCTATTAAGGATGAAAATTCCTTACAAAACCTAGATCAGTAGATACAAGTATAATATCATCTACATAAATTTGGAATAGCATTATATATGGGCCTTCCCTTTTTGTGAACAGGGTTGTGTCCACCACACCCTTACTAAAGCCGACAGAAGTAAGAAAGTTCGAGAGGCTGTCATACAAAACTCGAGGTGCTTGCTTCAAACCATAGAGAGCTTTATCTAGCACATAAACATGGTCCGGTTTATGAGCATCGATAAAACCTTGTGGTTGTTCAACATACACCTCCTCTTTTAGTTCACCATTTAAGAAGGCGGTCTTAACGTCCATTTGGTAGACTCTGAAGTCTTTGTGTTCCTCATACGCCAAGAAGATTCGGATAGCTTCAATCCGTGTAACTGGAGCGAAGGTCTCGTCATAATCAATGCCTTCTTGCTGTTGGTAGCCTTTAGCGACTAGTCTCGCCTTGTTTCTTACAACAATGTCGTTTTCATATTTGTTCTTGAAGATCCATTTGGTCCCGATTATTGCTCGGTCTTTTGGTTTGGGAACTAACTGTCATACTCTTAGCTGTTCAAACTGGTTGAGTTCTTTTTGCATGGCCACTATCCAGTAAGGGTCTTTCAAGGCTTCATCCACACGAGCAGGCTCAATCATACTAATGAATGACGCAAAGAGACATTCATTAGCAGATGTCCTTCGAGTTTGAAACCCAGTGGAAATATCACCAATGATTTGTTCAGTTGGGTGATTACGGGTCCATTTTGTTTCATGTGGTTGGGGTGAATGTAAGGGAAGTTTAGTGGTTAGTGCGGGGATGGATGATGTGTTCTGATCAATGGTTTCGAGTGAGGGCACCACTGGTTCCGATTCAGATTGTGAAGGATCTTGTAAAGAGATAATGTTCGATACAATATGGAAGGGTATTATGGGAGTAGATTCAACTGGAGGGATGTATGTGGATGTTGTTGAAGGTAGTGATGAAGGTAGAGGTGTAGGAATTAGTGTAGGGATTGGTGGATCCGAAAGTGGTGCATGAACAGTTGAATCTGATGAAATTGTATTAACTGTAGAAGTTGAAGCAAAAGAAGAATTAAATTAGGACCAAAAAATACAGTATAAAAAGGATCAAATAAATTTATCAAATCGGAAGAAGAGAAAGAGGTAGATTTAGAAGAGTCTCCAGACATTTGAGTAATGCGAGGTGCTGATTGGTCAACTTCCAGAGCCATTTTAGCCATTTCATTGAATGTGATGTTCACACTCTCATTGACTAATCTGGTGCAAGTGTTGTACGCGCGAAATGCCTTTGAATTGGATGAGTATCCAAAAAAGATCGCTTCGTCTGCTTTCTCGTAGTTAAAGCGCTTTGGAATGATTGAGCGGTTTTGTGTATCGCAAGCTGTAGACACGGCTACAGCCCACAAGAACGATGGTAGCTTCGAGTAGTTTAGCATGGTGCGAGCAGCCTGCACAAGGGTACGGTTTCGTCTTTCAATGATACCATTTTGTTGAGGTGTTCGAGCGGCTGAGAATTGATGTTGGATGCCTTTGCATCGCAGGAAACTTTCTACTACTGAGTTCTTGAATTTTGTGTCGTTGTCTGATCGGGTTGATTGCACTGAAAGCTGTTGTTGGGCCTCGACACTCTTGATAAAATTGATGATTTCTTGAGCTGTCTCATCCTTAGATCACAAGAACTTAACCCAGATATATCGTGAGTAGTCGTCAATGATAACCAACATATACCGCTTCCTATTTATGCTTTGAGTTCGCATAAGACCGCATAAGTCCATATGCAACAGTTCCAAAACTCTCTTCCTTGATGGTTTGGGCTTTGGTTTATGAGAGGATCTCTTCATCTTTCCTTTCTCACATGCTCCACACAGGTGATCTTTTTCATACCGAAGTTTTGGATGTCCCTTAACCAGGTATTTTGACGCCAGCTTGTTCATATTTTTGATGTTCAAGTGAGATAGTCTTCGATGCCATAACCATGAGTCCTTTGAAGAGGCTTTAGTTAGCAGGCAGATACTATACTTTACCATTAGCTTGGCTACATCGATGGTGTAAAGGTTTGAGTTTCGAGAACCAGTTAGGATTTCATTTCCGTCTCCTCTCTTAAGCAACTTTTAGCCTGAAACGTTACTTCTAGTCCTTTGTCACAGAGTTGTCCTATGCTAAAAAGATTATGAGATAACCCTTCGACATAGTTAACATCCTTGATGACCAGATTGTTTAGAACCAAGTCACTGTTCCCTTTATCTGAGCGTGATTTTCATTTCCGAACCTAATCGTTCCACAATATTGTTCTACTATGTTGGACAACAACTCTTTTCTCCATGTCATGTGCTTGGAGCAACCCGAATCCATATACCAAATGGATTTTTCCTGTGATATGAATCGTGTTAAGCTTATGACTTGTTTAGATCAAATATTAGGCAGGTGAAATAAATCCATGATGATAATATTAAAGCGACATGCAAACCGTGTTCTTAACCGAATTGTTCAGAAAACATGTTGACATAAGAATCAGTCCTGAACTGTGTGCACAGGAGCCAAACACATCAGTTTTTGTACGAAGTTGCACATAAATCGTTTCAAGAAGGGAGGGTGACTAGTCAGAGTTAACTAGAAGCCATCTTTTTGAGGTGCGGGTCTTGATATGAATAACCAAGAACCATGTGCATTAAATTATACGACTTTTGGTACCCAATTTAGGATGGGTCCATTTTTGTTAGGAGTTCAAAATACATACATCAAATTCACAGTTTTAGGAACCCATATTGCGGTTTTGTGTGGTCCAGATGCAGAAACTTTTGGAACCCATTTGTATGTGGGTCCAACTGGCTTCGAAACCTTAGGCAGTGAAGTTACCTTTGGTTTGGGAATTTTTAAAATCTGGTTTGTATTTCCCTTTGGTGTAACCATAGGCAGAATTCGTGAATCAGTAGTCGATGAGGCCAATGATGCACTGTTTCTATTTTTCTTTTTACGTATTCGTTTTTCTAGATATGACACATATTCATTCATTTCAGGTACTTGCCATCTAAACCGAGTAGGATATAAAGTAAACATTTCAGCAAATGAATATATCAAACACAATTTCGAATCTGTTACAATACATTCATTGTTTTATGAGATTACATTCTTTCTACCATTAGAAACAAACACACTTGGCATTAAAGCCATTTTCACAAAAAAAAACCTGAAAAAGTCTTGCATTGTCATTTTGGGAACCCTTATATGATTTGTAGGTACAAAACAAGGAGAGTCAGTACTTTTGGAAGGCTTGGATTTAGAGAGATTTCCTTGGTGAGCGGGTTTCTTGAAGGACTTTGAATTACTCTTAGTCTTCTTGGAAACCTCAGTTTTTGAGAGTTTAGAACACTCACCTTTGGAATTGTTTAAAGGTTCTTCAATTTTGGTTTTACATTTGTCGGGTGATGTATTTTAACATTGGCAGGAGGAGAGTTTTTTGAATCTTTTAAGTGAGAACTTAACCTTTCTAAAACTGTGTTAAACCGTTCTTTGTAAATGGTTAGTTCTATAATTTGTTCAAAAATTTATTTTTCCAACCTTTCCTCGCTTGTGAGAAGAGCTCCTTGATAGGAAAAGGCTTTCTCACGAGCTTTCCTTAATTTCTATTCTAAAACTTTTAACTTATGTTGAAGAACAAATGTAGGAATACAAGGATGAGGTATTGGTTTAACCAGTTTGGCTTTCATTTCTGTTGATGAATAGGTAATGAAGAAATCATCCTCAAGAGTGGGTACTCTGTATGGATAACTATCATTTAACTTTTCATATGTAAAAGAAATTTGCCTATTTTCTTTTTGATTTCTCTTCTCCTCGTCTTGGGTCAGGACTTCTTCAGATGAGTGATGAAAGAAGGCCTGGTGCTCGTGCCCCATATACCTTCTATCATATAACATTGGTGAAACCGATTGAGCCTTTTTAAAAAACTTAGGACTTTTTAAAACCGATTCCTTCTTTGGAATGATAACACCTAGTTTCTTTTGGTTGATTTAGATTAATAGTCTGTGCAGTCTGACTCCGATTTAGAAATTCATCATCAAGGGTTTTGATCCGTGAGTACAAACCTATTCTTTCATTTTCAATCGTTTTAAACTTTCTTTCGTTTTCTAAGTTTAAAGAACTCTTTTTGTAAGAACAGATAGATCTGACTTCAAGGAACTCTTTTCCTCACTAATTGTGTCAATACAATTCTTAAGTGAAGTGTTCCTATCATCAGCCATTACTTTTTCACGTAAATAGGTTTTGAACAGACTATGCTCGTCTAACCAGTTCTTTTCAAACGTGTCAGATGTTTCTTTTAGTGATTGAGCCGATTGTTCCACTTTGACACACTTTTCTCATTCTGCGTTATATTTTGCTTCTAACTCAAGCATTTGTGTATGCCATTTACATTCATTTTTTGCAAATTTAGAATTTAACGACCGATGAAAGTAAAAGGAATGTACCTCATTTGCCTCAGAGTCTAATATGGAGCATTCTGAATCCCCGGATTTGCCCATCAGACTGGCTGTAAATGTTCTCCCCCTCTATTGACTTGTCTGATTCGGTGTCGGAGGGATTAGTGCAATTCGGGGACCCAATTCTCCAACCCTTGTCTTCCTCATCATCAAACTCATCATCTACCGAATAGTCTTCCTGGGCTACCAGGGCCATAGCATCAGCCCTCTTCTTCAAGACCGCTACATTTCGTTCATAGTAGCCCAGGTCACGCTCGAACTGATTTTTGCATTCTCTAGTAAAGTGACTGGGCTTCCACATTTGTAGCAACCATGACCGTCATTTGATTTGGGCTCATCAGTCCTTGACTGGTCATCTCTTCGTTCAGGCCATATTTCATCTCGGCGGGAGTCCTGGCTGTCCTCACGTCGGTGAATCTCCCGGCTGTCATCATCTCTTCTATCATCACGCATGTCATAGTAGCGATCATCTCGATAGTCTCTCCTCTCCCTTCTGTCAACATAGTTTCTATCATCCCTGTCATCTCTCTTCCAGTTGTCTCTTCTCATATCATCTTTTTCCTCTCTCCTTTCATCTCTCCGCTCATCAGGATACCTCCTGGGGCTAGTGTCATACCGGAGCTGATGGTTGGTCTTATTCTGATAGAATCGCTTTGTTGAAGATGATTCGATAACAAGGCCAGTTGTTCGTGTATATCAGCCTCTTCTACATCCAAAGGCTTAGACATCTGGGGTAAAACATATGGGCAATGTGAGGAGAAACTAACTTGGTTGTAGTAGGGTGTAGGAGATAGAGTTGGCAGTGGCTCCGGGACATGTGTTTTGTTTGATAATAAAGCCAGGAAATCTGTGTGTTTTGAAGTTTGGTTCACAGTCAGCAACAGACAAGCCAAAGTGTTGGCCATCTGTTTGTGAGCATCTACATCTCCTTGGTATTTCTTCAGTTATTTGAACAACACACTTATGGAAACCTCACTGATTTCCAGAGCTCTTTTTGTTGTCCTACAAGCAATGCCCCATTCCGGAGCCAGAGAAGATAGGAATTGGATATTGATATCATCCCGGTCTTTATTTACGTGGAGCTTGGTCAGTTCATTGAGAACAGTGCAGAATCTGGTGAAAGTGCCTTGTAGGGATTCTCCATCTTTGGCCCTGAACTCGGAGAGTTTAGCCTTGGCTTCCTCAATCTTGGCCCTGTCGTTCAGATCGGCCCCAAGCATTTGCATTTCAAGTTCATCTCACATATCCTTTGCTGACATTTTACTGTCAACACTGACGAGTATATCAGTGGGAATGGCCTGGTATAGAAGGTATTCTGCCTGTGGTCTGCTGCCTGTCTCTCTCTTTCTTTCTCATCCTGAGGGCCTCGGACTTCCTTGGCTGCTGGAATTGGAGGAACAACAGATGAAACTGCTGGAATGTCTGAGTAGAAAATAGTTGGTCCCTCATTAATGGACTGGATCATGAGACGACTCATTGGTTGCACGCTTATAAATTTGAGGAACCGCTTTTTCCATTGCGCATACTCATCGAGATAGAGAACTGGTGGTCTGTTCTCTGACCCCAGAACAAGAGCTTCTCTTGACATGATGAAAGTGGATGGTGAGTGTTGTGTTGAAAAAGTGATCTTGTGAAGTGGAAACTAAAAATTGACAGTAAGGACCGAAATACAGATGATGGTCCGAAGTTCGAATGAAGTGAAACGGAGGGACACTTGAAACTGAACCGGCTAAAATAGGATCCGAAGTTTGGGTGGGGCCGAAATTCGGTTGACTGATATTTTGATTGGAGAGAACCGAGAAGATGATGATCCGAAGCTCTGATTGATCCGAAGTTCAGATGAATTACCGAAGATGTAGACTTTTATGATCCGAAGTTCGAATGATTTGTTAAGGAACCGAAGGTCAAGTCTTTGCTAATCCGAAGTTCGGATGATAGACCTGAAGTATTGTTTGATACGAAGTTGTATCACCCAAAGAAGGATCCGAAGTTGGGATCCGAGATTACACTTAGTGTAATTTTGCTTTTCAACAGAACAGTATCAGATAAAGAACACAAACCCATATTTTTATAAAAATGAGTTTTAACCCCTAAAATTGGTACGTAAGTGCTCGGTTTTAATATAGAAACAAGTCTTATGCAAAACAAGTAACCAAAAACACCCAAATCAATGATTTTTTAAGCAAAAACAGTGAAAATTACGATGAACAGTTCAGATTCGGTTTTTGACCAAATAAACACGGAAAACATGTAAAGATTGAACCGATATGCTCAAAATGTATACTAGAATTATTGTCCATGAATATGAAACAATACAATACTTAAAACCAGAAGATTTAGAAGGGTTTAGGAGGAAAACCATGAGTTTTCGAGCGATGAACAATCACGATGAACAGGCCTCAAAGGTTGATGAAATCACTTGAAATCAACTTCAATGGCTTTGATACCAATTGTTGTATGTGGTCCCAAACAATAATCAAGCAGTCAGTAATATAAAATGATGATTCAAGCAAAAAGACAAAAAGAATAAAGTACTCAATGGATATTTATTGCAGAGAGAATGAGCAGCCGTCATTTACAATATAATATTCAAAATGAAAAACGATGCATGGGTGTGAAACCCTAGTTGGAACATTCATTTCAATAGCTAGGAAAACTTTGAGGTGTTTACACAAAACACCCCTCAACTTTCTTTCTAAAAGAAAAGATTACAAATAAAGAAAGATAAATACAGATAAATAAATTAAAATAAACCGTTACAAAATGAAACCACAATATTGAAATTATATATCTAACTGTGCATCGAGTGAATCTGTGAATATGCACAGTGCAACTTGGTGTAGCTTTTGTGAAATCCAAAATCGAAGCATGCAAGTATACAACTTAAAAACCTAAAAATCGAGCATTACATTTTCAACCTGATCTGGTAGGACAGTGTTGTGCACAATGCAGTTATGTGTGGCTTTCCTCAAAAAATTGTGCAACTTTAAAACCTAAAAGTTGAGAAGTTTTTTGCCGTTCGTTTTGTTTATTTTGTGGTTCAGTTTTTGCGGTTCAATTTTTTTCTTTATTTGTAATATAAACTAAACATCTATATAGTTTATTTATAAATAGTAATAAATAAATAAATTTATACTCCACGTACTAGTTATTCTCTTACGATGCCACTTGCCATCTTCATTTATTGATTTTTGTTATTTATTTTTTCTTAAAATAATATATATATATATATATATATATATATATATATATATATATATATATATATATATATATATATATATATATATATATATATATATATATATATATATATATATATTAGGATTAGATTTAAAGATATATATTCACATATGATATATGTATATATACATTTATCAAATGTGGAACATGCGTTTTTTCTTTTTTCTTTTAAATTTAAGATTATCATCGCACATCCTTATTTTAGCGTTAATATTTATTTAATTCTTTTATTTTAATAAATTTTTGTTTAGTTCTATTTTAACATTTATTATTACAATATTATTTATATACTTAAAATTATGATTTTAGTTATACTTATATTTGAAGTTGTCTTTTGAAACTATAATGTTATGTTTACTTGTATGAAAAAGACTTTATTCTTTACATGAATGGAGTAAGCCAATGGCGTTTTTTCTTTTTTCTTTTTTTAGTTTAAAATTTAAATTTTTGATAGCACGCCATTATCTTAGCGCTATCTTTTATTTAGCCCTTTTATTTTAATAAATTTTTGTTTGGTCCTATGTTAACATTTATTATTACAACATTTTATTACACACTTAAAATTATGATTTTAATTATACTTAGAGTGTGGGGTGTACTGAAGCCGCGCCCAAGCGGCCTTGCCACATCAGTCTGGAGCCGCCGGGAACACCACCCCTGGTGCCCTGTCTCGCGAGATTTCGACCTCTCCTCGGCTTCCCCTCCCCGCCTCCCCCGCCTCTCCCTTTCTTTGTCTTTTTCATTTTCAATGGTCATTTGACCGTTTAATAAATAAATAAAAAAATTTAATCTAAAATTTGGTACCCTATAAATATTTTGTAGGGATAGTGTGCTCGATACCAATTATAAAATATAAGAAATGTATTACGAATTACAATTCAGAATTGAAATTACAATACACGGAAACAAATAAAATACAGATTAAAATTACAAGTAATAGAAATAACAATACTGAAAAGTAAATTACAATACGGAAAAGAAGGCTGAGTCTCGTGTTTGACACGATTCCCTTAAAACAGATTCGAAGTCTGTTTCCCAGGGTACAACAGCCAAAGCAGCGTGTACTGCCGGAGGTAACTAACTTGCCTGAAAAATCACATGAATTGAAGGTGTTCTTCGTTCTTGGAAGCAGCAACGTCTTGCCGTTAAAGTGCAAAAAGTTTCAAGAATGCAAAGTGTTTTTCAAGTCTTTCAAGTGTTTCAAGTATGTATTTTGGTGTTTGCATCTCCATCCCTTTTATAGGAGATGAGTTGTAACAACAAATTAATTATATTCAATTGTAATAATAATAAATAACCATTTTTTATTAATAATTAAATATAATAATTCTATCATTAAACCATTTCTGTAACGGCTGTAGAATTGTCTAGATTCGTTCAAGACACGAACGCGGCTCACGCAAAAAAAAATTCCGTATACAAAGAACGAGGCAGATGCAAGTGCTCACAAGTTTAATGATTTGCTACTGTTTGGACCCAAGATTTGTCTTGAAGCAACTTGTCATGCTTGTCAAGGCTCCTCCTTATAAACCACTCATAGTTTGGTCCGTCTTCCTATGTGGGACAAGTTTTCACACTTTTAACTTGTATTTTCCCACATCAAACACCAATTTTTGAGCATCGATATCTCATTCATCTTAGCTCCGTTTTGGACGTTCTTTATATCATTGTAATCCTCTCTTCAAGGAGTATACATACCCACAAAATATTAATTATATATCTCACAATTATATATAATTATATTTGGTCCAAAACCATGGAAAATATACTTTTTCCTTTGAAAAATTTACACTTTTTTCCAACAATCCCCCACATGAATGAGAGATCAATCGAAAACACATTCCAATCATCCCCCACATGTATGAGATTGATCGAAGACACATAAAATTCGAATGAATTTTCAATGGTTGAAATCTTGCATAGGATAGGTAGGTGTAAACCTTTGAACCTTCCCTTATGAAATGCACTTAGCCTTCTAGCCGTCAGTAGAACTCGATGTCTTTGAACTGAGCTGCCATTTGTGAAGACGACAATACACTTCACACAAGAATCTTCCTAACAAGGTTAACTCCTCATAGTCGTGTCCGTTATGGTCATGGAACACTAGCCTGGTTCTGCGAGAGCTACTATGAATTGTGCCCCTACAATTCCACTCGAAGCGACCCCACTTCTCTCTCACATAGGTGATTTCTCCCGAATCATTAAAAGCATAAATGATTTCGACCGACTCATTATAAAATGCTTAACCTCATTGTCACTAAAATGATTTTCTTCAAGAAATCATATAGGAATGAACTAGGAGTTTTTCACAACCCCCACAGTGACCACACTTTATTCATACAAATAGGTTATCCTTTTGAACCAAGATCTTGAGATCTCCAGTCAACAAGGTAAGGTTTTCCTTCGTATGAATTTATTCATTCATGGGCTTTAGTCTCATTCCTTTTGACGACATCAAAACTAACTCTCTATTTAAGCCTTTCGTAAGCGGATCCGCAATGTTATCTTTTGACTTCACATAGTCAATAGTAATAACACCTGTTGAGAGTAGTTGTCGTATCGATTATGACGACGTCTAATATGTCTTGACTTACCATTATACATTATGCTATGCGCTCTACCAATCGCAGATTGGCTATCACAATGTATAGTAACGGCTGAAACGGGTTTCAGCCACTTTGGTATGTCTTCAATAAATTGACGTAACCATTCGGCTTCTTCACCACATTTATCTAATGCGATGAATTCAGATTCCATCGTAGATCTCGCTATCACTGTTTGCTTGGAAGACTTCCAAGAAATAGCAGCCCCACCAAGTGTAAATACATATCCACTTGTAGATCTAGAATCTTTTATATCAAATATCCAATTCGCATCGCTGTATCCTTCTATCACAGCTGGATATCTCTCATAACGCAGTCCGTACTCTCGAGTATATCTCAAATACCGAAGTACTCGTATCACACTTTTCCAATGAATCCGACTCGGATTACTCGTGTACCTACTTAGCCTGCTTACAGCATATGCTATGTCCGGTCTGGTACAAGACATTAGATACATTAGACTGCCTATAATTCTTGAGTATTCTAGTTGATTAACACTTTCACCTTTATTTTTCGATAGATGTTGACTAGTGTCAATTGGAGTTCTAGCTATACTAGAATCACCATTACTAAATTTCTCAAGAATTTTATCCGCATAATGAGTTTGACTTAACACAAGACTATCTTGGGTTCGTGTGATTTTTATACCAAGAATCACTTCCGCTAAACCCATGTCTTTCATGTCAAATTTGGATTTCAACATCTCTTTCGTTGAATTAATCATTCTTTCGTTACTACCAACGATAAGCATATCGTCTACGTACAAACAAAGAATGACATATCCATGTTTTGTATCTTTCATGTACACATATTTGTCGCACTCATTAATTTTGAATCCACATTCTAGCGTGACGTGGTCAAACTTTTGATGCCATTGTTTGGGAGCTTGCTTTAAGCCATATAATGACTTAACAAGCCTACAAACTTTCTTTTCATATCCGTCTTCACATCCATTATGGTGCACTTCTAGATTTCTTATTGCGGCAATCGCAAGCACCAATCTAATGGATGTTATTTGCGTCACCGGCGATTATGTATCAAAGTAATCAACACCCTCCTTTTTTTGATTACCAAACGTGCTTTATATTTATCAATGGAACCATCAGGTTTCATTTTCCTCATAAAAAGCCATCGGTAACCTAGTGGTTTACAACATTCAGGAAGGTCCACTAGTTCCCAAGTATGATTTTGTTAAATTGACTCAATTTCACTCTTGATGGCTTCTTTCCATTGAGGTCCTTCAGAAGAAGTTACTGCTTCTCAGTAAAATTTGGGTTCACTTTCAACCATGTAAGTGACAAAATCATCTCCATATGATTTTTCAACCATTTTCCTTTTACTTCTTCTAGGCTCAACCTCTTCTCTTTCAGGTTGTACTAATGTCTCATCTTGGACATTTTCGTCAATTGATTTAGACGAACTAGCACGATCCTTTTGTACACAAGGAAATTTATTTTCAAAGAAGGATGCACTCCTTGATTCCATGATGGTATTCTTGTGAATTTCTGGATTTTTAGACTCATACACAAGAAACCGATAGGCACTACTATGATGTGCATAACTAATAAATATGCAATCAACCGTTTTAGGTCCTATCTTTTGAGCCTTAGGTGCCGGTACAACAACCTTTGCTAGGCACCCCCACACTCGTAAGTACTCATAGGATGGCTCTCTTCCCATCCAAAGTTCATACGGTGTTTTGTCCAATTTCTTGCGGGGTATCTTATTCAAAAGATAAGTAGCCGAGAGGATAGCTTCCCCCCACATTTCTTGGCTCATTCCCGAACTAATTAACATGACATTCACCATTTCTTTCAATGTTCGGTTCTTTCTTTCTGCAATACCATTTTGTTGAGGTGAGTAAGGAGCGATGAATTCGTGTTGAATTCCATGTTGAGCACATAAATCCGCAAACGGTGACACATATTCACCACCTCGATCACTTCTTACAACCTTAATCTTTTTGTTGAGTTGGTTCTCAACCTCTTGTTTGTATAAAACAAACTTATCGATTGCTTCATCTTTACTTTTCATCAAGTAAACATAGCAATATCTAGTACAATCATCAATAAACGTGATGAAGTACTTATTACCACCTCTCGTAGGAATGGATTTTAAATCACACACATCCGTGTGAATCATATCAAGTGGTTCGGTTATTCTTTCAACGGATTGGAAAGACGATCTTGTAAGTTTGGCTTCAACACAAGTTTGGCATTTATAATTTGAATCAATATGAAAAGATGGAATGCAATTTAACTTAATTAAACGACGTAAAGAATTATAATTGACATGTCCAAGACGACCATGCCATACGTTAGAAGACTCTATCAAATAAACCGAATTTGTAGTCGTTTTATTAAAATTGCTTTTCAAAATCATCAAATTTATTTTGAACATTCCATTCAAAGCAAAACCTTCTCCAACAAAATGATCATTCTTGGTCAAAACAAATTTATTCGATTCAAAAACCATTATAAATCCAAACTTGTTTAACAGCCATCCGGAAACCAAATTCTTTCGAATTTCCGGTACATACAAAACATTTGTCAACTTAAGATCTTTCCCGGATGTCATCTTCAAGATCACATTGCCTTCACCTTTGACATCAACCGTATCAAGGTTTCCCATGAAGATCTTTTTTCCAATAACTACTTTCAAAGTAGTAAACAAACTTTTCTCCGAACACACATGTCGGGTAGAACCAGTGTCAATCCACCATTCATTCGGTTCAGATTTTACCAATTCTACATCAGAAACCATTGCGGTGATATTCACATTCATCACACTTGCAACTTCACCGTTGCCTTCAAAAACCACGCATGGTTCAAGATCTAAATCAGAAAACAATTCCGATTTCTCAATATGATTGGCTAAATTATTCTCATTTTGAACTCCAATCAAATTAACCATATTCTTAATTGATGGTTTAGCAATAGATGTTATAATTGAAGTCATCGTCCGTGACACAATTTCATCTAACATTTCCATTTTTTCTTTAACGCCAAAGAAAATAATTATAAGTAGTTGTGAATCTTCTTTTCAAACAAATATTTTATAAATTTTCAATAAAGAAAATTTTCTCACTTTATAATAAAATTACACTTTTATTATAACAAACGTCAAATACTTTAATTGATCAAACTTGAATCAACCGTTCATATTAATCACTTTGAAACAAAATAAATCTTTTATAATAACCAACTTTATCACTAAAATTGAAAATTGAATCTGCCGTTCAATTTAACACCAAAGTGATAACATCAAAGTGAAAAATGAATCAACCGTTCAATTTAATCAGTTTATAATAAAATTAAATCTTTTATTATAACCAACTTTTATCACCGAAATTGAAAATTGAATCTGCCGTTCAACTTAACACCAAAGTGAAGAATGAATCAACCGTTCATTCAACCACTTATAAGTCGTACGAGAATAATAACGAATTCTATATTAAAAGTTAAAATTTAATCATCCGTTCAATGCTTAAGAAACCAAAAGTGAATAATCGAATCTGCCGTTCAAATTAAACACTTAATCAAGGCTGTTGCAAAAATTAAATCCGTCTCGAAACCAAAACTCGTTTGTAACGAAACAGAAAAAATTAAATGAAATGGAAACACAATTGCTTCGAGACAAAACTCGTTTGAATTGAAACAATAATGTAATAGAAATTTTTACTTCGAGATAAAACTTGTTTGAATCGAAGAAATAATTTCTTTAAAATTCCTAATTTTATAACCGGTATCGAGGTTGTAAAATCTGTTTTAAGATTGTAGGGATAGTGTGCCCGGTACTAATTATAAAATATAAGAAATGTATTATGAATTACAATTCAGAATTGAAATTACAATACATGGAAATAAATAAAATACAGAAATTAAAATTACAAGTAATAGAAATAACAATACTGAAAAGTAAATTACAATACAGAAAAGAAGGTTGAGTCTCGTGTTTGACACGATTCGCTTAAAACAGATTCGAAGTCTGTTTCCCAGGGTACAACAGCCAAAGCAGCGTGTACTGCCGGAGGTAACCAACTTGCCTGAAAAATCACGTGAATTGAAGGTGTTCTTCGTTCTTGGAAGCAGCAACGTCTTGCCGTTAAAGTGCAAAAAGTTTCAAGAATGCAAAGTGTTTTTCAAGTCTTTCAAGTGTTTCAAGTATGTATTTTGGTGTTTGCATCTCCATCCCTTTTATAGGAGATGAGTTGTAACAACAAATTAATTATATTCAATTGTAATAATAATAAAAAACCATTTTTTATTAATAATTAAATATAATAATTGTATTATTAAACCAAGAGTTGTAACAACAAATTAATTATATTTAATTGTAATAAAAAACATTTTTTATTAATAATTAAATATAATAATTCTATCATTAAACCATTTCTGTAACGGTTCTAGAATTGTCTAGATTCGTTCAAGACCCGAACGCGGCTCACGCAAAAAAAAATTCCGTATACAAAGAACGAGGCAGATGCAAGTGCTCACAAGTTTAATGATTTGCTACTGTTTGGACCCAAGATTTGTCTTGAAGCAACTTGTCATGCTTGTCAAGGCTCCTCCTTATAAACCACTCATGGTTTGGTCCTTCTTCCTATGTGGGACAAGTTTTCACACTTCTAACTTGTATTTTCCCACATCAAACACCAATTTTTGAGCATCGATATCTCATTCATCTTAGCTCCATTTTGGACGTTCTTTATATCGTTGTAATCCTCTCTTCAAGGAGAATACATACCCACAAAATATTAATTATATATCTCACAATTATATATAATTATATTTGGTCCAAAACCATGGAAAATACACTTTTTCCAACATATTTCACTCCAATACATAAAATCCTCACATCTTTCAATCTATACACTTTCAAATTTCTCTCTTTCAATCTAATTCTCATACACCTCTCAACTTTATACTTTACTATCATTCACAATTTTGTTTTTATTGTGATGGAACCGTATACGTGATAAGTCTATAATTTATATGGTTTCTAAGTCATATTATGATCATTTTAAGCACTGATACTTCGTAAAATCCATATTATTACTCCAAGTTTGTATTTAAGGGCCAAGATGATAAATAGAAGCAATCTGAGAGAATTCAGAGCAAAATGGACTGAGAGGGGCGCAGGCCTGCGCTACCCTGCGCTCCACACAGCGCCCAAACTGTCCAGATACGTTCCAACACACGCCAGATAAACCCTAGCCGCATCCGGGCGCGGGGGGGGGGGGGGGGGCGCAGGCTTGCGTCTGGCCTGCGCTGGTGCGGCGCCAATACACATTTTTTAACCCTAGAAACCCAATTTCGATTCTCTATAAATAGTAGAGGAGGGGCATCTTTGGAGAGGAGTCCCGACGTATGTGCAAGTGTGCCGAAGCTCTGCCGGAGTAGATCTACGATACGAGAACGAAGTCGGTGGTTCGCAAGCTATCCAATGGCTCAGATCTGTGATTGTGACGAGCATACGATGAGCGGCTAATCTCATTAGCCATTTGCGGAGGATCCACGGCTAAGTTTACTTTGCTTTAATTTCTTATGTTTTGATGTATTCATATTGAGCTAGATCTATTATGTGTATGCAAATGATAAACATTTGGCTATGATTATGATTATGTGTTGCGATTGGTAAAAGCAAGATAGTTTATAGTAGTATTATTATTCGTGCCGAGTCCATTAGTTTAGGGATTCAGACGAGTATTAATGTTGCATACGCTATGCCGAGAGTTATTGGTTAAAACACATTTGATTAATTTAGTCGCACAATTGATTATGTCTATGTGATCATTGTATGAAATTATAGTGAGTAATACTTATGTCGTGGTGATTCCGTGAATGGTTATTCGTATCTTGATTGTTTATCTTCTTCGTTAGTTACTTCGTTCTTAATTTTAGTTACAAGAAATAGCAAATCATTATTCTAAACAACTCATTCAAATCCACAATTTCACAATTTAAATGCTTTTCAATAAATCTATTCCTATAAGGCTAATAACCTAATCCTAATTACGACCACACTCCCTGTGGATTCGACCCTTACTTCTCTAGCTAATTAGTGGATTTAAGGATTAAATCGGCGGGTCACAACGATGGCCCATCAGAATTTTGGCGCCGTTGCCGGGGAGTGTAACGGTAGTTTAGGTTTAAAGTTAGTTTGTTGCCTTAGTTTTAAGTAATTAGGTTTAAGTTCTTTTCGTTGGTTATTTTTAGTCTTTATTTAATTCATAATTATTAAAAAGCAAATAAAAAAATTTTAAAAATTCAAAAAGGTAATTGTAGTCCTCTACTTTACCACCAAAAATATTAGTTTAATTAAGTTTTTAATCTTTAGTAATATTTTATTTAGTGTATGCGCACACGTCGATCGGCTAAAGGATTGCCGCTACAATTCGAACCCGAAATCGAAAAAGTAGCGAGATCGAACCAAAAGACTGTCAGGATTCAAAATCAACAATTAATCACGGAGAATTTAAACGTACAAGAGGAAAAAATTCCTGATTTAGAAATACCCGATTCAGAGATTCCTAATTTAGAAAGCCCTCCGATTTCGCCACGAAATCGTGATCAAGAAGAACCCGGGCGCATAGTTGTTAGAATGGGTGATCAACCGAGACGTAGGATTGAGTCACATTACCGGCCATGTGACGTGTCCGATCCGTCTCCAATTCATCATCCCGAAAACGAGAACGAACCCGAAGTTCGTCCTCAATTATTTTAATTTCTTCCGATCTTTCGAGGGATGCCAAGTGACGAACCCTATGAACATCTAGCTGAGGTCACAGCTATTTGTAAAGCAAACCATGTTCGAGGTATAACCACTGATGGTTTAGAACTTCGATTATTTCCTTTTTCGTTAAAAGAGAAAGCGAAGAATTGGTTCGTATCCTTACGAACCAATAGCATTACAACATGAGATCAAATGAAACGTGAATTCGTTAATGAATATTACCCCATTAGTAAGATAACTGAGAAAAGAAAGGAAATTACCGGATTTAAACAAAAACCGGGCGAACAATTCTACGAAGCGTTCGATCGTATGAACGAATTATTGAGAGCTTGTCCACACCACGAGGTACCCAAATGGATGGTTATCAAAACATTTTTTGATGGTGTATGTCAAGAAAATCGAAATATGATTATAGCTGCCACAAGAGGCACAATTTTAGGAAAAGAAGACGATGAAGCTTGGGAGTTGCTTAATCAACTCGGCAAAGGTCTTAAAGTCCAAGCTGGTTCTGAAAATAGTATAGGAGTTCAAGTTATGGGCATAGATAATGCCTGGAAACGTGAGGTTAAAACTAAAATTTCAGAATTAGGAAAGAAAATGGACCAATTAATGAAGGGTTTTTCAAACCATAGTGTATCAATTAATTGTGTTACATGCGGAGATCCATCGCATCATTCAGAAGCATGCCCTCAAGTGCTATCCACTGAGAAATTTGCTAATGAAGTTTACGGATTTAGAGCTCATCGAGAGTGGGATAATCCATTTTCGGAAACATACAATCCGGGATGGAGAAACCATCCCAACTTTCGATGGAAAAACGATCAACCTATCGATCATCAATCCAAACCGAGATATGAACCACCCAAGAGAGAATATCAATTTGGTTCAACTTCAGCCGCCAAGGATGAGCGATATTATAAGTCAAATCATCGTGATCAACCAAAATTTCAAGTGAAATCAAATATGACTTCTGCGCAATTCGCAGAATCTGCTGAATTTATGAAATAGCAATCAGCTATCAGTACTAAGACCATGGAGATGTTAACTCGCCAGATGGGTCAGATAGCTGAGTCGCTTACTAGGCGTGAGGAGGGGAAGCTTCCTAGCAATACTGTTCTCAATCCTTCACATGCCCATCATCATAACAAAGATAAAAAAACATGAGATTAACGAAGTTAATGAAATAGCTAAGATAACCACATTAAGGAGTGGAAGAGTGGTAGACAATAAAATAGAGATGCCTAAAGAGAAAGAGGCAGAAGAAGATACCTGACACTGAAGTCGTGTATGAGGAGAAAGAGGATCTAAAGAAGAAAGAGGTTCCTAAGAAGGTTTCTTTTAAAGAGCCAATTAGAGCAGATATTCCAACACCCAAAGTTGGGGAGTTGGATAAGAGTCACGATACTTCAATTCCTACTCCTTATCCTGATGCTTTAGAAAATCCAAAATCTTCTCCATACGGCAAAAGAGGCCCACAACCAGAGGATCTTTGGGATTTATTTAATCAATTTAAGATCAATATTCCTTTGATAAAGGCCATTCAACAGGTTCCATCTTATGCCAAATTTTTAAAAGATCTCTGTACTCAGAAAAGAAAGTATAAGGTCTCGCTCCCAAAGCAGATCAATCTAACTAAACAGTTGAGTGCAGTAGTTTCTAGTTCTCTACCTCCTAAGCTAAAAGATCCTGGATCACCATTGATTCCAGTGACAATAGGCAATGTGCAGATTAAGAAGGCATTGCTTGATCTTGGAGCTAGTGTTAATATTTTACCTGGAAACTTGTTTGATAAACATGATCTAGGTCAGTTACAGACAACTGATATTATCTTACAACTGGCAGATCGGTCAACCAAGTGCCCAAGAGGTATTCTATCAGATGTCATAGTAAAGGTTGAAGATTTTTATTATCCAGTTGACTTCCTAGTGTTGGACACTGAAAGTTCAATGGGAGATAATCAACCGGCTATTATCCTAGGCAGACCTTTCTTATCCACAATTAATGCACAAATTAATCATAGGACAGGAGCAGTGGATATTGCCTTTGGTAATAGGAAATTAAGACTAAATGTATTTAATGCTTCAAGTGTCTATGCTATTGATTCAGAATGTTATATTATAGACATGGTGGATGAACTTGTGCAACAGCATAGTTCGTTAATCAACACCAAAGATGCTACTGAATTATTGTTTGCTAAGAATGAATTAGCCAAGTTAAATCATACTGGGTGTGATGAGTTAGAAGTAGTCATGGAATCCACATTGGAGTCAAAACAACCACCGTGGACCCATAGGACTGAAAAAATACCTACTAATTTACCAAAGTCAACCAAACCTTCAATAGAGCAACCACCTGTTTTAGAATTGAAGGAGCTGCCATCGCATCTGAAATATGCTTTTCTAGGTCAAAATGACACGTTGTCTGTCATAATTTCATCAGATCTTACGGAAGAGCAAGAGAAAGCTCTACTGCAAGTGTTAGTCAAATATAAAGAAGCAGTAGGGTGGACAATAGTTGACTTAAAAGGAGTCAGTCCCACTTTGTGTATGCACCAAATCATTACTGATCCACAAGCTAAACCAGCTCGAGATGCACAAAGGAGGTTGAATCCTAATTTGAGAGAGGTAGTTAAGAAGGAAGTATTAAAATGGTTGGACGCTGGAATTACATATCCTATATTTGATTGTAAGTGGGTAAGTCCAACCCAAACTGTGCCCAAGAAATCGGGAATTACAGTTATTAATACTCAAGAATGAGAGAAGATAACTACTCGCCCTGTAACTGGGTGGAGAGTTTGTATAGATTATAGAAAACTTAATGCTGCTACTTCAAAAGATCATTTTCCGCTACCATTTATAGATCAAATAGTGGAAAATTTAGCAGGACAAAAGTTTTACTGTTTCCTTGATGGATATTCTGGTTACAATCAAATCCCAGTCCATCCAGAGGATCACGAGAAAACCACATTTACTTGTCCCTATGGCACCTTTGCCTACCGAAGGATGTCGTTTGGACTATGTAATGCACCTGCCACATTTCAGCGATGTATGATGGCTATATTTTCAGATATGGTGGGTGGTTCTCTTGAAATATTTATGGACGATTTCTCCATATTTGATAAAACATTTTGAAGATTGTCTGGGACCTTTAGAAAAAGTCCTAAAGAGATAAACTGAAACCAACTTAGTACTAAGTGGGGAGAAAATCCATTAGGAAGGGGTAGTCCTTGGTCACATTGTGTCCGAAAGAGGAATGGAGGCAGATAAAGCAAAAGTTCAATTAATTTCCTCACTTCCACCCCCTACCAGCGTTAAAGGAATAAGATCATTCTTAGGCCACGCTGGTTTTTATCGGCGATTCATTAAAGATTTCAGTGAGATCTCAAGGCAGTTATGCAATCTTCTATCAAAAGATACCGAGTTTAATTTTAATGATGCTTGTATGAAAGCATTTGAGAAGCTTAAATCAAAATTAACCGAAGCGCCAATTCTGCAATCTCCAGATTGGTCTCAACCATTTGAGATCATGTGCAATGCAAGTGATTATGCAGTTGGTGCAGTTTTAGGACAAAGATTTGAGAAAAAGCCAGTGGTCATCTACTATGCAAGTAAAACATTTAATGAAGCACAGATCAATTACACCACTAGGGACTAAGAGCTATTAGCTGTAGTGTTTGCCCTAGATAAATTCAGATCCTATATTTGGGGGCAAAAGTAATTGTGTACTCTGACCACAGTGCTTTAAGACATTTGTTGGCAAAGAAGGATGCCAAGCCTAGATTGATTCGGTGGATCCTTCTATTGCAAGAGTTTGATTTAGAAATTAAAGATAAGAAAGGCACTATAAATGTTATTGCCGATCATTTATCAAGGCTTCAATAAATCCCAACAAACTCAACTGATCAAATCAGGGACTCCTTCCCTGATGAACAATTGTTATATGTATCCAAAATTCCCTGGTTTGCGAATTTAGTCAACTATTTCGTAACACGAAGATTGCAAGAGCACTGGAACTCCTAACACAGAAAATATTTCTATGCTCAAGCAAGGCAATACATTTGGGATGAGCCTGATCAATTTAAAATAGGAGCAGATCAAATTATAAGAAGATGTGTCCCGAACTCGGAACACGAAGATATTCTTAAACACTACCATGCATATGCATGCGGTGGCCATTTCAACGCAAAGAAAACTGGCCACCGGATATTGCAGTGTGGGTTTTTTTGGCCCACGATATTTAAGGATGCCTACGAGTTTGTTAAGGGATGCACAAGATGCCAACAAACTAGTGGCATCGCGAAAAGAAATGAAATGCCTATGACCTCGATATTAGTTGTCGAAATATTTGATGTATGGGGTATTGATTTTATGGGACCATTCCCTAAATCATTTGGATATGAGTACATCTTAGTGGCAGTAGATGTGAATTATAGTTTCTTATCAATCAAACAACAACATTAATAATCAAGAACAATAACTGGAATCAAAACTAACCAAATGATTATATTGCAGATTTTGGATGATTACAAAATGATGAGCTTCGTATACAGTAACCGTTTTTTCTCTGAAATCTATGTGTGCCAAAAGTATCTGTCAGAGATCTATCTATTTTGAAAGTCAAAACACTATTTATATACATTGATTACAACTATCAACTAATTACAAAATAAACCGTTTACTTTGCATTCGATCAACTAAAATGTATTCTAACAATCTCCCCCTTTGATGGAATGTGCAAAGTCTTCAAGTTGATAATCCAAGCTTCTGCTCAAATCTTCTGATGCTCTTTCGATCAGAGAGCCTCCATTCAATCTTTGATATGAATTCTATCATAAGTCTTCTATCATTAACTGATAGAGCTCCTTTCTTGGTTTTTCTTTTTCTGTCCGAAGCTAACTTTCCTTTCAATCCACTCAACACCTTTTGTAGTGTACCATCTGCAAACTTGTTTAGTTCAACACTCCTCATGGCTCTTAGCTTCTTGTTTCTGTCTTTGTACATTACAGCAGGATGCTTCACCATGATGACTTGAAATTCTTTCAACTCTCCAGCAAATTTGATATCTCTATTTGGAGTTGTGATGTTAATCTTTCTCATACCTCGTTCAACACCTATCTGCAGATCTTGCACTGACATCAATACCAGTTTGGTATGCATGAAGTGGAAAATTGTCTTTAAGGCAAATCTGTAGTGCTCATTTCTCTTATTTCTGCACAACTCATCAAATAAATCTTCAATGTCAACTAGATGCATATTAAGCATATCTGCTTCAGTGAACGTATAGGTATTGCCATCAGCTCTCGTGACAGTGAATGTCGGATAAAAAATCTGAACGAATCGATCTTTTTCAATTTTGACTAGATCAACGATCCTGACTCACTCTTCACTTTATCAACAACTTGAGTCTTGTTCTTCAGAAAACTTGCATAATTAACAAGATTCGGCATGTTTGGCTCCAAAACCCTAAACAACTTAAGAAATGAACACGGAGCTTGTTTCTTACAAAAAATTCGTTTTTCCAGAATGTCCTCAAGATATGGCAGTTTGTTCCTTTTATTTCCTTATGAACTCAGCTGATCGTTTTGCAGACAACTCAAACTTCTTCACTTTCTTTTTACTTATTTCATCCTTGTTCAACAAAGTAAGCATATCCCTGATTTCTCTTTGTACTACTTGTTGTGCTTCAAATCTGAGTCTGTGTTGCTTCTGCGACTCATCTTCTAGAATATATCATTAAAAAATCTTTCCATCGCCTCCACTTCATTCAATTCAACTCTTTCTTGCACACCAACATTCTCAACCGGAAACTCTTCAACTTCCTCCTTTACTTGAATTACAACCTCAGGCTTTTCAACCGTCGGTGTCGGTATAGAGTCTTTCAAGATCTCCTGAACTAACTCCTCTTCTTCTTCAATCCTTTCACCCTGAAAGTCAATATCGGTCAACGTGATCACATCATCATCCTCATATACTTCAACATACTCCTCTATCTCTCTTCTTCTAAACCTTGAATCATTAATGTCTGTTCCTTAACCATTTGATCATCATCATCTGAAGCATTATATTCTTCAAAGTTGTAGATATCCGACTGAACGTTCAAAGGAACTGGAACATCTTCATGAAGAATCAATCCCAGCTCACTTTGTACATCAGTAGGTTCTTTTGAGCTCCCTTCTTCTTTCTCTTTCACCTCTGTTTCCTTCTCAGGGTATGTAATCATTAAAAGTCCAGGTGTAGGCTCAGCAAGCTTCCTCCTCTTCTCCCCCTCATGAGGAGCATCATCGGAGTCTTCATCATGCTCATCATGCTTTTGTTTAGATGATGTAGCTTGCGCCTTACATGTCTCCTCGACAGCCGCGACCCTCTCAGATAGATTTCCCAAAGTTGTAATCACCGTACTTTCCAAACTTATCATCCTTTCTCTCATTTCATCAAATTTTTCAAAAACAAAGTCTTTCAGCTCTTCCCTCAATTCATCGATTGCTTGGTTTGGATCAGATTGCTTGATGGATTCTTCTGCCACTGACTTTCCCTTCAAAAATTTATGAATGTTCGACATCTGGGCCATCACTTCAGATAACTGAGCAGAGACATGATTGTTCACTCCTGCAACAGCTGCATTCAAGGCTTGACTTAAAGACGATTCAGTCACAAACGGGGAAAAATTCATCACTGGGTCACTTAGACTTCCAGTTGTCACAACAGTCGAACTTGAGAAAAGAACTTCTGTGTGGCCAGTACTCAGAGTTATCATAGTTGTCGCTCTGACTGGACTTCCACCCTCTTCAAGCGATGAAGCAACAAATGCTTCCGTAGCTAAGGATGTTCCGGTGGGAACACGAAGTTCAACCACACTTACTTCAACAGATGAAGTTGACTCAAGTGTCCTAATCTGTATAGGATCTAGACTCTGTGTTTGAACAAAAGTTGTACACTCGGGCAGAGTGTACTAATTTCAATATCCATCAAGTCCAAATGACTTTCGGATAGACTTTGTGGTTCATCCCGGTGTTCAAATGAAATAGTCTCCTGTTGAGAGGAGACTGAGTGGATGGTTGGGTGTGCACTTGTCAGTGGGATACTAACCTCTTCAATGCTAACTCCCATAGGGGAGCTAACAGCAGATGTGGGTAAACCCCGGCTTTCTTGGTCAAGAGCATCCCTCACACTCTCCTGAGCAATTCTCACTACATCCATCAAAGCAATCCCTCCCTCATTATGATCACCACCATCATCATCACCATCACCATCACCATCATCATCATCATCATTTCCTTCGTCTTCACCCTCTTGTATATTTGACGATGTCCGCTCCGAATCAAAACTATCAGCCTCTTCCTCACCACCCCTCACTACATCTACTCCCTCGCTCACTTGCTGAGGTTCCTCACTCCCTAAAACTCCTTGGTTAGGAGAACCCGGTTCTTAGGTCTCTATAGGAGGATGATCTATCCTATACATCTTCACATTCTCACATTCTGGATCGGCATACTTTAACAAAGATTCAGGAATCGGCATGATATCCGCATTAGTAGAATCCGGCACCTCATGTAAACTCATCATTACATAGTCGGGACATCTTTGTGAGTTTGCTCGCTTTGGTATATTCTCATTGGCTCTTAGAATCCCTCGGATTAGGATTTGAATGAACTCTGAAGCGGAACAAACTTCCTTGATCTGTTGGTTGTTTTAGCCAGTACAATCTCTTTTAGGTCTTCCCAGATGCATTGAGCATAGTCATAATGCTTATTGAAGGCAATACCATGGAAGATCCGTAGACAGTGAATGTTGCACCTGTCTATTCCTGTATGCTTAGACGTCATGCATCTATTGATGATCCCAAATAACGTGTACCACTCTCCATTTAATCGATTTCGATGAAACTTGGAGCTTTTTTGTAGTGGCTTTGAGTAACCCAAGCATATTAAGTCATGAACCAGCTCCTCATCGGAAACAATGTCTTCAAAATCAGCTAACTCAGGAAAGTTAACTGTGTCTATCCGTCTTGGAAGAAACAAGTTGTGGCGAAGTCTGGCAAGGGTAATTTTGGATTTAAACTGATCAATGGTTACTTTAAATGGTGGTTTCCATCAGCAGGAACAAATTTGACTGTATGCCAAAATTGTTGCAGGTAGACTTTTGGGATAGAGGGTTTGTACTGAAGAAGATATCCCAAAGGATGGCCTTTGAGAATATCTACTATGATAGGGTGACTAACTTTTATGACCTTTGTATCCAAACGATGGTTGTTGTCTTTGAAAGGCAAGCAATTTTTGGGTTTAACAAGTTGGTTATCAGGTATGATGGTTGAAGGTGAAGGTCTAGAAACTGAGGTAGAATGAATTGGTTTAGATACGAGTGTATGGTTGGAGGATGAATGGGAATCGGATGAATTGGAATTTTGAGAATGATTTGGAGATGCCATTTGAAACCTGTACACAAATAAGAATCATGTTAGACAATGCAGGTAAACAAATGAAATCATTCAAAGTAGAAAAACATAACAATTTGTCAGAATTTATAATAATTTGTAATTTTCTGTTTAAGGCATCGGGATTCCAGACAATAATAAAATATTATTGACAGGATTCCAGAGTCAATCGCTCAGAGATCAATGTTAGAAAAACACAAATGTATAACAATTTCTTTAAAAAATGTCACATTTTTTTTTAAAACATTAAAATCCAACACTTAGTAAAAAAATTTCATTGAAACTCGAATGAAACTTCATCCATCTCGAATGACTCTAGATAAATCTCGGATGATACATGAAACAACTCGAATGACTCTTGAACCAACTCGACTTAGTCTATACATCAACTCGAATGAACTATAGTCTTTCTCGAATAAAACTTGGTCATTCTCGAATAAACTTGGAATAAACTCGAATATAACATGAAAGAACTCGATTAGAACTTATGACATACTCGAATGAGTGTTAAGTTCAACTCGAATGAAGTGGAAACTTCCTCGATTACAACATGAGATCAACTCGAATAGAATACAAATATTCTCGATTAAGTCCTGATTTGTCTCGAATTATTAATTAGTCCAACTCGAATAGAACATAAGACTTCTCGAGCAATGTATAAATCGAGAATCATGTTCTGAAATGTTCTAAGTGTCAAACAGACAGTCAACTCGAACGACACACAAAGTTTCTCAATTAATATTTTAGTCAACTCGATTGACTCTTAGACTTTCTCGATTAGCATTTTAGTCAACTCGAATGACTCTTAGACTTTCTCGATTATCAGTTTAGTCAACTCGAATGACACTACATGTTTTCTCGAATGTACCTTTGATCGAGAAAATGTTCTTGAAAATATTTTTCCAAGTATACTTACTGAATTTCTAAAAATTGATTCCAGGAACATTTTCACCGATAAAAATTATGTACCCTACTCGAAAATCAATTTCAAACACATTTGATTTACTGAACTTTGAGTAAAAACAACATTAAAGTTGTTAAAAATTCAAATTTCAGAAACAGAAAGAACTCGAAGGTGTTTGAAACTAAAATCAAAATTTCTGTCTGTGTGGTTTGATTTGAACCATGAAATTTCAGATTCATGTTCTCATTCATAAACCGAAAGATACCACACATTTAATTTCAGTTTTATGGACAAAAGATTATGAACACCATGAACACTCAAATACGAAAAAAAATATACGAAACACAGTTACATATGTCCTGAAACTGAAATAAATGCTATAGAAACACAAGGAACAACAAAAAATTTACTCACAATTAGATGAAAGTATTTCTTGTTTCTGTCGATGAGATTTGAGTTTTTGAGTTTTCTTAATGGTGAAGGAAACTTGAAGAAGAAGATGAAGTCAATAACCGGTTTTTCTGAAAAAGATAATTTGAATTTTGAATTTCAAATTTATAGGATAAAATATCCGGCCCATAATTAAAAAGATTTAATCGGCCCAACTTCAACTCACCAATTATTAACCCAATTATTTAAACCCAATATCTTTTTACTAACAACTCAAAAAAATATTTTAGCTAAAACAAAAATTAAAAGTAAAAATTATACACACACAACACAAAAAAAATATTAAACTAAAAAAAATCAAAAATATTTAAAAATATTAAAAGGCTCCCCCTTTAATTTCTGAATGCTGCTCCCCCTCAAATGTATATCATATTTCTCAACTCAGCTCCCCTTACAAAATATCAGATAAATTTTATTAGATTTTCTCAAAATCAGATAAATTCATTTTTTGCTCCCCCTGCACATGATAATCCAGATCTTGTTAAATTCTAGAAAAATTTGAACTTTTAAAATTCAAGAATTTAACATTAGATTAGAACCAATTAAAAAATCTAAATTTAAAACTATAAATTGAAACTACTGAATTATTAAATCTTAATGATTCAACATACACAATTTGTATACTAAAAAAATTAAACCTTTTTTCATCTAACGCTTTGGTAAACAAATCAGCTAGTTGATATTCAGAAGGAACAAAATATAATTCTATATTTCCATTTTCAACATGATCCTTTATAAAATGGTACCGAATGTCAATGTGTTTCGTTTTTGAATGTTGCACCGGATTTGATGCAATAGCTATTGCACTCTGAGAATCACAGTAGATAGGTATTTTTTGTGGTGTAAACCCGTAATCTCGCAGTTGGCTTTTCATCCACAACACCTGAGAACAGCATGAAGATACAGCAACGTATTCTACTTCATTTGTAGACAATGAAACGCAGTGTTGTTTCTTGGATGACCAGCATACGGTTTTGTCACCTAAGAATTGTACTACTCCAGACGTCCTTTTTCTGTCCATCTTATCACCTGCATGATCAGCGTCAGAAAAAGTAGTTAGATTAAATGAAGATTCTCTGGGATACCACAAACCAAGGTTTGGAGTTCCCTTGAGATATCTTAAAATTCTTTTCACAGTTGTTAAATGTGATTCTTTAGGATTCGCCTGATATCTAGCACACACACATGTAGCAAACATAATATCTGGTCTACTTGCGGTTAAATATATTAATGATCCAATTATACCTCGATAATGAGTCACATCTACAGGTTTCCCCGAAATGTCCTCATCGAGTTTTGACTTTGAATCCGGAGCCATGGGAGTTTTCATAGGAGTACTGTTAACCATGTTAAATTTCTTTAACATGTCTTGTATATATTTTGACTGATAAAAATACCATCAGCCAATTGTTTAACTTGTAATCCTAAGAAAAAATTTATTTCTCCCATCATGCTCATTTCGAATTTTTGGGACATTAAAAATGCGAATTTCTTACAAAATTCCGGATTTGTAGACCCAAATATTATGTCATCTACATATATTTGTATTACTATGATATCCGTCCCCTGACGTTTTATAAACAGGGTTATGTCAACTGCACCTTTGTTGAATCCATATTTCAACAGATTTGTTGAAAGTGCATCATACCAAGCACGCGGTGCTTGTTTAAGGCCATACAGTGACTTACCTAAAATATATGCATGATCAGGTTTCGAAGGATCAGTAAAGCCTTCGGGCTGATATGTATATACTTCATCGGTTATTTCCCCGTTTAAAAACGCAGTTTTAACATCCATTTGATTAACAGTAAAGTTTTTGTGAGCGACAAAAGCTAAAAACATTCTAATCGCTTCTATCTGTGCAACAGGTGCAAACGTTTCATCGTAGTCAATCCCTTCTTGTTGACTGTATCCTTTGGCAATGAGGCGAGCTTTATTGCGAACGATTACTCCATGTTCGTCCTTCTTGTTTTTAAAGATCCACTTCGTGTCTATGATGGATTTGTCTTTAGGGCGCTCAACAAGTCTCCAGACCTTTAACCGTTCGAACTGATTTAGTTCTTCTTGCATCGCAACAATCCTATCAGCGTCCAGAAGTGCTTCCTTCACATTCTTAGGCTCTATTTTGCTTAGAAAATTTGAAAATAGGCACTCGTTTATAGTGGCTCTTCTGGTTTGGACTGAAGCAGATGGATCACCAATAATGTTTTCTATTGGGTGATTTCTCGTCCACTTGAAAGAATGTGGATATGGTTCTATGTGGTCTTGATTGGGATTACGGTCTAAATATGTTGGTCGGGGGGTTACTTCAGATGTAGTTGGTAGGGTATCTAAGTTAGGAGCTTCTGAATGTTCGGATGTTAAGGGGGTTTCAGAAGATTCTGGAGGTTCAATGGGTTGTGCTCTTTCAGTTGGCCAGTGCACATCTGTTGTTGAGGCTTCTCCAGTTTCTTCTGATACTTGTTGATGAGAAAGATCAGAGACTACGATGGGATCTTCAGTAATCCTGTCAGGCACCAAATTTAGTACATTAGTTTTGGGCTTCTCAAAGTAGTCTTCATAAAAATTCTCAAACAATTTTATGTAATTAAGAATTTTCAGCATTTTGTTCGGGTGACTCCATTGAAGTCTGCTTGTTAGGTTCGGGTCCTGAACTGGTGTGTTCAGAAGCCATTACCACTCCTTCATCAAATTTGACGTTGACGCTCTCGTCGACTGTCTTGGTTCGCTTGTTGTAGACACGGAAAGCGACTGACTCCTTTGAATAGCCGATGAATATACCTTCATCTGCCTTTTGATTAAACTTTCCAAGGTTGTCTTTGTCGTTTAGAATAAAGCATCTGCATCCAAAGACATGGAAAAATTTAATATTAGGTATTCGTTTATTTATTAATTCATAAGGAGTCTTTCCGAATCTTTTATTGATGATTGAACGATTCTGTGTGAAACAAGTTGTTGCAACTGCTTCGCCTCATAAGAATACCGGTAGATTTGAATAGGCCAGCATCGTCCTAGCTAATTCCACTAGAGTCCGATTTCTTCGTTCAACGACACCGCTCTGTTGTGGAGTTCTAGCAGTTGAAAACTGATGTGTGATTCCTACAGAATTCAAAAATGATTCAAGTGATTTGTTCTTGAATTATGTTCCGTTATCTGAGTGGATTGATTGAATTGTAAGTTGCAACTTCACTTGTATTTTCCGGATGAAGTCTATGATAATTTCGGTCGCATCTTATTTGGACCTCAGGAAGAAAACTAATGTGTATCGTGAATAGTCATCAACTATCACCAATACGTATGTTTTCTTATCAATGCTTTGTACTCTCATTGGTCCACACAAATCCATATGTAGTAATTCCGGTGCTCTCGTTGATGAGTGTTTGGATTTGGACTTGTGTGAAGCTCTTGTCATCTTTCCTTTTTCACATGCGGCACACAACTGCTCCTTTTGGAATTTGAGAGTTGGTAGCCCTTTAACTAACCCTCCTTTCGCTAGGTTGGTTAATTCATTGAAGTTCAGATGTGAAAGGCGACGATGCCATAGCCATGCTGTTTTAGATGTAGCTTTTGACAGTAAGCAGACATCTTTCTTCCGATTAATCGAGGCTAAGTCAATGGAGTACAAATTGGTTATCCTGTTTCCTGCCAGTATTTCTTTACCTTCCCCGGATCTGATGCTGCACCGATTGGCTTTGAAATTGACTTCCAATCCTTTATCACACAACTGTCCAATGCTAAACAAATTATGTCCAAAACCATCAACGTAGAAAACCTTCTGAATGGTAATTTTGTCGTATGCGAGACTCCCGTATCCTTTGTCGGACAAAACTGATCATTTCCAAATCTGACCGTCCCACAGAACTTTTCTACAAAGTTCGTGAGTGTGTCTCTTTGTCCGGTCATATGCTTGGAACATCCGGAGTCAAGATACCATATATGGTTTACCTATAAGACAAAATAGCACATGAGGTACCCACTTGTAGTTGGGTACTTTTGTTTTAGGTAAATCATGCAATGTATTATTTGTTTTCTCATCAGATATGGCTTTTAGCTTAACATTTGATGTTGATTTAGGTACCCACTTTTGAACAGTCAGGTATCCACTTTTGTACAATTCGTGATGGAACTGTTTTTGAAATAATTTTATGTAGAACCTTTTCTGTTTAGAAAATGGGTCCTTTTTCTTCAGTTGCCAGACGAGCTTATCAGATTTTACAATTAAAGGTTTACAAGCACTAAAATTCAAAGCAATTAAGTCTGTTCGAGAGAATTTTATACAAGAAGTATTAACAAATTTATTATTACAGACAGAGTTTTCTAAGTTGCTATTTCTATCTGTAACAATAGTTTTCTTCACGCGCCACTCTTGTTTTATTTTCTTGTTTTTCTGTTCTCTTTTCTTCTTTCTCCAAACTTGCTTTCTTGAACCGTTCACAATAATATCTGACATAAAAGAAACATGAGAAATTAGTAGACTTAGAAACTTGTTTCTTCTGTAAAATTCTCTTACCTTTTGAAGATTTGTCTCTAAGTGCAATTGAGTTCTCTGTTGAAGATGATTCACCTTTTTCAAAGTTAGGAGTATCAAAAATACTTTTGTTTTCTCCTTCTTTTGTTGTATAGTTGGTGAATTTTCAGATGATTTTATTAAATATGTAGAAATTCTTTGCAGAATTTTAACAGTTTCTTTTTGATCATCTGATTGTTTGTTATGTAATGGTTTTACAAAATCATCAACTTTAACAAACATTTCCTCTAAGGAATTGAAGTCAGAGTTCATAAACAGATCAAATTCCTTTTCTGAATTGATAGAATCTAGAGAAGTTGAAGATGATGGATCAGACAACTTTTTGTTCTCAGACTGTTTTTGTAACTTTTGTTCCATAATTTCAAGTTCAGCCTTGAGAGATTTATTTTCTGTCTCAAAGTTTTTAATTTTCAATTCTAGATCAGAATTTATCTTTTCTAGAATTGAAAATGGCAGGTATAACTTTTGAGATTGAGTAGGGGAGTCAGACAACTCCTTTTCAGAATATGTTTGAATGTACTCTTTTTTAATATCAGTATTATTGCTTGCTTCATTTATTCTGTTATAATCAACAGAATTTTGCATTTCGTTTGATTTTAATCTTTTTGTTTATTCACTAGATTCTACTTCATCAGATGCTTTCATAAACGTCATTTTTAATCCTAAGTTCATATATCTGACATCATATAAAGTTGGTGAACTCGATATTGCCTTTGTCAGATACTTGGGATTTTCCCAACCAATACCAGATTTAGAATTATAAAATTCTGTGTCTTTTGGTTGATTTAAATAAATGGTTTGATCTGTTTGCCCTCTTTTAATAAATTCATCTTCCATCTTCTTTATTTTCTCATAAATCTTAGTTCGTTCTTCAAAAATAGCATGATATTTTACTGAAAAATTTGAAGCTTCTAATTCTGCTATTCTCAGTCTTTCTTGTAGGTCAGATATATTATGATTAAGATCTAGTATTTTGCTTTAAAGTTCTTTTTCTTTATCTTGTAAATCTGAAACTGCTCGTAAGGCTAATGCTTTATCTTTGGAAAAATCTAAAACTAAATTATGTTCATTACGAAGCTTGTTTTCCAAAGAGTGAGCATTTTTCTTTTCAGCCTTTAACGATTTTTCAAATTTCTTAACCATTAAGGCCATATGAGTTAATTTTTCTTCTAGCACACAAGAATCATCAATGTTAGAGTTAGAATGTACCTCCGGTGTGTCTGAACCATCTGATCTTTCTGACTCTGAATCTTCATTATCCTTTTCTTCAGTTTTTCCAGTTTCCATCAACGCAACTTCTTCTGTCTCTTCCTCCTCAGAATCTTGTCTTTCCTCATCTTCTCCATCTGTTAAACCAACCCATACTTCATCCTCAGCTATCATGGCTGACTCACTTAATTCCGACTCATTGAAAACCTCTGATTTCAGGCAAATATGAGCATCCTCATCTAGGATGTCTTCATCTTCAGATAACTGCAGCCAATGGTCATCCTCCGCCATAAGAGCTTTTCCAACCTCTTTTTCTTTGGCTAAGAGAGCCTTTCTTGTATAGTAGTCAGAGTTTTTGACTACTGGAAGTCTACATTCACGGGCATAATGACCTGGTTTTTCACAGTTATAACATTTCTGCTCTGAATCTTTCTTTGTTGACTTATCTGATTTTTCATATTTGTCAGCCTTTCTTCCACTGCTTTCTCCAGATTTTTCATATTTTTCCTTGTTCTCAATTTTCCTCGAGCCAGTCTTGTAGCGCATCTTATTGTTGGTTGGCTTACGGTAGAACTTCTTTTGAAATGCTTTGGTTAGCAGTGCCATCTGCTTTTTCATTTCTTCAATCTCAGAATCTGCAGATGAATCTGAGGTTTCTGATTCGGAAGAGGTACTGCTGACTACTGTCCTTTTTTCCTTTTTCAACTTATATTTGTACTTCTTTTCTGCTAGTAAAGCCAGCGGGTCAGCAGTCTCTTTCTCGGCTTTCTTCTTTCCTGATAATTCCCTCAATACAACCTCTTGGTAGTTATTGAGGTTCTCAAAAATCATATGAAAATCCATTTCTTCAATGTCCTTTGTCTGCTGGATAATCATAGCATACTTCTCCCATTTACGGTTCAGTACATTTAAGAACTTGACATTTATGTCCAGGTTGGACTTTGTCACTCCATTTCTTTTCATTTCACTTACCAAACTCACAAACCTTAGGTAAGTGTTTTCCAGTAGTTCTCCTTCACGAGCTCGAAAATTATCGAATGTTATCAGACTGTTTCTAGCTCTGTTTGTTGCAGCTCTGTCAGATCCCCTCATAAGTTTACACACTTCATCCCATATGGATTTGGCAGTTTTTGTGTTTGTGAGACATGTGTAAATATCATTGGGGATTGAGATCAGTAATAATTTCCTGGCAGTTTTATCCCCTAATTTTCTTTTCTTTTGTGCCTCAGTCAAGTTGGTAACCTCGACTGTCCTTGGTGGAATCAGGGGATTACCAGTGGGTACTCCAGGGATTGTTTCCATGAATGTGGATGGTCCTTCTGTTAAGGATTTCAACATTTCTTCTGACAGATCATAAAAACTTATGAATTCTAGAAACCTCTCCCTCCATTGGACGTATTCTCCCCTGTAAAGAATTGGGGGTTTGGTTTCTGATCCCATCGCTAGAGCGTCTTTTGACATTGTGATTGATATTTTGGAAACTGTCCAAGATCTGATGAACTTTGATTGAAATTGAAATTGTTGAACAACAGTTGAAAGTTGATCAACCTTTATAAGAATGATTAGTGAAACTCTATTGAATCAACTTGAATCTACAACAAAGTAACTTGTTAGAAGCAATAATCAACTCGAATCAAACACTGATGAAACTTGAATGATGTTTTGTAAAACTCGAATATTGTGTTGTAAAACTCGAATGATGCTGTGTATGAAACTCGAATGATGTTTGTATGAAACTCGAATTAATTAGAGTGAAACTCGAATAATATTGTATAAAACTCAAATTAAGCTCTTGTAAAACTCGATTGATGTATCTGAGAAACTCGATTTAAGCTCTTGTGAAACTCGATTGATGTATCTGAGAAACTCGATTTAAGCTCTTATGAAACTTGAATGATGTTTTTGAACAACTTAGAATCAAGTTTCTATAAAACTCGAATTAACTTTCAGCTCAACTCGAATGGATAGTCAACTTGATTCAATTGAGAGTCAACTCGAATGAAGTTATAAGTCAACTCGACTAAATAGCAAGTCAACTCGAATGAAATTGTAAGTCAACTCGACTAAATAGCAAGTCAACTCGTGTGTTTAACAATTCCAACTCGATTGACAGTTGTTGTCAACTCGATTGACATATACACTCAACTCGAATTACAAATACAGTCAACTCGAATAACAAATACAATCAACTCGAATTGCACATAAACTATGTGTATACCGAGTTTCTTAGTTTTTCAGATTTTTCAAGTCTGAAATTCAAAATAATTTGTAAAACACAGCCATTTTCACCCAAATTGAAATCGAAGGTAAGGATTTTGATAACAAACACTTTTTGTGAAACAATTTTGTCCAAAAATAGATCTAGACGTGACTTTTTCAATAGAATAGTGATAAACTTTGGGTTTTTCAAAATTTCAGAAAAATCACTAGATCTTTTTCTGTGTTTGATGAATCAAAACAAGTTTATAGTCAATTGAATCGAAAACTGATGCTATTCCTTCGATCCAAATTTCAGAGTGTATGATCAACATATTAAAAACCCTCGATGATTTTAGGGTTTTTCGAAAAAAAAAATTCAAGAACAGTTCGTAAATCTCAATTTCAGAATCAAAATTCACCCCTATAAGCTCTGATACCAATTGTGAATTATAGTTTCTTATCAATCAAACAACAACATTAATAAACAAGAACAATAACTGGAATCAAAACTAACCGAATGATTATATTGCAGATTTTGGATGATTACAAAATGATGAGCTTCGTATACGGCAACCGTATTTTCTCTGAAATCTATGTGTGCCAAAAGTATTTGTCAGAGATCTATCCATTTTGAAAGTCAAAACACCATTTATATACATTGATTACAACTATCAACTAATTACAAAATAAACCCTTTACCTTGCATTCCATCAACTAAAATGTATTCTAACAGTAGATTATGTTTCCAAATGGGTGGAAGCAGAAGCTACATGCACTAATGATAACCGGGTTGTGTGTAAATTTTTTAAAAGAAATATTTTAGCACTACACGGTATTCCAAGGACTATTATCAATGATAGAGGATCGCCTTTTAATAATCAGCATTTTTCTAAACTCCTTAAACAGTATGGAGTTAATCATAGAATAGCAACACCTTATCATCCGCAAACAAGCGGACAAGTCGAGATCTCTAATAGAGAGATCAAGAGAATCCTTGAAAAAACTGTCAGACCTGATCGTAAAGATTGGTCACAAAAATTAGAGGATACTCTATGGGCATACAGAACCGCATATAAAACATCAATCGGTATGTCCCCATACAGACTTGTGTATGGTAAGCTTTGCCATCTCCCAGTGGAATTAGAACACTGAGCTCTATGAGCAATCAAAAACACTAATTTTAATTTACATGATGCCGGTGTTGATAGGAAATTCCAATTAAATGAACTAGAAGAAATTCGTAGAGAAGCCTACGAAAGCGCAAGAATTTATAAAGAGAAAACTAAGGTTTTCCATGATCGAATGATTAAAAATAAAATATTTACCAAATGAAATAAAGTTTGGTTATTTAATGCAAGACTTAGATTATTTCCTGGTAAATTAAAAAGTAAATGGACAGGTCCATTTATTGTAACAAATACCTACCCACATGGTGCGGTAGAAATACAAGACCTGAAAGGTGGTGAGCCATTTAAAGTAAACGGACATAGACTTAAAATATATGTTCAACGGGCCACCAATGATATGTTAGTATCTGAGATCATCAGATTACAAGATCCTAAGCTTAATTAATTAGTTTAGGAGCAGTACGTCTGGCTGAAGACGTAAAACTTAGCGCTTTCTGGGAGGCAACCCATAGTATTTTGATTATTTGAATTTTATCATTTTTAAGTGTGTTTATTTGCTTATTTGTGTTACTTGTGTGTACCCGATTAAGTTAAAGAGGATTCATCCTCCTGAACTTGGTTGTGTTTAGAAATTAGGATTTAATTAAATAATAAAACCCCGCATCAGAAAATAAAAATTTAAGCACGTAACAGAATTATTTTAACCCGATAATATGAGCGTAAGTTGGGGAGAATACCCGTAAAAATTAAAAAAATTAAAGAATTAGGGTTCCAAGGCCAGTGCACGGCCCAGATCGCAAATCCAGCGGCCCGACACGCTCAAAATCTTATAAAAATGGCAGTGATCATTCCCATAAGTCCAAAACCCTAATTCCAGTTCCAGAAGTCGATTTTCTAAGCCTAAAAACATCAAAATTCGTCTTTTCTACGTCAATTCTTTGATCCGACGCTTGTTTATCGCTAAGGTTAGCAAGGTATACTCATTAGAATCCCTTAAACTTCATTCTACATAAGTTTCAATACGTTTTATCACGCATGCATGATTGAGTTTTTGGGAATTATATGGTTTTTATAGAAAAAGTGTTTTTAATAATTTTCAAATGTTCATTTAATTAATATAAAATTATTTTTGCAAAACTTTTGTAAAAATCATGCATTTTTCCATATTTATTATCAATTATAAACTTTTTGTCATAAAAGGTGATATATTTATTGAAATTTAAAGTTCATGCATTTGATAGGGTTAGATTGGGCTCATATTGTTGGTGAGACTTAGAGGCTGTTTGGTAGAGAGATTTGAGGGGAGAGAATTGTGATTTCTCTTGTTTGGGAGAAATGTTCTCAATTTTTGGGCGGAGAATTGATTTCTTTGGGAATTATTTGAAGGCTAAATATGGAGAAATGCAATTCTCTACATTTGGTAGAGAAATGGTGAGAATTGAATGTCTTGTGTCTCTACTCCACCTGGGCCGCCATTTCTTCTCTTTATTTCCCAAACAAGATACACAATTTCAATTCTCCACTCAATTCCATTTCTCCCCCATTTCCATTTTCGTTTCTCCTCGTTTCTTTTCTCTGTACCAAACGCACCCTAAGATTAGTTACTTATTATTGAAAAAGGGTGTTAAAATTATCATGCATTATTTATATAAAAACCCCACATTTTTAATCCTTTGTTTTTTGCATTATTTTTAGATGTCAACTCAATATCATGCAAACGGTAACCGTCCTAGAACCTCCCAAAAACCTAGAATGAGAACCCACGACCCTAGGGATGTCCGTTTTGAAAAACCACTTAATGTGGAATTCCCTGAAATTCCACCAAACACTATCAATGGTAAACCCCCTAGGTTTCTCATAGAGCGTACCCTAAAAGAGAGTGATTTTGACAATTTTGAAATTTTAGAGTGTTTTGAGAGGCTAGGATGGGCTAAAGCCATACAATCTGAACTTCCGTATATTCACACTAGTTTGATCCAACAGTGGTTCGCTACTGTTCGGAAAATAGAAGAAGAAGAGGAACATGACTTTGAGCTCACGAGATTAGTAGGAAACAAGAAAGTATCAGTATCTAGGAAAATCCTTTGTGAGGTTTTTGGTATAGACGCAAATATCCCAAGGCCTAGGGAATTTTGGTCATCTTTAGACCTTCAAGAGGGTAGAGCGAGACAAATTGGTGGATGGTCTAAGAAATGGATGGGATGTTAGCCACGGTAATTGGAATGTCAATAGAGGAGGCGAGAGAGTATATCCATTATAATAGAGGTGATTTATGCCCATTAGCTAAAGTGCTGTGGAAGTTTGTTACACTCAACTTGCTTCCTTGTGGTTAGTTTCATCCATTTTTGAAGATTTTTGGGTAGAGAAAGCGTGGAAAAAAAAAAAAGCTAGATTTGAATCAAGTAAAGCTTCCAATCACCAAGGTTAGTGTTTTTATTGAGTTATTGCAACTTATTTCATACTTTTTTGAGCCAAAATGAAAGCTTGAGCTTCAAGGTCATCCATGGAGTTTTCATGGTGATTTTGACTTTTTAGAGTCAAAGTATGTAAAATTGCATGATTTTGATGATAACCTAGATGTATGTTTCATGAGATATGTGTTTATGTGTTAAGTTTGTTAATTTGTCATGATTAAATCTAGAAATTAATTTGGATTTATAAAGTTGGTTGCCTAAATGTGCATATATTGATAAAATTATGAAACTTAGGTGGCTAGCTTAAAAATAAATTTTATGTGCTAAACATTTTATTAAAATATGATAAATGTTTAGTGCTTAAAATAATGGCAAATTATAGACTATATATATAGGATGCAAAATGTGAGCGTAAAAGAGTGTGTGTGTGTGTGTGTATATATATATATATATATATATATATATATATATATATATATATAGGGGGGTTCAATGGAAAACCACAATGCACCTGAAAACTTGTGAAAACCGCACTGCACCACCACAAATGCATCAAATTCCCCGCGCAACGCATCAAAATCCCGCGTGATGCATCAAATTTCCCGCGTGATGCATCAAAATCCCACATGATGCATCACCTTATTTACGATCATGCCACCGCGTTTCTCATGAAATGCACCAGATCGGACGGTTTGCGTAGGTTTCCATAGTTTTCAGGTGCATAATGGTTTTCCATTGAACCCACCCCTATATATATATATATATATATATATATATATATATATATATATATATATATATATATATATATATATATATATATATATATATATATATATATAGACACACACACACACACACACACACACACATATATATAGTGCATCTTTTTAAGTGAGCGTAATTGTGTAAATTGCAATTATAGGTTACATTATTTGATTTATCTCATGCATATTGTGGTTGGTTGGCACAAATTGTAGATGGCAAGGAGAAAGAGACAACGAACCGAAAATGTTGATATCCCAATAGATTGGTCTCCAAACCTCCTTTTATCCTAACACCCCGAACACATTAGAACACATTTGTTTTTATATAGGAAATATTCTAATAAAGTGTTGACTGAAAAGAGGGTTAAGAGGAGTGATTTTGAGGATTACGGGATTCCATATCTTTTTTACTATTTGGGGTGGGAAGGTGTGTTTGAGTTGGGTGGTAATGATATCTGATGTAGTCGAGTGGATGTCTACCCTACGAAGGGAGACGGGTCGTTCAGCGAGCGACTTTAGGTTGATAGGCACTGTACATGGTAGGGACGTGGCGATGGATGCACAAATCTTTCGCCAATTGTTTAATTTAGATACTGGGGTAGGCTACGAGGGGTCTGACCAGCAGGGGTACGAATATATGAATGAGGCCCAATTGGCCTTCACTGATATGACTTGGTCAGGGGAGTGGATGGAGCAGGTTAATAGAGTCTTTATCCCATCCATTTTGGAGTCCGAGTCCTCCACTTCCTACAGCCGAAAGGCTTTATCTCCGAGGTGCAAGGTGCTTCACAAGATTCTTGTGAATAACATCTTACCTCGTGATAGTGACC
>JAANYP010003016.1:0-12180 GCA_020465985.1 Centrapalus pauciflorus
AAAATGAAGTTAGTTTTTTATATATTAAACATTCAAGGAACTAATTGTTTTATCGGTTTAACAAATAGCAAACTAAAAAATATAGTTTTGAATAAGATAAAAATTGTTCAGAGACTTAAACACTTATAAAAAATCAAGTGACTTGATCAATAAATTTATGAAAGTTTGTGGGGTTTTTGACTTTTTTCAATATTAACCCTTAAAAAATGTATCAAAACAACATAAAAGCGTATAGTTTAACGTCTCCCCTAGGCAACGGATTCGGAAAAAAAGAGGTACTTGACGTGTGACAAAGCATAATCATGTGCAAGATCATACGGGTGGTCCTTTTAAGGAATTTCTAATACGGTTCTAAAATACGGTTCATGTTGTAGCTGTCGACTTAGAACCGTATCATGTTGCAACATGAATTTAGAAATTGTTTGATTATGTATTAGTTTCAATCGAATACTATTGAATTTATGAATATAAAACTGCAAGAATTATTTAATCCGTTTATTTAGAGGTGGCAATTTGGGTTCATTCAGGCAAACAAGTCAAAAGGATTGACGACTAAAAGTCATAAATTTTACATCATTTTGAAATATTTTCATAGAACTATTTGTTAATACACCGTTTTATAAATTTTCATTTTTAAAAAAGATATGTTCTAGCTTAGTTGTTTATTACGAGTCAAAATAATCGTCCGGCACGTTAAGTCAAAATTGTTACCTTGCGTTTATTGAACATTTGTATCAAAGAGGGACCCATGAAATAAAAAAAACAAGAACAAAAGTCAGAATGGAGTTGTAAAACAAGAACACCAAAAGTCATAATGCAGATTAAGTTCCATAACCAACAATTTATTAGTCTAATTACAAAATTTTAAATTATAGGGTAAATACAAATTTCGTCCATGTGGTTATATAGATATTATGGATTCAGTCATTTTCAAGGCAAATTTACAATTACAGTATCTGTGGTTGGTTATATTTGTTTTGGTTTTAGTCATTTGATTGGTCTTTTTTTTTTTTAAAATGACAAATTTACCCTTGAGAATATAATAAAGAAAGGTATTAAAAATAAGACTAAATTACATAAATGGTCTCTGTGGTTTATATGAAATTACGGTTTTAGTCTGTGAAAGAATTTTATTACACCAAAAGTCCCTAAAATCGAAAAGTTGTAACATTTTGGTCACTGAAACTAACGGCCGTTAACTTTTTGTTAGTCTCAGGGGCATTTTCGTCCATTTGTCTTTCAGAGACCATCTATGTAATTTTGAAACTTTCTTATTCTTTTCTCCTTTTTTTTCTCTTTTTTCTTTGTATCATAATTTATTTCCTATATACATTTTGTATTTCTTTTTTTATCTTTTAATTATTCAAATGTAACATTTTATTTTTTATTTTTTTTATTTATTTTTATTTGTATGTTTATTGTTATTATTAATGTTAACTTTTTAAATATAGACTAAATTACATAAATGGTCCCTGTGGTTTATATGTAATTACAGTTTTAGTCCCTGAAAAAATTCTATTACACCAGAAGTCCCTAAAATCAAAAAGTTGTAACATTTTGGTCCCTGAAACTAACAGCTGTTAACTTGAGCCGTTAATTTCATGGGCATTTTTGTCTTTTTGACTTTCAAGGACCATTTATGTAATTTTCAAACTTTCAGGGACCATTTATAAAATTTTCATACATTCCATATTTATATATATAGGGGAGGGTTCTTTTAAGAACCATAAAAAATGTGGGAACCTAAAAACCTTTTATGGCCTTTGGATTAATGATAATCAATGGTTGATATATTGGATTACAATTTTGTAATTATTTTGAACTTTGATAGTGGAGAATCTTGAAAATGTGTGAAAAGGGTATTTTTGAAAGAAAAAAATCTGTTTTTTCTCTTTCTCTCTCTTACTTTTTTTCATTTTCATTTTATTTTTCTTTCATTATAATTGATTTTTAAAGTAAAAAAACTTTTTTTATAAAAAAATTATTTTTTTAATATAGAATTTATTTAATTGCTAAAAAAATAACGTATTTTATGTAGAAATATTATATGTCTATATAGAATATTTTTTTTCTATATAGAATATGTTAACGAACATATTCTATGTACAATCTATGTAGAATGTCATGCATTCTACGTAGAATAACATGCAATCTACGTAGAATGTCGTGTAGAATGTCAAATATCATATATTCTACGTAGATTACATGATAAAATATATCAAAAACACATTGAAACAAAAAAAAATTCATTTAGACATTTTATCAAACACTTGGTATGCAACTGATATAAAATATACCAAAAATACATTGAATAGTAATGTTAATCTACATAAAGAGATATAGAAATGTATAAAAAACATAAATATATATGAAATATATAAGAAACATAACATTCTAAATAGATTATGTGTGATTTTTTACAAGTAGTCTTGTACTATATTTTATTTAGATTATCATTTAATCTACGTAGATTATCATGTAAGCTACGTAGATTATCATGTAAAACATCCAATAACTATTACAATCATTATAAATCTAATATCTTACAAATAATCTTTATTATAAAACATGAAAAATGAATCTGTCATATTCTATGTAGAGTATCGATGAACATATTATATGTACAATCTACGTAGAATGTCATGCATTCTACGTAAAATGACATTCAATCTACGCAGAATGACATTCAATCTACGAAGAATGGCATACAATCTACATAGAATAACATGCAATCTACGTAGAATGGTATGCAATATACGTAGAATGTCGTGTAGAATGTCAATTATCATATATTGTACGTAGATTATTACATGATAAAATATACCAAAAACACATTGAATAGTAATGTTAATCTACATAAAAAGATATAGAAATGTATAAACATAAAAATATATTAAATATATAAGAAACATAATATTTTACATAGATTATGTGTGCTTTTTTACAAATAGTATTGTATTATATTTTATGTAGATTATGATGTAATCTACGTAGATTGTCATGTAATCAACATAGATTATCATGTAAAACATCTAATAACTATTACATTCATTATAAATATAATATCTTATAAATAATTTTAATTATAAAATATGGAAAATGAATCTGTACAATGTACGTAGATTGTACATAGAGTGTGTTCGTCGATACTCTACATAGAATGTCACGCAATCTACGTAGAATGACATTCAATCTACGTAGAATGACATGCAATCTACGTAGAATGGCATGCAATCTACGTAGAGTATCGACGAACATATTCTATGTACAATAATCTACGTAAAATGTCATGCAATCTACGTAGAATGACATTCAATCTACGTAGAATGACATGCAATCTACGTAGAATGTCATGTAGAATGTCAAGTATCATATATTCTACATAGATTACATGATAAAATATACCAAAAACACATTGAATGTTAATGTACATTTACATAAAAAGATATTGAAATGTATAAGAAACAAAAAAATATATGAAATATATAAGAAACATAACATTCTACATAGATTATGTGTGATTTTTTACAAGTAGTCTTGTATCATATATTTTATGTAGATTATCATGTAATCTACGTAGATTATCATGTAAAACATCTAATAAGTATTTCATTCATATATATCTAATATTTTACAAATAATCTTCATTATAAAACATTGAAAATGAATCTGTCATATTCTATGTAGAGTTTTGACGAACATATTTTATGTACAATCTACGTAGAATGACATTCAATCTACGTAGAATGCCATGCAATCTATGTAGAATGTCATGCAATCTATGTAGAATGTCATGCAATATATGTAAATGTCGTGTAAAATGTCAAATATCATATATTCTACATATATTACACGATAAAATATATCAAAAACACATTGAAACAAAAAAAAAAAAGAAGATTTCATTTAGACATTTTATCAAACAATTGGTATGCAACTGATATAAAATATACCAAAAAGATTATCTTGTACACTTATTTGATCATTCACATTACTTAATTAACCATTCACATTACTTAATTGACCATTCACATTACTTAAATAATCATTCACATTACTTAATTAATCATTCACATTACTTAATTGACCAATCACATTACTTAAATGATCATTCACATTATTTAATTGATCATTCACATTACTTAACATTGATGGTATGTAGAAGATGAAGTCTGACATTGCTGTTCTCGTCATTCATCAAATGTGAATGGACATTTACCTAATGTGAATGACCATTCACATTAGAAGATTGATCATTCACAAAACGTAGTTGACAATTAACAGGACTAATGTAAGGTGCTGATATTATTTCACCAATGTGAATGGTGAAATTTACTAATGTGAATGGTCATTCACATTAGCTGAATGATCATTCACATTGGTTGATGTTATTAATGTTTGATAGATTTGAGAATTTGAGCGTTACATGAATGACCATTGTTACTGTTTGCCATTAATCTTGTTACTGCTTGTTAGTAGTTGACGATGCACAGCATACATGCTGTGCTGATATGGTACAACCAATGTGAATGGTAAATCTCCTAATGTGAATGGCCATTCACATTAGCTGAATGATCATTCACATTGGTTGATGTTATTAATGATTGATAGATTTGAGAATTTGAGCGTTACATGAATGACCATTGTTACTGTTTGTCATTAATCTTGTTACTGGTTGTTAGTAGTTGACGATGCACAGCATACATGCTGTGCTGATATGGTACAACCAATGTGAATGGTAAATTTCCTAATGTGAATGGTCATTCACATTAGCTGAATGATCATTCACATTGGTTGATGCTATTAATGTTTGATAGATTTGAGAATTTGAGTGTTACATGAATGACCATTGTTACTGTTTGTCATTAATCTTGTTACTGTTTGTTAGTAGTTGACAATGCTCATATTCACATGTTGTGCTGATATTATTTTACCAATATGAATGGTCAAATAAGCAATGTGAATGATCATTTAAGTAAGGTGAATGATCAATTAAGTAATGTGAATGATCATTTAAGTAACGTAAAATGTTAATTAAGTAATGTGAATGATCATTTAAGTAATGTGAATGGTCAATTAAGTAATGTGAATGATCAATTAAGTAATTTGAATGATCAATTAGTTAAATAATTATTGTGAATGATCAAATAAGTGTAAAAGAATTGTAAATAGTCAAATAATTCTTGTGAATGATCAAATAAGTGTTGTGAATGAATAATTAAGTAATGTGAATGATCAATTAACTAATGTGAATGATCAATTAATGTGAATGATGAATTAAGTAATGTGAATGGTCGTTGTAATTACGAAAATACCCTTCCAGCCAAAAAAAGGGGGGCGCGCATGGAATTGCATTTTTGATCACAACCATTGATTTGTTTAATCTTGTGGCTTTGGATGGGTACCCTTGGTATACTGGATTTTTGAAGGGACTCTTTTGAACCTAAATCTATATATATATATATATATATATATATATATATATATATATATATATATATATATATATATATATATATATATAATTTAATTATCCAAATATGACATTTTATTTTTTATTCCTTTTGTTTTAATCATTAATTTTTATTTGTATGTTTATTGTTATTACTAATGTTATTTTTTTTATATATTACTATAATTACTTATTTAAGATTATTATATTGTATATCTGGTTCATTTTTTTTCAATTATTTATTGAGAATCCAAATCTTTCTCAATTATTTTTTTCATCTAATAAAAATAAAAATAAAAACTAGTTGTAGTTGTTTTCGTTCGGAAAATTCTAAAATCGAAATGATTTATTTGTTTTCTCAATTTAAAAGAATTCAAAATAACAATACGTGTTGAAACTTTTTTCGTTTTGAAAAAGAATATGATCAAAATCAAAATGGTTATTTTGTTTGAAGAAAATCAAAAATCATAATGTTTTACCCTTTTTTTTATCAAAAAAATTAAAATCAAAATGGTTCGTCATCTTTTTTTGATAAAAAAATTTATTACTAGACGGTTATCGTTGTTTAAAAAAATCAGAAATCATAATGGTTCATCATTTATTGATTAAAAAAATTATCGAAATGGTTTATCGTTTATTTGATCCAAAAAACAATATTGCAGTGGTTCGTAAATTTTTTTTTATTGTTGCTTAATCGAAAAACGATGAACCATAATAATGAACCATTTTGATTTTAATTTTTTTGATTAAAAAACGATGAACCAGTATGATTTTTGATTTTTTAAAACAACGATAACCATCTTGATTTTAATGACGAACCATTTTGATTTGAATTTTTTTTATCAAAAAATGGTAAACCGTTATGATTTTTGATTTTGTAAAAAAAAAAACAATAATTCTGATTTTTAATTAAACGTAGATAAAAAAATCAATACAATTTCAATTTTTTCAATAAAAACAACAAACCATTTGGAATTTAATTTATTTGACTAAAAAGCGATAAACCATTCTAATTCTTAATTTTTTCAAACCATTTAGAATTAAAATTTTTTATTAAGTATTTGCAATAAAAAAATTACGAAGCATTTTGATTATATTTTTTTTCCAAATGAAAAAAGCTTCAAGACGTTGTTATTTTGAATTTTTTTTGAATGGAGAAAAGAAATAAATCATTTCGATTTTAGATTTTCCGAACGAAAAAATCTACAACAAGTTTTTATTTTCATTTTTCATAAATGAAAAATAATAGAGATTTATTTGGATTTTCAATAAATAATTAAAAAAAATGAACCAGATATATCATATAATAATCTTAAATAAATAATTATAGTAATGTATAAAAAAAATAACATTAATAACAACAATAAACATACAAATAAAAATTAATGATTAAAACAAAAGGAATAAAAAAATAAAATGTTATATTTGGATAACTAAATTATAAAAAAGAAAGAAATGACATACATACATATATATATATATATATATATATATATATATATATATATATATATATATATATATATATATATATATATATATATATATATATATATATATATATATATATATATATATTCAGGTTCAAATAAGTACATCTCGAAATCAAGTGCACCCGAAGGTACCGACCTTAAAAAACTTTTTAAATTTTTTTTTTCACATAACCATGTTTAGTTTAATGTTATACGCATGATATATGAATTTCACATAGAATCACACTTTCTGTGTCCTTAAAAATTATGTGAATGGTCAATGCATATTTATGTGAATGGTCATCCATGTGAATGGTCATTTCACACTATGTGAATGGTGTGAATGATCATTCACATGATCTTTTTTTATCATTCACAAGATTTATGATGTTACTCCTTTTGAAAAAAAGTCTTATAATGTTGTGTTATACATGTTTATTCAAAGAAAATATGTGTGAATGATCATTCACATTAGGGTACGCTCGGTACGCTGGAATCTCATAGGTACGCTGATGAACCTGATTCTATATATATATATAGGGTTTGAATCATTGCAGAACCTTAATTTAGTGCAGAACTATATAACCAATCTAAACCATTAGATTATTATATAACACTAGGGATAAGATGGTAATTATGCAATTAACATTGAATTAATAGTAGTCTACCAAGTTTGACTGTCCACTTTGACCATTTTTGACTCTTTTAATATCGAAAGTACATGCAGTGTTGAATGTGTGATATAAACTGTAATTCGACATTGAATGATCTCTATATAATATATTGAATGGAGGTCTAGGTAAAAAAAATTTTATGAAAAATAAACACGTAAAATTTTTTCGAAAAAAAATATATTATTACTGTTTTCATATAATCAACCAACTTTTGACTACTAATTTTGACCATTATTTTGGTTCTGTTAATTTTGAATGTACATGCAGTGTTGCATCGACGTTGGATATATGACATCAAGTGTTCATTTGACATTGAATTATATCGGTCATGCTACATTGCACGTGGTCTGGGTAATTTCTTTTTACGAAAAATAAACACGTAAAATTTTTTCGAAAAAAATATGTCATTACTGTTCCCATTAAATCAACCAACTTTTGACTACTAATTTTGACCATTATTTTGGTTCTGTTAATTTTGAATGTACATGCAGTGTTGCATCGACGTTAAATTATATCGGTCATTCTACATTGCATCGTGGTCTATGTAATTTTTTTTTACGAAAAATAAACGCTTAAATTTTTTCGAAAAAAATATGTCATTATTGTTCCTATTAACTCAACAAATTTTTTACTATTAATTTTGATCATTATTTTGGTTCTGTTAATTTTGAATGTACATGCAGTGTTGCATCGACGTTGAATATATGATATCAAGTGTTCATTCGACATTGAATGATACTGGTCATGCTACATTGCATCGTGGTCTGGATAATTTTTTTTACGAAAAATAAACACGTAAAATTTTTTCGAAAAAAATATATCATGACCGGTCTCGTTTTAAAATGTATAAATTCTCGTTTTTATGGTATAATTTTTTTGATTTAACAATTAATCATATTAATGTTATTTTTATTTTAAGAAAAATGATATTTATTTTACTAATGTCAATCTTTTTGTTATTTACAATCTATTCCTTTTTTACCACTGAAAGAATTAAATAATCACTAATGACAATCTTTTTTTCACTAATTCCAAACTTTATGGTTTTAATCAAGACCATTAGATTAATCTAATCTATGGACGATACGGTTCTACACTAAATTTAGGTTCTGCAATGATCTCATCTCTCTATCTCTCTCTCTCTCTCTCTCTCTCTCTCTCTCTATATATATATATATATATATATATATATATATATATATATATATATATATATATATATATATATATATATATATATATATAGAGAGAGAGAGAGAGAGAGAGGTTCAATGGAAAACCAATATGCATCGGAAAACTTTGGAAAACCAAACTGCATCGTAAAATCACTAAGGGTAATTTTGGAAATTATAATATAATTATTTGTTTAAAAAAATTCAAAATTTAAACAAATAAGAAATCCCTTCAATCAAGGATCAGGCGAGACACCTTCCAATTTCCAATTTCAAAATTCCTTAATTCAAATTTCAAAATTCCACATTACCAAAACAATTTCCAATTTCCAAACTCCAAATTCCAAATTTCCAAAACAATTTCTAAACTCCAAAACAAACTCCTTCCTCCATAGATTCCAAACGACGGTGTCACCACACGACCAAAGCCAAAGCCGATTCCAGATGGCGTCAACACATGACTCCACGATATAATGTGGTGCACGGAACGAAGCGGTGCACTAATCTGTTGTGATGGTCGGCCACTGTTCTCAGCAGGCGGTACACGGATCAAAACGGTGGTGGTCGTCCACCTGTTACGGTGGTCGGAGGCCGGTAGTCAACCATGCATCGTCGTTCGGAGGTCGTTTCTGATGCATCGTTCTAGACGGTGGCCAAAGCCAAAGCCGGTCAAGACGGCGGCGGTGCCACACGATGCCACCATACATCGTGATGCACGGGTCTAAGTGGTGCACGAATCCATTGTGATGGTCCAGTAGGTGATGCACGGATCAGAGTCGTGGTGGTAAACGATTTGTTGCGGTGGTTGGAAGCCGGTGGTCCACATGGTTGTTTCTGATGCATCATCGTCCTTTTGATATTCTGGAGGTATGCACCATTATCAAATTAATGATGGTTTCTGATGCATCGTCGTTTGTAATATGAAAATGATGATTTTTGTTAAGATAAAGATGGTGATGCATCGTTGTTGAAGGTTTGTGTTATTACACATGTTTCTTATTGAATATTAATGTGTTGTTTGGATTTCTAATGCATTATTATTTTGAAAGATGAATATGATTGTTTCTGATACATCATCATTTTGAAAGATAAAGATGATGACTTTTATTAAGATGAAAATTTCTGAAGATGAAGATTTTTGGGGTGCATCACTATTTTGAAAGACGGAGATCATGATTTTTAGAAAAATGAAGATTTTTGATGCATCGTTGTTTTGAATGACGAAGATGATGGTTTTTTTGGAAGATGGTGATTTTTGATGAATCGTTGCTCTGGAAGACGAAGATGATGATTTCATTTTGAAATTATTAAGGATGTAAATTTATTTTAAATTTAGAATTATGTATAAATTATGGATATTTTCAATTTGAATATAAAAAGTAATGAAAATTTAAATGTTGGAAAAAGATATTATATACCCAAAATACCCTTATGCATCTACTTTTAAATGCATCGTGATACATTAATCTAATGACGTATATGCATCTAATCTAACGGCTACGATTGGTTTTCCAAGGTTTTCCGATGCATGGAGGTTTTCCATTAAACCCACCCCTTACACACACGCGCACACACACACACACACACACACACACACACACACACACATATATATATATATATATATATATATATATATATATATATATATATATATATATATATATAGAGGATTGGGTTCACATGAGAACCCCTCTATTTCGTGAGAACGTGAGAACCACTCTAAAATTTGTGCATCCACTATATAAAATTGTGCATTTAATACAAAAATTAAATGTTTTCGATAAATTTATGCATTTAATGTAAAAATTTATGCATCTCATGCAATAATTTATCCATTTTATGTACGAATTGTGCATTTAAAAAAATTTGTGCATTTGATGTTCAAATTTGTGCATTTAGTTTATAATTTAATGAATGTAAGTTTTGAATGTAATTTTAGTGTTAAATTATGATATTTATTAATATTTAAGACTAATAATGATTTTAAGTAAAACTTTTAATTTTAAAATTTGTGCATTTGATGTACAAATTTGTGCATTTTGGAGTGGTTCTCACGTTCTCACAATAACAAGGGTTCTTACCGGAACCCAACCCTATATATATATATATATATATATATATATATATATATATATATATATATATATATATATATATATGAATCAGGTACGTCAGTGTACCTGTATGATTCCAGCGTACCCAGCGTACCCTAATGTGAATGATCATTCACATATAATTTTTTTGAATAGAGATGTATAAGACAACATTATAAAACTTTTTTTCAAAAGAAGAATTATCATAAATCTTGTGAATGGTAAAAAAAGATCATGTGAACATAATTTTTAAGGACACAGAAAATGTGAATGTATGTGAAATTCATATATCATGTGTATAACATTAAATTAAACATATTTATGAGAAAAAAAATTTAAAAAAAGTTTTTTAAGATTGGTACCTTCGGGTGCACTTGATTTCGAGAGGTACCTTTTTGAACCTGAATCATATATATATGAAAAGTATGAAAATTTCTTAAATGGTCCCTGAAAGTTTGAAAATTACATAAATGGTCCTTGAAAGTCAAAAAGACAAAAATACCCCTGAAACTCATGGCTCAAGTTAACGGCCGTTAGTTTCAGGGACCAAAATGTTACAACTTTTCGATTTTAGGGACTTCTGGTGTAATAAAATTCTTTCAGGGACTAAAACCGTAATTTCATATAAACCACAGTGACCATTTATGTAATTTAGTCTAAATATAATTATTAAGCTAGTAAGGGTAAAATGGTCATTTTAAATGGATAAAAGACCATATTTGTAAGAAATTTTCAACCGCAAGGACTGTCAATATAATTTTTAAATTTAAAGTACTCAATCCAAAATTTATAATAAACCACAGGGACGAAATTTGTAATTTACCCAACATAGAGTTTAGGGTTAACATTGAAAAAACCCTATGAACTTTCATGAATTTATTGATTAAGTCAGTGTACTTTTTTTCCGAGTGTTTAAGTCCCCAGACAATTTTTGTCTTATTCAAAACTATATATTTGACCTATTTAACAGGTCATTAACCGGTAAACGGTACAATGACTTAAACAAAAAAAGTCCAGTGACTTAATCGTGAAAATAGGACAAGTTAGTTGGTTTTTTAATAATAAACAATTCAAGGAACTAATTGTTTTACCTGTTAAGTAGGTAGCAGATTAAAAATATATAGTTTTGAATAAGACAAATTTTGTTTAGGGACTTAAATACTCGGAAAAAAAAGTTCAGTGATTTAATCGATAATTGCATGAAAGTCCATGAGGCTTTTTCAATATTAACACTAGAGTTTATTATGAAAAAACAAACATGTTTTCACGGTTTTTGCGTTTTCATCCCTCCATGATTTTTTCCTGAAAAGTCCT
>JAANYP010003018.1:0-253519 GCA_020465985.1 Centrapalus pauciflorus
TATATATTATATTATATTATTATATTAGAGTTTGATTAAAACTAAAAATTTTAATTATATATATATATATATATATATATATATATATATATATATATATATATATATATATATATATATATATATATATATATATAAAAGATCAATGGAGTACCATGTTAGACTGGGGTACCGGGGAACCATTTATAGACAATCATTTATCATTAAAATCATTAAATAAAATACAAATTTTGATTAAAATTCTTTCCCACATTAAGTTGGTGGTAAAATTGGTATTGAAAATTTTAAATTAGAATCAAAGATTCTGTATATCTTATGAAAATTTTCATTTCAGTTAGTATTATTCCTTACACCCATACTAAACATGTGCAGTGATGACACTACATAAATCCTGGTTTATCACCAAAATGTAAACCCATCGACTACACACACCATAAATCACGATTGAACATTTTTAATACCGTCAATATTGGTTTATCACCAAAAGGGTTAACAACGATTAAAAACACAATAATTCTGATTGCACATGTTCAGTAACGTGTATATGAAATTGAACATTCACATACGGTTTGATGAAAATAATAAATTTCTTTATTTGACACATCTGATTGAACATGTTCCCTAAAACTCATTGTCAAATCTGATTGAACATGTTCACTAAAACCCATTTTGAAATTTATTATAGATATTGTTGTAACACCCACAATTTCCACACAAATGCCACGTCAATACAATACACAGGTGGCATAACGCAAGTATCTCAAAGTACTCATGTCATAGGATTAGCGGAAAACACTGTCAATTAAAACTTTAATACAAAGTCACATACATCATGTCACAAGCTGAAGCAGCATACACAGAACTGAACTAGCTGACATACACGGACTACTGATTATCATACATCACAACTGATAGCTAACATACAGAAATCAGATACAGAATACAGATAATAGTTCTGAAGTTTAATCTCAAAAGACTACTAGCACATATAAACTCTGAACTGCCACGGCCCCTACTTTGGCGGTTGCTGCTGCTGTGATCCCACTACACGACTGCCTGAGACACGGAAGACTCGAAAACATAAGCTGGACAGCTCGTGAGTACGCGAGGGTTAGACACTGCAGGTAAGCACATATAACATACACAGCACATATATCTCATCACACATATGCAACTCGATGCATAACACGTATCTCTGCTCAAAAGGGGACGCCGTTCCCCAGCTAACAGGCTGCACACAGCAGCGGCTAGCTACTCGATAGGCACAGGAGCGACCTGGCAATATCACTACTGTATATATACAGTCTCATATCTCGTGACTGGTTAGGGACAGTCAGCCTGCGCGACCACATATCGCGGACACCTGCAATTCAAACACATATAGCATGTATAGGGTAGAATGGATCATACCTGCGCACTATGCTCGGTCTCATACACAATATATCACAACACATATACACGACTCATAAAAGACCACGCGCATTTTGTAAAGAACTCGAGTACTCACCGACTACCCGAAACTTGACTGAAATCCAAAACTCTAATGCGGCTCGGCACGTGATCGGCTAGAACCTGTAAACGCCACGGATCTCATGTATTAACACAAATCTCAATAACCGACTAACTCAAGTTCAAACATAATTATCGCAATCAAACTAAACTCGAAACACGCTCCCGAACGGATAACCGATCCCCGAAACTATTTTACGGGATTCCTATCGAGACCCAAAATTCCAAACAACTCAACCCGACACTGCCCCAAAGGAACCCGACCAATTAACGACCCAAGACTCTCTCATATTGACCCAATCGAATTTCTCCCGCAGACTGCAATCCGCGCCGTTCCCCCCCTGCAGTCGCGCCGCGCCCAATGCCTTCTGCGCGTCGCGCCGCGCCCCCCTGCGCGTCGCGCCGCGACCAGGTGCCTGCTCCTTGCTTTGCTCTTCGATGACCATGGCCGAACCAGGGAAAACTCTCCCCTTTACACACGATTACCAGCCCAAAAACACACAAAATTACTATACAAAAGCCTCATATCACAAGGAAATTACTTCACATAACTCTCACAACATACAACACAAGATTTAACCTTCAAAACTAATTTACCTTACCTCAAGATTCTCAAGAACTCCAACAAGATGATAAAGATGATCAAGGTACAGCACTTGATTCAATTCTTGGCTTCAATTCTCAGCTGGAGCTCCTCCCAAGTACACACACTCACTTCTTTCTCTGGGTTTTGGAAAAAGGAAAAGGATAAGGGATGGATAAGGAAGCTCACATATATACGTCTTTATCTTTATTCCGGTTCCGAACCCATTAACCCGGACCCGATATCACTTTTTCACAATTAATATCATTAGAACCCAATTAAATCCACGATCTCAATGATTATAATAACCCACTAATTATTAGCTCGGAGACACGTATCACTCAATCTTGACACGTTAAATCCACGAAACGGAATTTAATTGGAACAACGCAATAATAATAAATAAATGAGCCAATAAATTAAATCCACGTACCAGGCTCAAATCCGGGATGTTACAAATCCTCTCCTCTTAAAAAGATTCCGTCCCGGAATCTAGCTCGGACTCGGGAACAGCTGTGGATATCGACTCCTCATCTCGGCCTCGGGCTCCCAGGTGGCACTAGTACCCTTATGATGTCTCCACTGAACGAGTACTAGCGCGATCTCTTTATTTCGCAATCTCTTCACCTTTCGTTCGGTAATCGCCTCAAGCTGCTCGACATATCTCAGATGATTATCCACAGTGATCTCAGATAACGGCACAAACTGATCATCCTTGGCCAGACATTTCCTCAGGTGGCTCACATGAAACGTATCGTGAACTCCGGCCAACTCAGGAGGCAATCTCAGTCTATACGCCTGATCTCGGACTCTGGCAATAATCTCAAACGGACCGATGTACCGCGGACTCAGCTTACCTCGATGTCTGAATCTAATAACTCCTTTCCACGGCGATACCCTCAGCATAACACGGTCTCCGACACTGAACTCGAGCTCAGTCAGACGACGATCGGCATAACTCTTTTGCCGGCTCTGTGCTACTCTCATATGCTCGCAGATAACCGCCACCTTGTCGCTCGTTTCCTGCAACAACTCAGGTCCACTGATAGGTCGCTCGCCGACCTCGCCCCAACGCACCGGGGTTAGGCACTTACGCCCATACAGTGCCTCGAACGGAGCCATCTTGATAGAGGAATGGTAGCTGTTTGTTGTACGCAAACTCGACTAACGGCAAATGAACGTCCCAACTACCACTGAAATCGATCGCATAAGCTCGGAGCATATCCTCGAGAGTCTGATTCGTCCGCTCTGTCTGCCCGTCTGTCTGAGGTCTGTACGCTGTACTCAACTGAACTCTCGTCCCCAACTCGCGCTGAAAGCTCTGCCAGAACCTCGAAGTAAACCGCGTATCTCTATCGGACGTAATCGACATCGAAACGCCATGCCTCGACACTATCTCACTGATGTATAACCGAGCCAACTGATCCATAGTGATGGTGCCCCGAACCGCTAGAAAATGAGCACTCTTCGTCAACCGATCCACAATCACCCAGATCATATCATTGCCTCGAACGGTGTGCGGAAGTCTAATGATGAAGTCCATCGTGATATGATACCACTTCCACTCTGGGATCTCTAGAGGCTGCAAATGCCCGTGAGGCTTCTGATGCTCGGCCTTGACTCGCAGACAAGTCATACACTCCTCAACATATCGGCCCACATCTCTCTTCATCCCTGGCCACCAGTAGAACTCGCGTAGATCTCTATACATTTTGGTGCTCCCGGGGTGGATAGACAACCTCGATCGATGCGACTCGTCTAAAATCAGCTGCCGCAGATTACCGACTCTTGGAACCCAGACTCGGTCATGAAACACATATAAGCCTCTGCTATCTCTACTTAACACCTCTAGCTGCCCTGCAAGTCGCTCTCTTTTCACATTCTCCGCCCGCAAACCCTCAAACTGAGCATGGCTCAGACTCTCCACAAGAGTCGATGTGACCTCGAGCCTCGCCGCTCGGGAAACCACTGTCTGGCCGCACGCCTTACGGCTCAATGCATCGGCCACCACATTGGCCCTACCATGATGGTACTGAATCTCGCAGTCATAATCTTTCAACAACTCTAGGTTGCGCCGCTGTCTCATATTCAGCTCCTTATGACTGAACAGGTGTAACAACCCAACTATTAGCCCAACTAAATATCTGATCATCGAACCAATAATGTAATATTATTACAGTACTTTGAATTATAAATTAATTAAGTTTTAGAATATTTAATTGAATAATATAATATTATGAATTATGATTTAATAATTATTAAGATAATTAAATAAAGATATATAAGATACGAAAGTAATAGTGGGTTAAGTAGCAAACGTAACTAGTTAAGTATATAAACATAGTTGAAGGTTCATTAAGACATAATTCTCTCTCTCTAGACTCTCTCTCTAGATTTTCTCTCTCTACTCTCTCTCTACTCTCTCTCTAAGATTTCTTCTAAACCGACCGTCGGATCATCAAGATTTATACGCCATCGGGAAGATTACGAAGAGTACTACAAGATTATGCAATTGCATGTTTGATTAACACATGAAATTGAGGTAATTTTTATTATAAATTCGAAATTTGGTTCGGTTTTGAGAAAAACCGAAACCAAAGAATTATAACATAAAATCTATTGGATGCATGTTGGAAATTTCAATAATAGTTATGTATTTAAGTAATTTAGTGTTAAAGAAACAAGAATCAGAGGTTGAATCGGCATAAATCTGAATTTTATAAAAAATAAGTGTTCTTGACAAAATATGCTTATTTTGGGTGATTTTGATCAAAATATGGTGTTAATGATTGAGAAAATAGTATAAAATCAACCAAATAATGATAATATAACATTATACTAAGTTGCATGTTGATAAAATGAACTTTTGGGAATTTTTATGAAAAATCCGTAAGTATAAAAGATGAACACCAAGAGCAATTTCTGGAAAATTATGAAGACACGGGATCCGAATTCGGATGAGACCGAATTCGGATGTAGCCCCATTTCGGATCTGTACTTCGGACAAAATACTTAAATTCAGATATCTTGGCTATTTTGGATGAAGTACCATTTCGGACGAAAGGTGGTCCGAACTCGGATGATCCGAGTTCGGATGGTGCTTAATTCGGATCAAATACACCATTTCGGATATGCCATTTCGGATGATCTAGAATCGAATCCGGATGATCCGAATTCGGTTGGTCCGAATTCGGATGGTCCTAATCCGGATGTGGTTTTTATAATTTAAAATATATACAACAGAATTCCTTATATAAATATGAATGATCAAATATAGAAAGATTCTGATAAGATTTATGAGATTGATGATAATATGATCAAAATATAAGATTGTGAGATCAAAGACCAACGAATGAATCTTGAGCATAAATGATGAACACAAATTATATATATTATTCAGATGATATAAGAGCTAATAAATATCAGAAATGATATTAATAACAGATTGAGCAACGAGCAAAATGGCGAGCATCTGAAAGTCTGATATAAGTCAGATAGTGGTTCTATCCACTACAGATTTTGAGCAACAGAGCCAGATCCAGAAAGTAAAAGAGCACAAATAACCAGTAACTGTGAGTTGTAGATTTCACTTTAACTGCATATTATGTGAATTGAGACTTTTGTTGCATGATTCTGATTTATTGACATTCTGATCTTGAGCTTATTGACATATGTTATCATAGTATATTTACTATGATTTGTTGAGCTGAGCATATATTCTTCTGGTATCTATTTCATTGACGAGTCATTTGATTGTTAAGCTTAACTCCATCACTATTGCTCAGTGATTGGGTTAATGTTAAGCTTATGATGTGCTGATTTACGTGATGAAAGCACAGAGGGTAGCTAGAGCTGAGCATTCCGATGATATCCATATAGAGCTTTTACTGGTAGCTAGCCCAGTACGTGGCTGATCCCCACTAATGATGTGTGTGTATGGATTTATCATCATCCGAGCATTCCGTATGAATTTGTCTAAAAGTCTCAAGAGCAACAACAGTTTTATAACTGGGAGCTGAGCAAAGTCGCGCATCAAAAGAGCATTAATTGGCCAATGACCCTTCGAGATTGAGCTGTGCATGAGCCTAGTGCAGTGCATATAGAGCTGAGCCGTGCATGAGCCGAGTGCAGTGCATGTGCTTCCGCGTTCATAATTGCATGTTAAATGTGAAATTCTACATTCTCACTAAGCAAATAAGCTTACCCGTTGTTGCATTATTTTTCAGGTAAAGGCAAAGGATTGGCTGGACCTAGTTCATAGGTCAGGACTTGAAAGAGCTTGAAGTGCATTAGAACCTGTTTCAACATCTTGGTATTTGGATGATGATAGAGCTTTGGGGTTCGGGTTTAGTTTATATTATGTGATTTGATGTAATAGTCTAGATGTTTGTACTTTGCTACTTAAAATTCTGTCTCTGTTTGTAATTAACTTTATTTCCGCAATTGTTAATTTTATCTTAGTTTCCTGATTGATATTGCATTGCTACTGGGCCTAGACTTGAGACCTTTGAGAAATCAGAGGGTCTCACAGGATGGTATCAGAGCAATAGTTTGAGTGAATCATTGTATTACGTGTAATACATGATCTCAAACTTGTGCAATGCTATAGTATCAATCATGACAGGATGGCTTGAACTAAGATAGGTATTCAGAGACTAGTAGGACGGGGCATGAAAGGGTACGATGTGCTAGACTAACGATCTAAATATTTAGTGATTTGAATTTCAGAACTATGTCAGGAGAAGGTGGACCATCAGGTGGCATGACCCCAGAGCAAGTCCTGGAAATGATGCAACAACTAATAACCCAGAATAATGAGCAACAAAACAAGTTTATGCTAGAACAAATTGAATCAATAAAGAAAACTGAAAAGAGAAATAAACATAAAAAGAAGCAAACTGAACAGTCAAGTGAATCAGATTCTGATGATGTGCATGTCAATCAACGAGTTGTGCAGCCAAAAGGCTGTAGATTTAAAGACTTCAAAGCGAGTGGTGCCATGACGTTTGAAGGCACAGTAAATCCAATACAAGCGTTAGATTGGGTAAGTCATACTGAAGAGATCTTCAGTATCTCAGAATGTCTGGACAGCAATAGAGTTAAGTTCGCTACAGCACTGTTCGTTGGAGCTGCTAGAGCCTGGTGGAAAACACAAAGGAGCATCTATGGTGAAGAAGCGATTATGACATTGGACTGGGAGCAGTTCTTGGAGATGTTCAACGCCAAATACTGTCCAACAGACAAACAAGACGAACTCGAGATGCAGTTGATGCAATTGAAACAAGGAACCAAGACCGTTGATGAATACGAGCATGAGTTCTCGAGACTTTGCGGCTACTCGTCATATCAAGTAGCAACAGAAGAGCGTAAGATAAACCGATTCAGACTGGGTCTGAATCCAATATATAGAAGACAAATGAGCAGCATAAAGTTCACGACGTATCTCAGTATAGTGGAAGCAGCAAGAATGGTGGAGCGGTAATTCACAGATTCGAGTTGTGAACCGGTTATGATGGCTATAAATCCTACTTGTCCATCTCCACCTAAGAAACAGAAATCCAGTAGATTCTTTGGTTCATCAAAATCCAGTCAGCAGCAGTCACGAGCATCCTCTACACCTCAGAAGACTAGAGTTTATTCCATACAGTCAGGAGCACGACTGTGTAAACGTTGTAACAAATTTCATAGCGGACGCTGCAACCCTAGAGATGTGACCTGTTACACTTGTAACCGGATTGGACATGGAAGCGATGAGTGCCCAGAAAGAAACGACGTATGCTACAACTGTGGTGAGCGTGGACATTATGCCAAACATTGCCCAAATACACGCATGCTTACTAATCAGGAACAACCAGTTGACAGAGCAATCCAACAGGGTACTACAATGATGCCAACAGCTAAGGCACGAGCTTTCCACATAACTGCTGAAGATGCTGAGGAGACACCAGAGACGCCAAAAGACCTCAATGGTAACTAATAATAAATTTCTTATATGCTAAAATGATTTAATTCTGTTAACATCAGAATTCTAATTCCAAAGTAAATATTGAGTAAACTGTATAACCCTGTCATCGATAATGAATAATGCGGATGACATATGGGTTGTATCAGTTGAAGTTATGATTCAAATACCTTCCAATCAGAAATTATACCTATAAACTAAGATAGGTATGGTAATCTGAATCATGTATGATTCAAAAGCTCTAAGAAATCAAAATATAATCCTAAACATAAGCTACTTCATAAATCCTAGTAATCAGAAAGATTACAGCGTGTCTTATAATGAGACAGAGGTAGAAGTAGTTGATCCAATAAATATTAATGAGAAAAGTATTTGAACCAAATTGTCAAGCACCGAATGACAACTTGAATTGAAATCAAAGAAGTCAGAGACACAAAGCGAGAGTGATAAAGAAATAGATTGAGAACTTTGTTAAGCCAAGCGATTAGCCATGAATGGCTAATGAAAAGCCGTCAAAAGCCAAAATAAATGTAAGAATGGATTCTCATGATGTTGACGCGAGACTAGTGAGATATCTAAAATGGAATTCCTATTCCATCTAACTGCACATAAAATAAAAGCTTCCGCCAAAATAGTAAAGTAATTTAAATTCAGAAATTCGCCGATGAAAATTCAAACATAAGTCTTTACGTATAATTAATCTAATAGAGGAAGACGATGACGACAAAGTAGAAGAAGATGTGGTCGACTGTTACTCCAAATTACCGATCCTCTGTTCGAACTCTTGTTTTGTTCGGCAAGCTCTTAATTCAGCATTTCAACATCTTGCTTCAATTTCTCATTCTCGACTTATAAATACTCGATCATTTTGGAGGATTTTGCTTCTCGAGAGGTTGTTTATGTAAAAGATTTGGCGAATATAGCAGCGCAACTTGAAGACCAAGGCAGGTGAGGTGGAGTTGTTATTCGAAGAGCTGGCTTCAGACGTTACGCGAAGAGTTAACTCCAATTGTTGCGCCGGAGGATTGATTCCATTTGTTTGATAGAGCAAAGAAAGTTATAAGTATTCATAACAAGTTAGCATTAATCAGAAATCGATTAAGTGATTGATGATTGAAACATCATCAATAAAAGAAACATAAAAGTACAGATATCAGACTCCCGAAAAGTCTGTATCTATTTCAACAGCCAATCAGAAAAGACATGAGTTAATTAAAATATATAAAGATATTAGCTGAATTGAATGAGATATAAAGTTAAATCTCAAAAATCCACAAAGTGAATACATAACTGATAATCAGAAATCTTAAAAAAAAAAAAAATTTCTTATGTGATTGCATAAGATAGCAAATGAAAATTTTACAATAATACAGATGAGAGAATTAAAAAGCCATAACTGGCTCAAGATCGAACGAAGGAGATATATGAGCTAACTCACATATTGAGTTATTATCTGGATTGATTATGGCGTAAAACATAAAGCTCATATATATTAAGAGTATGAATAATAATTCAGAAATTCCTAAAATAATCATCGACAATTACATAATAGCGAAACATCGAATTAAATATGACTCCAAAGAGAAACTTGAGTTTCTTGTGCTTGAGAATTTCAAAGAAATAAAAAGATATGAAATACAGATGGTGCTCGTTCAGTGGAAACACCACAAAAGTTCGTATCAGTCTTGAGAATTAAGAGATATCATAAAAGCTATCTATCCAAGTCTGTTCGAACATATCTAACTTCGAGGACGAAGTTTGTGCGTGGTGGAGCCCATTCTGTAACAACCCAACTATTAGCCCAACTAAATATCTGATCATCGAACCGATAATGTAATATTATTACAGTACTTTGAATTATAAATTAATTAAGTTTTAGAATATTTAATTGAATAATATAATATTATGAATTATGATTTAATAATTATAAAGATAATTAAATAAAAGATATATAAGATACGAAAGTAATAGTGGGTTAAGTAGCAAACGTAACTAGTTAAGTATATAAACATAGTTGAAGGTTCATTAAGACATAATTCTCTCTCTCTAGACTCTCTCTCTAGATTTTCTCTCTCTACTCTCTCTCTACTCTCTCTCTAAGATTTCTTCTAAACCGACCGTCGGATCATCAAGATTTATACGTCATCGGGAAGATTACGAAGAGTACTACAAGATTATGCAATTGCATGTTTGATTAACACACGAAATTGAGGTAATTTTTATTATAAATTCGAAATTTGGTTCGGTTTTGAGAAAAACCGAAACCAAAGAATTATAACATAAAATCTATTGGATGCATGTTGGAAATTTCAATAATAGTTATGTATTTAAGTAATTTAGTGTTAAAGAAACAAGAATCAGAGGTTGAATCGGCATAAATCTGAATTTTTATAAAAAAATAAGTGTTCTTGACAAAATATGCTTATTTTGGGTGATTTTGATCAAAATATGGTGTTAATGATTGAGAAAATAGTATAAAATCAACCAAATAATGATAATATAACATTATACTAAGTTGCATGTTGATAAAATGAACTTTTGGGAATTTTTATGAAAAATCCGTAAGTATAAAAGATGAACACCAAGAGCAATTTCTGGAAAATTATGAAGACACGGGATCCGAATTCGGATGAGACCGAATTCGGATGTAGCCCCATTTCGGATCTGTACTTCGGACAAAATACTTAAATTCAGATATCTTGGCTATTTTGGATGAAGTACCATTTCGGACGAAAGGTGGTCCGAACTCGGATGATCCGAGTTCGGATGGTGCTTAATTCGGATCAAATACACCATTTCGGATATGCCATTTCGGATGATCTAGAATCGAATCCGGATTATCCGAATTCGGTTGGTCCGAATTCGGATGGTCCTAATCCGGATGTGGTTTTTATAATTTAAAATATATACAACAGAATTCCTTATATAAATATGAATGATCAAATATAGAAAGATTCTGATAAGATTTATGAGATTGATGATAATATGATCAAAATATAAGATTGTGAGATCAAAGACCAACGAATGAATCTTGAGCATAAATGATGAACACAGAATATATATTATTCAGATGATATAAGAGCTAATAAATATAAGAAATGATATTAATAACAGATTGAGCAACGAGCAAAATGGCGAGCATCTGAAAGTCTGATATAAGTCAGATAGTGGTTCTATCCACTACAGATTTTGAGCAACAGAGCCAGATCCAGAAAGTAAAAGAGCACAAATAACCAGTAACTGTGAGTTGTAGATTTCACTTTAACTGCATATTATGTGAATTGAGACTTTTGTTGCATGATTCTGATTTATTGACATTCTGATCTTGAGCTTATTGACATACGTTATCATAGTATATTTACTATGATTTGTTGAGCTGAGCATTTATTCTTCTGGTATCTATTTCATTGACGAGTCATTTGATTGTTAAGCTTAACTCCATCACTATTGCTCAGTGATTGGGTTAATGTTAAGCTTATGATGTGCTGATTTACGTGATGAAAGCACAGAGGGTAGCTAGAGCTGAGCATTCCGATGATATCCATATAGAGCTTTTACTGGTAGCTAGCCCAGTACGTGGCTGATCCCCACTAATGATGCGTGTGTATGGATTTATCATCATCCGAGCATTCGTTATGAATTTAGCTAAAAGTCTCAAGAGCAACAACAGTTTTATAACTGGGAGCTGAGCAAAGTCGCGCATCAAAAGAGCATTAATTGGCCAATGACCCTTCGAGATTGAGCTGTGCATGAGCCTAGTGCAGTGCATATAGAGCTGAGCCGTGCATGAGCCGAGTGCAGTGCATGTGCTTCCGCGTTCATAATTGCATGTTAAATGTGAAATTCTACATTCTCACTAAGCAAATAAGCTTACCCGTTGTTGCATTATTTTTCTGGTAAAGGCAAAGGATTGGCTGGACCTAGTTCATAGGTCAGGACTTTGAAAGAGCTTGAAGTGCATTAGAACCTGTTTCAACATCTTGGTATTTGGATGATAATAAAGCTTTGGGGTTCGGGTTTAGTTTATATTATGTGATTTGATGTAATAGTCTAGATGTTTGTACTTTGCTACTTAAAATTCTGTCTCTGTTTGTAATTAACTTTATTTCCGCAATTGTTAATTTTATCTTAGTTTCCTGATTGATATTGCATTGCTACTGGGCCTAGACTTGAGACCTTTGAGAAATCAGAGGGTCTCACAACAGGTACTGAAGACTCTTATGATCAGTATACACTACAAATCGCGAACCGTACAAATAATGACGCCATATCTTCAACGCAAATACTATCGCGTCTAACTCAAGGTCGTGCACGGTATGATTCTCCTCATAAGTCTTCAACTGTCGCGACGCATATGCAATTACCTTGCCTCGCTGCATCAGAACGCATCCCAAACCGGTACCCGATGCATCACAGTAGACCACGAAATCCTCTGTACCCTCGGGCAATGCTAACACTGGCGCCTGACATAACCGGGACTTCAGCTCTCTAAATGCCGACTACTGCTCATCGGACCACACGAAAGGAACGGACTGCCGTGTCAATCTCATCAACGGCCTGGCAATCCTCGAGAAGTCCTGAATGAAGCGGCGATAATACCCGGCTAGGCCCAAAAAGCTGCGGACCTCAGGTACAGTCTTCGGCGGCTCCCAACTCATAACGGCCTCAATCTTCGCCGGATCTACTGAAATACCCTCGGCGCTCACAACATGTCCCAAAAACTGGACCTCGCGCAACCAGAACTCGCACTTGGAGAACTTCGCATAAAGTCGCTCCTCTCGCAGCACAGATAAAACCTCTCGCAAGTGCTGCTCGTGGTCCTCGGCACTCCTCGAATATATCAGGATATCGTCGATAAAGACAATCACAAATCGATCCAACATAGATCTACACACCCTGTTCATCAAATCCATGAATGTCGCGGGTGCGTTAGTCAATCCGAAGGGCATGACTAGAAATTCATAATGGTCGTATCTCGTCCGAAACGCAGTCTTCGACACATCCTCATCTCTAACTCTCAGCTGATGATACCCTGATCTCAAATCTATCTTCGAAAAGAAGCTCGAACCTTGCAGCTGATCGAACAGATCGTCGATGCGTGGAAGCGGATAACGGTTCTTCACCATCACTTTATTCAACTCTCGATAGTCAATACACATCCGCATAGAACCGTCCTTCTTCTTCACAAATAGCACGGGAGCTCCCCACGGGGATGAACTCGGACGGATAAATCCATGATCCAGCAACTCCTGAAGCTGCGACATCATCTCTCTCATCTCAGTAGGTGCCAGCCTATAAGGCGTCTTCGCAATAGGCACCGCTCCAGGGATAAGGTCGATACGAAACTCGACCTGACGATCTGGCGGTAACCCAGGCAACTCCTCTGGGAATACCTCAGGGAACTCTCGAATCACTGGTATATCCGCTAAGGTCTTCTTCTCTAATCTGGCGTCAACAACATAAGCCAGAAAGGTCTCACACCCCTTCGCAACATATCTCTGGGCTCGGGCCATCGAAACAATGCCAATCTCACCTCGGCGCCTCTCGCCATACACCGTCACCGTCTTACTGTCTGAAATGGGTATCCGGATCATCTTTTTCGCGCACAGAATATCGGCCTGCCTGGCTGTCATCCAGTCCATACCCACTATCACATCGAAACTGCTGATCTCTATCGGCAGTAAATCGATCAAGAACCAGTGAGCATCTATCTCAAGGACACAGTCTCGAAATACTCGGCTCACTAACACTGTACTACCATCTACCCGCTCAACAACTAACGGCACAGATAAAACAGTAGGAGGCACAGAAAAGTAGTCACAAAACACGACAGACACATACGAGCGATCCGCTCCAGAATCAAATAAAATACGAGCACTAAGCCCGTTCAGAACATACGTACCAGAAACAACATCTGTAGACTCGCGGGCCTCCTCTGTCGTAGCCTGAAATACTCTACCCCTGCCTCTGGGCGCTGACTCTCGGCGGCTGGAAGATGAGGGCTCTGCTCTGGTCCCGCTAGTGCTCGCTCCCTGCACTGCTGGCGGCGCATCTGGACAGTCTCTCACAATATGACCTGGCCTCCCACAGCGGAAACACAGGGAATCTCTCGAGGTACACGTAAAAGAAGTGTGGCCATACTGACCACAACGATAACATCTGGGCTGCTCCGACATACAAGGACCGGAATGGCGACGGCGACACCTCGGACAGTCTCTCTCTCCGGCTGAACTGTCTGCACGACTCCCTGACGGCTGGGACCCCTGTCCCACACTACTCTGACTCTGGCTGGGAGCGCTATAACGGGAAGTCTGCCCCTGACCCTGACTGGCCGTCCCCGACCCCTGATACTGCCCTGACCTCCGGGACCTGCGATCTCTGCCCCTATCTCGATCTCTACGAAATCCTGAACCCTGCCCCTGAACCTGTTGCTGCTCAGGCTGTCTCTCTCTCTGGAACTCCTGGGGCTCTCGATAATAGCTACGGGACTGCTCGGACGTCTCTGTCCTCTGTCTCTGGGATGGAGGCTGGCCCCTCTGCCTCTCAATCTCTCTCTCTGACTCGGGCCGATTCTAATGCTCGCGCAAATGTCGGGGTGTCATGAAGCCCAACGAACTCCCGGATATCCGATCTCAAACCGTCGATAAAGTCATCAGCCTTACGAATCTCTGTATCCACATGCTGAGGTGCAAACTGGGCATACTCATTAAACCTATCCACGTACTGCTGAACCGACATACTGCCTTGCTGGAGGTGCAAGAAACGACGCTCCATCTCCCGGCGCTCATCCCGGGGAATATACTGCAGCTCAAAGATAGCACGAAACTGATCCCACGACATAGCATACGCTGCAGCTGTAGTCATAGACGACTTAATGGACTTCCACCACGGTGAAGCCCCTCCCTTCAGCTGATAAGCCGCATAGCCGACCATATCACGAGGGTCGACATGGGCAACTCGAAATGTCGCCTCTATCTCTCTCTCCCAAGCCATAGCTGCACCCGGCTCACCACCGCCTCGGAACTGAGGTCGGGCTCCTGCCATAAAGTCCTTAAAGGACCCACCTCGCGGAGCTAATGAAGAAGACGCCCCAACCCCTGTCTCAACACTAATAACGGGCGGCGGATCAGATCTCTGTCGCTGCTGATCTCTCTCCCTATCCCTCTCTCTGTAGAACTCAGTCAACACTGCCAACATCTCTGACCGGCAGACATACTCGTCTCCCGCTGGTCTCTCGGGCCCAGATCCCTCACCATGATCTGCCATAATCACCTGCACATATCACAAAGGTAACATAACAAATCGATCATCCAGCGTCATACAATAAGCTAGGTCAGTTAATTTCGCTAAATTCAGTCTCAGGGAAGAATCCCACGGATCTGAACACGGTAAGAGCTCAAGCATCCACTGATACTCAACACTGAAACCACAAGCTTTGATACCAAGCTGTAACACCCACAATTCTCACACAAATGCCACGTCAATACAATACACAGGTGGCATAACGCAAGTATCTCAAAGTACTCATGTCATAGGATTAGCGGAAAACACTGTCAATTAAAACTTTAATACAAAGTCACATACATCATGTCACAAGCTGAAGCAGGATACACAGAACTGAACTAGCTGACATACACAGACTACTGATTATCATACATCACAACTGATAGCTAACATACAGAAATCAGATACAGAATATAGATAATAGTTCTGAAGTTTAATCTCAAAAGACTACTAGCACATATAAACTCTGAACTGCCACGGCCCCTACTTTGGCGGTTGCTGCTGCTGTGATCCCACTACACGACTGCCTGAGACACGGAAGACTCGAAAACATAAGCTGGACAGCTCGTGAGTATGCGAGGGTTAGACACTGCAGGTAAGCACATATAACATACACAACACATATATCTCATCACACATATGCAACTCGATGCATAACACGTATCTATGCTCAAAAGGGGACGTCGTTCCCCAGCTAACAGGCTGCACACAGCAGCGGTTAGCTATTCGATAGGCACAGGAGTGACCTGGCAATATCACTACTGTATATATGCAGTCTCATATCTCATGACTGGTTAGGGACAGTCAGCCTGCGCGACCACATATCGCGGACACCTGCAATTCAAACACATATAGCACGTATAGGGTAGAATGGATCATACCTGCGCACTATGCTCGGTCTCATACACAATATATCACAACACATATACACGACTCATAAAAGACCACGCGCATTTTGTAAAGAACTCGAGTACTCACCGACTACCCGAAACTTGACTGAAATCCAAAACTCTAATGCGGCTCGGCACGTGATCGGCTAGAACCTGTAAACGCCACGGATCTCATGTATTAACACAAATCTCAATACCCGACTAACTCAAGTTCAAACATAATTATCGCAATCAAACTAAACTCGAAACACGCTCCCGAACGGATAACCGATCCCCGAAACTATTTTACGGGATTCCTATCGAGACCCAAAATTCCAAACAACTCAACCCGACACTGCCCCAAAGGAACCCGACCAATTAACGACCCAAGACTCTCTCATATTGAACCAATCGAATTTCTCCCGCAGACTGCAATCCGCGCCGCGCCCCTCTACAGTCGCGCCGCGCCCAATGCCTTCTGCGCGTCGCGCCGCGACCAGGTGCCTGCTCCTTGCTTTGCTCTTCGATGACCATGGCCGAACCAGGGAAAACTCTCCCCTTTACACACGATTTCCAGCCCAAAAACACACAAAATTACTATACAAAAGCCTCATATCACAAGGAAATTACTTCACATAACTCTCACAACATACAACACAAGATTTAACCTTCAAAACTAATAACCCTTACCTCAAGATTCTCAAGAACTCCAACAAGATGATAAAGATGATCAAGGTACAGCACTTGATCAATTCTTGGCTTCAATTCTCAGCTGGAGCTCCTCCCAAATACACACACTCACTTCTTTCTCTGGGTTTTGGAAAAAGGAAAAGGATAAGGGATGGATAATGAAGCTCACATATATACGTCTTTATCTTTATTCCGGTTCCGAACCCATTAACCCGGACCCGATATCACTTTTTCACAATTAATATCATTAGAACCCAATTAAATCCACGATCTCAATGATTATAATAATCCACTAATTATTAGCTCGGAGACACGTATCACTCAATCTTGACACGTTAAATCCACGAAACGGAATTTAATTGGAACAACGCAATAATAATAAATAAATGAGCCAATAAATTAAATCCACGTACCAAGCTCAAATCCGGGATGTTACAATTGTTATGGAAATAAATCACTATAATTATGGGATTATTAATTCATTAATTGTCATCTATTGTTTAAGATAAATCTAATTGACTATATTACTATTTTTACTTATAACCAAACATTGGTGGACTCCGGTTCCCCAGTCTAATATGATATCCCATTGATCCTGATCCTATACATACATATATATATATATATATATATATATATATATATATATATATATATATATATATATATATATATATATATATATATATATATATATATATATATATATATATATATATATATAGATTTAGGTTCAAAAAGGTACCATTCGAAATCAAGTGCACCCGAAGGTACCAACCTTAATAATCTTTTTTTTAATTTTTTTTCTCATAACCATGTTTAAATTAATGTTATACACATGATATATAAATTTCACATACATTCACACTTTCTGTGTCCTTAAAAATTATGTGAATGCTCAATGCATATTTATGTGAATGGTCATCTGTGTGAATGGTCATTCATGTGAATGTGAATGGTGTGAATGATCATTCACATGATCTTTTTTTACCATTCACAAGATTTATGATGTTGCTCCTTTTGAAAAAAAGTCTTATAATGTTGTTTTATACATGTTTATTCAAAAAAAATTTATGTGAATGATCATTCACATTAGGGTGCGCTGGGTACGCTGGAATCTCATAGGTACGCTGATGAACCTGAATATATATATATATATATATATATATATATATATATATATATATATATATAGGGAAGGGTTCTTCTAAAAACCTAAATATTTGTGAGAACCTAAGAATCAATTAGGACTATTAGGTCAAGATCTATGGCTCAAAATTGTCAAATGATATTTTTGTAATTATTTAGAACTTTGATAGTGAAGAATCTTGAAAAGGTGTGCAAAGGGTATTTTTGGAAGAAAAAAATCTGTTTTTTCTCTTTGCCTCTCTTACTTTTTTTTCATTTTCATTTTCTTTTATTAAATTGATTTTTATAGTAAAAAAAACGTTTTTCATAAAAAAAAAAAATTTTCTATATAGAAAATTATTTAATTGCTAAAAACTAACGTATAGAATGTTATATAATTCTATATCTTTTATGTAGATGAACATTACTATTCATAATCTATGTAGAATGTTATGTTTCTTATACATTTCATATAGTTTTATGTTTCTTATACATTTCTATATTTTTTTAACAAATATGTCATTTATTTTTTCACGCTTTTTAAAACTGTGTAAAAATTTAGTAAATTTTCTACACTTATAAATGTGTTTAAAATTATTGCAGTAATAAGCGTGAAAATATATACTAAATCATCCTAATTACCACATTTAAAATCATAAAGAAAAAAGTTCACATGTATATCTGTGGACAAATTTTAATTTTTTCACATTTGAAAGTGTAGAGATAAATTTGTCACACTCAATTTTGTCACGCTTCCTCTTATGTGGACAAATTAAATGTGACAAATTGATTTTCATACTTTTAAGCGTGGACAAATTATTAGTTTGTCCACATTTATATCTGCGAACTCGTTTTTAAATACATATTTGAGTATAAAAACTCCACACTTGTAATTGTAACTAATTTTTACATTCTTTTAAGTGCGAATAAACATTAAACTTTTTTGCGCACTTGCTAAAAGCGTGTAAAAATAACGTGTACAATTGACATTTTTTTTGTAGTGACATTACTATTCATAATCTATGTAGATTGTTACATAAAATGATATGTAAGAACAAAGTTTTAACAAATTACTATTTATTATATATGTAGATTAGCATTACTATTCATAATCTATGTATAATGTTACATAGAATGATATGTAAGAACACAATTTTAACAAATTACTATTCATAATCTATGTAGATTAACATTACTATTCATAATCTATATAGAGTATCACGTATTATATGTACAAATACATTAAAAACACAATTTTAACAAATTAACCGGCGAACATATTCTATGTAGATTATCATATAATCTATGTAAAATATCATGTATTCTATATAGATACAACGATAACAATTTACTAGTACGACAATAACAATATTCTACATAGATACAAGAATATCATGTATTATATATAGATACAACAATAACAAATTATTGTACAACAATAACAAAATTTTTATAGATACAAAACTAGCTACAATCAATTCTGTATAAAATATCATGTATGCTATATAAAGTATCATATGTCTATAAAAATACAAACCAAATTTAGATATAATACATAAAGACGTTGACCCATCAAAGACACAACCATTAGGAACCAGAACCTTCGACGAACCGATGAACGTAATCTATGTAGAATGTCAAGTATTCTATGTAGAGTATTGCGTAAAAACATTTTTAACAAAAAATATACCAAAAACACATTTTTTAACCAAAAAACATTCAAATCTTGTGAATCATATACAAAAAAAATTTTTAAACAAAAAACATGTTTGGAAATGATTTTAAACTTCAAAATCTATGGAAAATGAAGTTGTCATATTCTATGTAGAGTATCAACAAATATATTCTATGTAGATTATCATGTAATCTATGTAGATCATCATGTAATCTATGTAGAACGTCGTGTTGAATGTCAAGTATCATATATTCTACGTAGAGTGTCGTAGACGAACTGAAACAAAAAAAAGATTTCATTTGGACATTTTATCAAACGCTTGGTATACAACTGATATAAAATTACCAAAAACACATTTTTAAACAAAAAAAACTATTAATCTTGTGAATCATTAACAAAAACATTTTTAACAAAAAACATTTAATAACTATTACATTCATTGTAAATCTAATATCTAACAAATAATCTTCATTTCTTGACCGGCGGACTTCTAGATCTTCATTTCTTGACCATCCAACTTCCAAATCGTAATTTCTTGACCATCCGGCTTCCAAAATCATGAGAGATAGATATAAAGGGGAAGAAAGAGATCATCGTGGCTTCAAGACTGTGGTAGCGCCGGTGGCGGCGGCAATGAAATTTCTATGGTTGAGAGAGAAAGAGAGAGATGAGAGATGACAGGGTTTTTTCCTAGGTTGAAATGAAAGTGAATGGAGAAAAAAGAGAATATATAAATAGGAGATATAAATTTTTTTTTCCCAAAGCTACCATTTAGTTCTTAGGTTCTCATAAATATTTAGATTCTTAGAAGAATCCATATATATATATATATATATATATATATATATATATATATATATATATATATATATATATATATATATATATATATATATAGGTTTTATGGGGCACCATATGCATCGGGAACCAAAAATGCATTGCTTGTTTACAAATGGTGCATTAAGGGCATTTTGGGAATGCTTAATAATATATTGTTAAATTATAAGATTTAATTTAATATTTATCATTTATTTAGGAAACTAAATAAAATGATCAACCACCTTTCCATAAATCCATCCCCTTTTCTCTCTCTTTCCCTTTCTCTTTCTCTCAAACGTTGATGAACACGTTTAAATTTCAGAGATGCATCACGAAATTAACACGTTTAAATGTCGAAATGCATCACGATTTTGGTGATGCATAATGATGGAACAAAGACGATGATGAATATGGCCGAAATGTGTCACGATTTTGATGATGCATAATGATGGAACAAAGACGAGGATGAATATGGTCGAAATGCATCATGTTTGGAATTGAATTAGATGAAGATGCATCGTGTTTGAAGACGAATCCAATAAATTGGATGAAGATGCATCATGTTTGTTTAGATTCGGATAGAATATTTTATAGAATTCAATCATCTTCCGATTTTGCCCTTCTGCGTGTGAGAAGTTATGCACCCGTGCACCCATTTTCAAGTTAATTACCCTTTTGCCACTACAATCTGAACCATTAAAATTCAAGATCTAACGGTGCATACAGGTTCCCAAAGTGTACAATGCATACAGGTTCCCCATAGAACCTGACCCTATATATATATATATATATATATATATATATATATATATATATATATATATATATATATATATATATATATATATATATATATATATGTATGTATATATATATATATATATATGTATATATGTAGAGAGAGAGAGATGAGTTTTTTTAAGAACCTAAATATTTGTGAGAACTTGAGAACCATAAGGTAGTTTTGAAAAAACAAAAATTTATCTTTCCTATTTAAATATTCTCTCTTTCTCTTTCATTTAAACCCTAAAAAATATGCACATTTTTCCTTTCTCTCTCCCTTTAAACATTAGAAAACCTTAAAAAACCGCCACCGCCGCCACGATCTCAAAGCCACGATGAACTCTTTCTTCTTCTTTATATCTCTCACGATTTGGAAGTCTGATGGTCAATAGATGACGATTTAGAAGTTGGATGGTCAAGAATTGAAGATTTTGAAGTCCGACGGTCAAGAAATGAAGGTTTTGTAAGATATTAGATCTAGAATGAATGTAATAGTTATTAGATGCTTTTTGTTAACAAAGTTTTTGTTTATGATTCACAATATTCGAATATTTTTTTTTGTTTAAAAATGTGTTTTTGGTATATTTTATATCAGTTCCATAAAAATGTTTGATAAAATGTCTAAATGAAATCTTTTTTTTTTGTTTCAGTTCGTCTACATTACTCTACGTAGAATATATTATACTTGACATTCTACGCCACGTTCTACATAGAATACGTGATACTCTATATAAAATACATGATATTCTACAGAGATTATGTTTATTTGCTTGTTGGGATTTCTGGTTTCTAATTGTTTGTCTTTGATGATTCTGCTTCTTTATATATCCTATGCAGATTTGGTTCGTATTCTTATTTAGAATATATGATACTCTATATACTATTCAATAGTATTATATACAAAAAATGATTGTAGCTAGTTGGTATCTATGTAAAATATTATTATTGTTGTACTATTTAATTTGTTATTGTTGTATCTATATAAGTTAAATCTATGGAGATTATTTATATCTGGGATGTAGGTCCCAAAAGGTTTCCCAAGTGTATAGTTCTAAGCTGTAGAGGGGGGTGAATACAGCTATTTAAAACTTAACAATCTTTTTCTCAATGTTTGTGTATATTATTAACAAGTGTTAATTACAAACAAGCTTGAATGCGGAAAGGTTCAAGCTGAGATGACAGATACAACAGTTGTTCAACTAATCTAAGACACACTCAGACTAGATACAATGACTATGCTCACTTAGATGCACTCACTGTTTTTACAAGACTCAGATGGACAGCTTACACAAGAACAACTTAGACACACTTCAATGCACGTTCTGATTTCACACTCTTGATATCTCATAATCCTTGGAAGCTTCCTTTTATACTCAAAAGGTGAATCTCAGTGAAGCTTCTTCATTGGACAGATGAGATAGTGGAGAGTCTTTCCAAAAGGACACCTTTCTACACGTTCTGATAAAGTATCTTTGTCTTCACATGGCAGAATTTTTGTCTTTTCCTTTTTGTCACTCTTGTATAAGGCTTTAACCAAAAGAGGAATGTCAACTTTGCATCTTTCTTCTTTTGTTAATGCCATTTTGATATAAGAAAAGGTCTGTCATCCTTTTCAAATATCCGTTTGTCTTCATGTAATCAGAACAGCGTGGGCAGGCTGTGCAGTTCTGTTTTCCACTTTGTCTTCGACTTGTAAACTGATCTTGTAGCCAAAGACAATACATGAGGACTTGGAAACATATTCCATAAAGTGTTTAACCTGTTCACAAATAACAGGTTCTGTTCACAAAGAACAGAACACTTGTAAACTGTCAAAGTTGCCCAAGAGAACAGAGCAGCGTAGACAGTTTATGTCCAGCCTTTTCAGCAGACAGAACAGCTTGGACAAACTGCCTTTGTTGCAACGAATGCAACATGGTAAACAACTTTGGGCTGATATTGCAAATCACTTTCAGGTTTCAATAAGGCATATAACAGGCCTTAAATTCAACCTTCAAGAGCACCAACAGGTTTGTTTAAAAATCTCCCCCTCAGATGTACAGCACGTTTGACTGAGGCCTTTTTGTGCCTAACAATCTCCCCCTATTTGCAATAATCAGTCTAAGCTGATTTAATCAATAATCACTATACATTTTACAATACATCTGATGAAAAAGAAACTACAACATCTAAGTAAAGTAAAAGATCAGTTTATATATACTGATTTTGATTACATAAACAACACATGCTTTTTACAGAAGTACAACTAATGTACTAATGTATATTACAACTAATGTAAATAAGAAAAGTTACAACATATGTAACAGGATACAACTAATGTACAAACAAAAAGTTCAACACTTTGGACTGTTGATCTTAGGAGCAGGTGTCACATCCTTGCTTTAAAACACGCTTGCTTATCCCAGGAATAACAATAAATGCATAAAGCTAAATAAACATTACAATAAGTCTTGCACTACACGTGCTACAAGGTTACAATACTAAGTTGCTAAAAACATCATAACATAAATAAAAGCAGCTACCCAAAACCCAAGGCATCATAAAGCTATACCACAAGCTGAAAATGAGCTAAGTCCTCTGGGTTGATCAGATAAAAGACCTAAGCAGAAGGTCCAGCTTGTTCTTTACCTTTTCCTGTAAAAAAATTATAAGTAGCAACTGTAAGCTAATGCTTAGTGAGTAAACAGATATTCAAGAATGCATGTAAAATATGAGGCGAAAATGCCTATAAAGGCTGTTATGCTTGCTTGCTTGTTTGCTTGCTTGCTCATTTGCTTAATACCCAGAAAGAACGCTGCACAATTGAGACATTTCACGCAGAACGGAGATGCCACCACTAGGGGTTTACCGCTGACAGATGATCAATCTGTAATGCGGGGCTAGCTACCCGCATAATGCTCAAGGGATAGTGGTGAACATCAGAATTGCTTTCTCGCTAAATATAATGCTTATGAGATGCACAAAGAAACGCTAACACAAAGTTTGCTGTATAGTATGCAGAACAATAAACAAATAGCAGATAAATATGCATATTAATAGATCAAATGTAAGATCCGGCTAAGCTGGGCATCACCTGTACCACAGTGTTCGCCTTCACTCACAAAAGTCTATTGAATTCCAAAGAAGTCATATAGAAGCAATTTATGTCTCAATTTCATATAAAACATGTAAACAAGAATAAATGTTACTCACTGTACTGAAAATGCTTGAAATATTCTGAAATGCTTGCTCGGGCTTATTTACGCTTTAAATTGCTTTATAACGCTTGCACTTGCTTATCTAGGCTCAATATATATACTGGCACTGGCTTTGACTCGCAGCTGGGCTAAACAGCTTATGTATAATATCTGAAGTTTAATATTACAGAACATGTGCTAAATTAATATTGCTAGCTCAATATTGCAACATCTATAAGCCATAACTTCTAGCTAAATATTTTGCTATTTATTTTGCTAATTTATGCGTTGTTCGTAAATTTTATTAATTAAATTCGAAATTTAGGGGCTAGATTCGAATCTGAGCATCAGACTCGAAGTCATATTCGAATCTGAGCATCAGATTCGAAGACAGATTCGAACCAGGGGGTTAGATTCGAACCTCATTCTCGAATCTAGCTCTATTCGAGTCTGTTCTTGGCAATTCGAGTCTGTTCTATGCGTACTCGAGTTTGTTCATAAACTACAGCTTTAAACATGCATTTTCAAGCCTCAAATCCACAAATAAGCTAAGTAATAAGCCTCGGTTTAGTTATATTATACATAATCTACCATAATCAGGCTAAAACTCAAGCTAAATGGCTAAAAATCGAATCAAAAATGAAATATGAAGCTTCCTTCAAAAACCCAAATAATGCAGAATACGAAAATGGCAATTCTTACCTCGAATTCGTATCAAATCTCACATGCAATGGTAGATCCGCGTAGTACACTTCGAGACCTTTCCGATGACGTATAGAACTCGAGATTTGGCCGGTCGGTTTGAGAGAAAAGTTAGAGAGAAGTTCGGGTTCTAGAGAGAGGAACTCTGAAAATGCTAGACGGGTTTTGCAAAAGTGTGAAAATGGAGCACTCAACTCCTATTTATACTAAATCTCGAAATTACATCTTTTTACGCAAATTGCTCAAAATTACTTAAAATAAAAATGCAAATAAAAGGCAAGGTGTTATAGTATGAGCCCACCACGCTTGCACTTCGTCCTCGAAGTACCTAAGGCTCAAACAGATGCGGATATCGAACTCTCATGTCTTCCTCAGATTCCCAGGTCTGAGAAATTCCGTGAGAAGTCCTCCACTGCACCAACACCATTGCTACTTCTCTATTTCTCAGTTTCTTCATCTTTGTTTCTAGAATAACTTCAGGCTCGTCACATTGCAGTTTCTCGTTAATCTTGTAAGTTAGATGATCGGCCCACTTTTCTCTGTCATCTTCTTTGCACTTCCTAAGCTGCGAAACGTGAAACACGGGGTGTATGTTGGACAGTTCGCTTGGCAAGTCCAACAGATAAGATTGAGTTCCAACACGCTCGGTGATCTTGAAAGGACCAACGAATCGTGGTGCTAACTTGCCACGCTTGCCGAATCTGAACACACCTTTCATCGGCGAGACTTTTAATACAACATAGTCGTCCTTCTGGAATTCTAAAGGTTTATGGCGTCGGTCGTGATACGATTTCTGTCGAGATTGAGCAGTTTCCAATCGTTGACGTATGATTCGGATCTTTTCATTTGTCTGCTGAAGTAGCTCGGGACCGGCGATTGGTGCTTCACCGGCTTCATGCCAACACGTAGGAGTTCGGCACTTGCGTCCGTATAAGGCTTCGAAAGGTGCGGCTTTGATGGATGAGTGGTAACTATTGTTATAAGAAAATTCTGCTAACGGCAAGTGGTCATCCCAACTACCGCTAAACTCAAGAACACATGCCCGCAGCATGTCTTCGAGTGTAAGGATCGTACGCTCACTCTGGCCATCAGGCTGTGGATGATACGCTGTGCTCATTCTGATCTTAGTGCCTAATCCATCTTGTAATGCACTCCAGAACCTCGAAGTGAATCGGCTGTCGCGGTCGGAAACAATTGACAAAGGCACACCGTGTCGTGTAACGATCTCGTCTATGTACAACTTGGCTAGTTTCTCAAGTGAATAGTTTTCGCGAATCGGAATGAAATGTGCGACTTTGGTTAGGCGATCCACGATAACCCATATTGCGTCGTGCTGTCTTCGTGTAGTCGGCAACTTCGTCACAAAGTCCATAGTTATGTGATCGAACTTCCACTCGGGGATCGGTAAGGGCTGAAGACTACCGTAAGGCTGCTGATGCTCCGCTTTGACTAATCGGCATGTAACACAATTATCAACATATTGGCCTACGTCTCTTTTCATACCGGGCCACCAATACTCGACTTTTAGATCGTTGTACATCTTGGTGCTGCCGGGATGTACAGAAAAGTTTGAGCAATGCGCTTCTGAGAGTATCTTCTGTCGTATACCTCCAAATTTCGGAACCCAAACACGATTCTTGAAGAGCTTTAAGCCACGAGGGCTATCGATTAAGAATTGAAGTTGCCCTTTCATGTCCTCAGAGTTGAGGTTTTCTTCTTTTAGGGCTTCGGCTTGAGCAACAAGGATTTCATCGATCAAAGTTGATGAAAACAAAGTATGGGTCAAGGTATAAAGACATTTAGCAGAGTAGGATTTACGACTCAATGTGTCGGCCACCACATTCGCTTTGCCATGGTGATAAAGAATATCACAATCATAGTCTTTGATGAGTTCCATGGAGCGTCGCTGGCGCATGTTGAGCTCCTTCTAGCTGAAAATGTACTTAAGGCTCTTGTGATCCGTATACAGCTGACATTTGGTGCCGTAGAGGTAATGACGCCATGTTTTCAATGCAAAAGTCACAGCAGCAAGTTCAAGGTCATGAGTCGGATGACTCTTTTCATGATCCTTAAGCTGGCGAGAAGCATATGCTATGACTCTGCCTCTTTGCATCAAAACACACCCAAGCCCTTGATATGAAGCATCGCTGAAGACTACAAAGTCTTCATTACCTTCGGGTAAGGCCAGAATAGGCGCTTCGGTGAGTTTCTGTTTTAAAATTCGGAATGCGTTCTCTTGAGCTTCTTCCCAAATAAAGGGAACATTCTTGCGAGTAAGAGATGTAAGAGGCATGGCTAGTTTTGAGAAGTCCTTAATGAATCGACGGTAGTAACCCGCCAATCCCAAGAAACTTCGGATCTCGGTAGCTGATTTGGGAGCTTCCCAATTTTGAATGGCTTCTATCTTAGAAGGATCCACAGAGATTCCTTCACCAGATATCACATGACCAAGGAATTGTATCTGATAAGATACAAGATTTGCAAGTTAACGCTGAGCATGAAATTTAAGAAAAGATAAGCTTAAAAAAATTAATAAATCGAGATTGCAAGCACCTGTCGCAACCAAAATTCGCATTTAGAGAACTTGGCGTAAAGTCGCTCCTTGCGCAGCAACTCTAGCAGCTCTCTAAGATGCACAGCATGCTCAGCTTCAGTTTTCGAGTAGATGAGAATATCGTCTATAAAGACGATAACAGACTTATCGAGCATTGGTCTACAAACGCGGTTCATCAGATCCATGAACGCCGCAGGAGCGTTTGTAAGGCCAAAGGGCATAACAAGAAACTCGTAATGCCCATATCTGGTACGGAAAGCCGTTTTAGGGACGTCTTCTTCATGAACTTTGAGCTGATGATACCCAGATCTAAGATCGATCTTTGAGAAGTAACTGGCTCCCTGAAGCTGGTCGAAAAGATCGTCTATTCTGGGCAATGGATATTTGTTCTTTATTGTTACCTTGTTCAACTCCCTATAATCAATGCACATCCGGAGAGTCCCATCTTTCTTCTTAACGAATAAAACAGGAGCTCCCCAGGGAGATGAACTTGGTCGTATGAGTCCCTTATCTAGCAATTCTTGCAATTGCTTCATCATTTCTTGCATCTCTGCAGGTGCAAGTCTATAAGGGGCTCGAGCAATTGGTGCCGCGCCGGGCACTAAATCAATTCTGAACTCCACCTGACGGTCTGGCGGGAGTCCAGAGATGTCCTCGGGAAAGACATCGGGAAACTCGGAGGCTATCGGAACCTCGGCTAATGCTTTCTTTTCAGACTTAGCATCTATCGCATATGCTAAGTATGACACACAACCCTTAGCTATATGTTTCCTAGCTTTGACTACAGAAATTAAACATAAGTCACCTTTCTTTCTGTCACCATAGATGCAGATACTGCGGCCATCCGGTGTAGTGAGCTTTATCAACTTCTTCTTGCAGACAATGTTGGCGTCATGATGATCAAGCCAATCCATACCGACGATGACGTCGAATTCGTGAAAGTCCATAGGAATGAGGTCAAGTTGGAACGTGCAATTATCTAACAGAATTATGCAGTCGCGGTAAATTTTATCAATGGACACGCACACGTGACTGGCCGTTTCGATATCAAATATAACAGGCAGAGTTGTCGGAGTAATTCCAAGCTTAGATGCAAATGCACTTGATATAAAAGAGCGATTGGCTCCTGAATCGAAAATAACTCTAGCAGGGATAGAGTTAACAAGAAACGTACCAGATACCACATCTGGTATTTCCTTCGCTTGCTCGGCTGTTATTTGGAATGCGCGATTCTGACTCCTAGTTGGCTCGTTACGGCGACTAGAACCTCCACGCGATGCGCTATGTCGGGCTGGTTGATTCTGTCTTTGTTGATGATATTGTTGTTGAGGTCGGTGCTGCTGCTGCTGCAATCGTGGATGATGTTCTGCACTTGGGTAAACTATGCTGAACGGATGCGTGCATGCATGCTCATTATGTCCAGGGCGTAAACAGTTGTTGCAAACTTTAACTTTGTTAGGACATTCTTCACTGCTATGTCCTATTTCGTTGCACACATAGCACCTCACATCATTGGGGTTACAACGCCCGATGTGTGACTTCTGGCAGCGGCGACACTGCCTCGGCTCAGAATGTACCGCATATGATCGAGTTTGCTGTGCTGGAGGCGAGCTGAACTGTCGGTACTGAAACTGCTGTGGCTGAGAATATCTGGATGAAGATCCAGAATAGCTTCCGGTGCGCGATTTCTTGGGCGGTGATGGACATGTCGGGTTAACAGAGGAAGTAGGAACTCCTCCAGCTCGAATAAAATCCTGCTCGAGAATTCGAGCAGCTTCAACACAGTCAGCATAGTTGGTATATCCCTGATGCTTCAAAAACTTCTGATACTCGGGATGTAGACCCATAAGAAAACGGTCGATCTTTCGCTCTTCAGTAGCGACTTGATAGTCAGACAGCAAGCTTAGTCGGGTGAATTCAATCTCATACTCAGTCACCGATTTGGTTCCCTGAGTAAGAGACATCAGCTTCTCTTCCCAACGCTTCTTTTCATCAGCTGGGCAGTACTGACGAAAGAAAATAACTTTGAATTCATCCCAAGATAGGGACTTAATCCAGTTGGCTCCGTGCATGTTTTCCTGAGACCTCCACCACATGACAGCGCCTCCCTCGAACAATGTGTAGCAAAGCTGACCTTGGATGCTTCAGCACAGTCGCTGATGAGAAATATTCGCTCAATGCCAGTGATCCACTCGAGCGCTTCGATCGAATTTGCAGCACCCTTGAAGGGTTGAGCTCCACAAGCTTTGAAGTAACGGAAATTGCAGCCCTTCGGAGGGACTACAGGGGCTTCCTCCTCGTCGGTGTCATCATTTCGGCGTCCAGTGTCTTCATGCTGCTTCTTCTGGCGTTCTTCCCTTCGCCTAGTTTCGGCTTCATCACGAGCACGAAACTGTTCTTGCAAAAACTTAGCTTGACGCTCATTGTTCTCATTAAGCATTGTTTGCATTATTTGCATGATCTGTTCAGGAGTGAGTCCACCTCCAGCTCCTTCACCAGATCCAGACATGTTCTGAAATTATATAAATAATACTTGCATAAGAATAGGCATAACTCCTATTCTACCCCATTTCCCAATTCCTAAAGCATAGTCAAAGCCTATCTCAGGTCAAGTTAAAGCCTAGATATTCGAAGCTAATAATTTTGCTTAAAAGTTTGAGTCCAAGTGTTATTGCTAACACTTGAATCCCTCAAACTATTGCTCTGATACCATCCTGTCACATCCTTGCTTTAAAACACGCTTGCTTATCCCAGGAATAACAATAAATGCATAAAGCTAAATAAACATTACAATAAGTCTTGCACTACACGTGCTACAAGGTTACAGTACTAAGTTGCTAAAAACATCATAACATAAATAAAAGCAGCTACCCAAAACCCAAGGCATCATAAAGCTATACCACAAGCTGAAAATGAGCTAAGTCCTCTGGGTTGATCAGATAAAAGACCTAAGCAGAAGGTCCAGCTTGTTCTTTACCTTTTCCTGTAAAAAAATTATAAGTAGCAACTGTAAGCTAATGCTTAGTGAGTAAACAGATATTCAAGAATGCATGTAAAATATGAGGCGAAAATGCCTATAAAGGCTGTTATGCTTGCTTGCTTGTTTGCTTGCTTGCTCATTTGCTTAATACCCAGAAAGAACGCTGCACAATTGAGACATTTCACGCAGAACGGAGATGCCACCACTAGGGGTTTACCGCTGACAGATGATCAATCTGTAATGCGGGGCTAGCTACCCGCATAATGCTCAAGGGATAGTGGTGAACATCAGAATTGCTTGCTCGCTAAATATAATGCTTATGAGATGCACAAAGAAACGCTAACACAAAGTTTGCTGTATAGTATGCAGAACAATAAACAAATAGCAGATAAATATGCATATTAATAGATCAAATGTAAGATCCGGCTAAACTGGGCATCACCTGTACCACAGTGTTCGCCTTCACTCACAAAAGTCTATTGAATTCCAAAGAAGTCATATAGAAGCAATTTATGTCTCAATTTCATATAAAACATGTAAACAAGAATAAATGTTACTCACTGTACTGAAAATGCTTGAAATATTCCGAAATGCTTGCTCGGGCTTATTTACGCTTTAAATTGCTTTATAACGCTTGCACTTGCTTATCTAGGCTCAATATATATACTGGCACTGGCTTTGACTCGCAGCTGGGCTAAACAGCTTATGTATAATATCTGAAGTTTAATATTACAGAACATGTGCTAAATTAATATTGCTAGCTCAATATTGCAACATCTATAAGCCATAACTTCTAGCTAAATATTTTGCTATTTATTTTGCTAATTTATGCGTTGTTCGTAAATTTTATTAATTAAATTCGAAATTTAGGGGCTAGATTCGAATCTGAGCATCAGACTCGAAGTCATATTCGAATCTGAGCATCAGATTCGAAGACAGATTCGAACCAGGGGGTTAGATTCGAACCTCATTCTCGAATCTAGCTCTATTCGAGTCTGTTCTTGGCAATTCGAGTCTGTTCTATGCGTACTCGAGTTTGTTCATAAACTACAGCTTTAAACATGCATTTTCAAGCCTCAAATCCACAAATAAGCTAAGTAATAAGCCTCGGTTTAGTTATATTATACATAATCTACCATAATCAGGCTAAAACTCAAGCTAAATGGCTAAAAATCGAATCAAAAATGAAATATGAAGCTTCCTTCAAAAACCCAAATAATGCAGAATACGAAAATGGCAATTCTTACCTCGAATTCGTATCAAATCTCACATGCAATGGTAGATCCACGTAGTACACTTCGAGACCTTTCCGATGACGTATAGAACTCGAGATTTGGCCGGTCGGTTTGAGAGAAAAGTTAGAGAGAAGTTCGGGTTCTAGAGAGAGGAACTCTGAAAATGCTAGACGGGTTTTGCAAAAGTGTGAAAATGGAGCACTCAACTCCCATTTATACTAAATCTCGAAATTACATCTTTTTACGCAAATTGCTCAAAATTACTTAAAATAAAAATGCAAATAAAAGGCAAGGTGTTATAGCAGGTAATGGCAAGCCTGTCCAACAGATCGACAGCTTCCATTCTTCACCTGCCCTGATGGTAGGTGGACTTCAAGATAGTGGTGGTGGCATTCCTTCTTCAAACATTTTCTCCAGGTGCTCTCTAGTTTCATCCAATTCTTCAATTTCAACTCTAAGGAACATAAAGTTAGGATGATTGAGCTCTCCTCTCTCATGGAATCCTTTAAGCTAATCCCAAATAGCAGCTCTCCACTTGAAGGATTGCTTAGAAGAGTTTGACAGTCTGAATGCCACAAGCTGTTTGAGGCCTACTTTGTGAAGATCTGATGCTCTTTGAAATCATTTCTTCAGTGTCAGGGGGTCCACAAAAAATACCCCCAGCTCAGGCTCCTCAATCAGCTTGACATCTTCAAATTCTACTCCCTTAGGCAGGTTGTGGTTTACTCCTTTGATTTCTACAGCGATATCACTCTGTTCAATCATGATGAGGAGTTCCTCCAGCTCAGAATCCTTTCTTGTCCTCCTGGCCTTTATCTTGGGGTAAGTCACAGAGACACCCTCACTTACTTCTTTTGAGATCAGGCCAAGATCCTTCACTCTCTCCATCAGTAGAGTAGGTCTGTTGGGTCATTCCCAACCCATAGGTCCTGACCTAGCCACTACTTCGTGAAGTGGGCTACGCAGGCTATTGCAGGTCGCACCCGATGAATCTAGAATGAATTCAACACACACTTAGCCCTTAAAAATCAACAACGCCAACATTTGAATAAATGTGGCACGGAATGGCTGCTAATAACGTGCTGTGATATTTTGGACAGCAGCAAAAACGTCACATTAAGCCTATAATTGCACCCCATGAATTCTCTCGCACGCATATAAACTATAATGCAATAGCAAAGTGTGGTGAAAATTAGCCAATATCATTACCTGCTTTGCTCACTTTCTGAATACAAACGGCTAAACTTCAAGTTCAGATCCCAATGGTGTAGAAGCCACAATCTTCAAAATAGAATATTAATCAAATATTTATAAAAGCAATCTTCAAAATATAAAATTGGTTCTGCAATAAAGTATGTAGGTAGTATCATTTATATTCATTTCAGATTTGATTCATGGATTTGTGTGATTGTGTATATATCATTGCAGAACACATGATTAAAGCAAAAGGAAAAAATAAAAGAAATGGAAACTGTTTACACATCATAGGTCCAACAACGCACAATTGAGGATGTCATTATGTTTCTATAAGTGAAATTAAAAGTTTGTTGGTCTATATATGCGTGTCTATTTAGATATACACAAAATGACAACATAATGAAGCATAAATCAAAATACAGTCATAAGAGGAGGAACAAACCAAGAAAATGTGCAAGTGCAAGATCATATGCCTCTAAAGGATCACAAAAGGTGTCCATCCCTATACACATTGTTGCAGCAGCCTGCAGAACAATAAGAACAACAGTTTATAGTTCTAATCAAATACAACGTATATGGATCTGCAATTATTAGTTAACCACTATTCTTTTTTCTTGTTGTGTGCTGATTAATCCCAAAAAGAGTATTAGATTTTAAACAAATATTTATAACAAAATCTTCAATATAAAAAATTGGTTCTGCAATAAAGTATGTAGGTAGTATCATTTAACCATCAAATTAAACAAGCCATCAAGTATAATCCTCACTTCAAGCACCCTTTTGCAATTAAATAACAACAGCAGCAGTGTACTAGAAAAACAGATTACCTAATTTGGTTCTTCAATGCCCACAAAACTGAAAGACCTAATTTGGTACTTCAATACCTACAAAACCAAAAGAACAGTAAAATCAATTCTAATTTGACAACCCCGTTTTCAAGATTTGCATACTAAAACGTAAAATCTCCAAATCCCAACAAACCCAATTAATAATTTGCATAATTGATTCAAACCCATATGATAAAACAATAAACATACCACATATATACAAATCCCCATGATTGGTTGAACTTGTGAAGCAACTCAGCAAGTTACTACTTCATAGTTTAAGTCAAGATAACTATAAAGATTCATTTGTCGGGCCTGGAAGCACCTGCGAGGCAGATAGGTAAAAAGAGGAAGAAGCCGGCGGGCTTGATAAAGGTGAAACTACCAAAAGAATTGATTTCCGAAACAAAATTGTTGAAGAAAAGAGGAACAATAAATTTCAAATACCGGGAGTAGCGGCGGCGCAGAAGACCGAGAAAATTGAAAAGGCAATGGCGGCGACGCAGGAGTAGGCGGAGGTTTGTTGTGACACCCTCTTGATTTGATATTTTAATAGAAATCACCAGGATCAACAAACAACCCAACGTTTAACATGATAATTGAAATTGAATACTTAAATCAGAATTAAGCAAATCCACACTAAAGCAATAGAATACATGTCTACAGTGATAAAGTCTAACTATTACATCAACATAATTGTTTTAGAAGTAGTAAATCCCAGCCCATAGCTATTACATTACAGTACCAATAGCTTCTAAGGTCTCCGGGATATTGAAGTGAATTGCTTAAGTAGAAGGTCCTGCTACACTTTTGCCTTTGCCTGAAAACATTTGTGAGTCAACTGTAAGCTAAAGCTTAGTGAGATAACAGATTATGCAAACAATAAATATTTCTTTACAAGCAAGCTTAACCATGGGCAGTGTAAGCCCCATGTATGTGAAAACAGGCAGTGTAAGCCTCAATGAATATGTAAACCATGCATTGCTAGCATGGGGTTGGCAGTTCAAATGCTGATCGGGGATGTGCCGAACCTGACGGGATAACGAGTGGGATGATCAGTCCCCGACAGTGGCCTGCTGTCAGCCCCAGTCCAGGTCGCATCAGATTGTGAAGTAATGATCATGCAGTGCAAGCATGATGTAAATAGATGCACTTTCAAATGAACGCTGGCTACATGTGTGTTACATGTCAAGTACGAGTGTGCATCATAACAACAAATCATGTACGAGTGCCAAATGATGTATATGAACAATGTGAACATGCCATTGAATATATAAACATGAATGCAAAAACAATAAATGTTAGAATGACAATCTGTTACTCACAGTGATTGGTATAGTGTGACTTGTCTCTGAATCAATGTGTGTTTTGATAACACCACAATGATCTGTAAAGTAAGTGTAATAGTGATTTTGTGTCAGTAATTGCTTAAAAATTGAATTCTGAAAATTAAGTGTAAATGGGTCTGACTTCGGACCAGATCCGAATTCGGATGGTCCGAATTGTAGATGGTCCGAAATTAGGTCCTTGGTCCGAAATTGAGGTGATCCGAAATAGCAGGGTCCGAAATGGGATAGGAGTCCGAAATTGAGGTGAATAGAAATCACTTTTGGTCCGGATTGAGTATGGTCCGAAATGGTCATGGGTCCGAAATGGGTGATCCGAATTCGGATGGATCATCATCCGAGTTCATACTTAGAAAATTTCCAATATTTTCCAGAAATCATATTTTGACCATTTTTGCATGTTTCAGTAACTAAAGTTGTAAATATGAACTTATATGTACTAATTCAACTTATAATATGTCATATTGTACCAAAAATTTCCACATTTGTGTCCATTTTCTACAAGTCTCGATGAACACACATACTAAAAACACACACTTAACTCAAAATCATACTTAGACTTCGAATCTTTTTCTGAAATTTGGTATACTACAACATACATACTCGATTTTAACATTGTAACAAAAATCTATAACATGCATTAACAATTAGAACTCGAATCTTGTGATTCGGTTACACCAAAACCGAACCAAACATATCAAAAATCCGTAAATTTGAGTAAATGTTACCTTGATTTGATACTTGCAGTTGTTATAGTTCCTTAACTGCTACTTGAATCCAGATTTCTAGCACTTGAATCCAACAATTTCGGATTTTTGGATGATGAATTGGTGGGTTTTTAGAGAGAGAAAGAGAGAGAGAGTCGAGAGAGTTAGAGAGAGAGTGAGATTCTTGAAAATGAAAGACTCCTCTTTCTTTTATTCTCTATTTTGCTCTATTTGCACATTATACCCCTCAACTTCGTATTTTCCCATTTAACTAATATTATGATCAAAGTAAACTTAAATTGATTTAATATTCCATAAGTACAATAATTGAGTCTTAAAATCGTAAATTACATATAATTAAAATTTGGGATGTTACAGCATGGGCTCCACCACGCCTATACTTCGTCCGCGAAGTCATGCTGCGCTAAACAAACTTGGGTACTTAGTCTTCATATATTCTTCCGATTCCCAAGTGTGATTAGCTCCCTTATGATGCTTCCACTTGACCAGCACCATCTTGATTTCCTTGTTTCGTAATTTCTTGACTTTTGTTTCTAGAATACACTCCGGCTCATCAACGAACCTTAGCCGTTCGTCAATCTTAATTTCAGAATGGTCAGTCCATGGATCCCTCTCGGGCACCAGACTCTTCCTTAAGTATCCAACGTGAAAGACCGGGTGAACACCTGACAATTCCTCCGGCAAGTGCAAATGATAGGACTGGTTCCCAACTCTTTCTAGTATCTTGAAAGGTCCTATGAATCGAGGTGATAGCTTTCCTCGCTTTACGAATCTCGTGACACCTTTCATTGGGGATACCTTCAAGTAGACCCAATCATCCTTCTGAAACTCTAGCGCTTTATGACGACGATCGTGATAATTCTTTTGTCGATCTTGCGCCGTTCTCATGTACTGTCGAATGAGTTGAACCTTTTCGTTTGTTTCTTGTAATAAGGCAGGACCAGCTATTGGAGTTTCTCCTGTTTCCCTCCAACAGGTCGGAGTCCTACATTTTCTGCCATACAGGTGCTCAAACGGTGCCATTTTGATTGTGGAATGGTAACTATTGTTGTAGGAGAATTCAACCAATGGGAGGTGATCGTCCCAGTTACCACCCAAATCCATGAACAGGCTCTGAGCATGTCTTCCAGAGTTAGGATTGTTCTTTCACTTTGACCATCAGATTGGGGTCTATAGGCAGTACTCATTGCGATACGAGTACCAAGACCGTTTTGTAAAGCAGCCCAGAAGTTGGAAGTGAATCTACTATCTCGATCAGAGACAATAGACTTAGGCACACCATGCCTAATGACGACTTCGTTTACGTAGATCTGGGCAAGACGATCCAGTGAGTAGGTTTCTCGGATTGGAATGAAATGAGCAGACTTTGTTAATCGGTCAACGATGACCCAAATGGCATCATGTTGACGACGTGTCTTAGGTAGCTTGGTTACGAAATCCATAGTAATATGGTCCCACTTCCATTCTGGGATAGGAAGTGGTTGCATACTACCATAGGGTTGCTGGTGTTCTGCTTTGACTAGACGAGACGTTCTACATTTTTCCATAAATGGTCCAACGTCTCTTTTCAATCCTGGCCACCAGAAATCAGCTTTCAGGTCGTTGTACATTTTTGTGCTACCAGGATGAATTGAGAACTTAGATTGATGAGCTTCTGTAAGAATTTCTTCTCGCATGTTTCCGAACTTAGGAACCTAAATTCTGCCGTAACCACCCTTCAGTCCGGTTCCATCATCTTGCATTAATGGAAGTTGAACTCTGATATTCTCGTCTTTAACATTTTCCTCCTTTAAGGCCTGCAACTGAGCAGCCCTTACATCGTCTATGATAGTCGACGTCAAAATTGTAGAAGTCAAGGCATAACAGTATGCCTTGCAGTATGCTTTTCGGCTTAGGGCATCGGCCACTACGTTGGCCTTCCCTGGATGATAGAGAATCTCACAGTCGTAATCTTTGATTAGCTCCATTGACCTTCTTTGCCTCATATTCAAGTCCTTCTGACTGAATATATACTTTAAACTTTTGTGGTCGGTGTAGAGCTGACACTTGGTTCCATACAAGTAGTGTCTCCATAATTTGAGAGCGAATGTCACAGCAGTTAGCTCTAGATCATGAGTAGAGTAATCTTTCTCATGTGGTTTGAGTTGTCTGGAAACGTATGCTATGACATTTCCTCTTTGCATTAGAACAGCACCCAAACCCATGCCTGATGCATCTGTATAGACTACGAAGTCCTCGTTCCCTTCAGGCAGGGCTAACACTGGTGCTTCACTTAGCAAAATTCTTCAGTTTGTCAAAAGCCACTTGTTGTTCTTCTTTCCAAAAGAAGGTTGCGTTCTTGCGAGTAAGCTTTGTAAGAGGAACGACAATTTTGGAGAAGTCTTTGATGAATCGGCGGTAGTAACCAGCCAATCCCAGAAAACTACGAATTTCTGAGGCGTTACGGGGTGATTCCCAGTTCTGGATAGCTTCGATCTTTGCAGGATCAACAGCAATCCCAGCACCAGATATCACGTGCCCCAAGAATTGGATCTGAATTGAATATTGAGTAGGTACAAGTTAACAAAGAGTTCATAAGTGAATGTAAGGATCAAGGAATTGTTTAGGATGTTGAGACGTACCTGCCTCAACCAGAATTCACACTTAGAGAATTTGGCATAAAGTCTCTCTTTGCGCAGCAACTCTAGCAATTCTCGCAGATGTGATGCATGATCCTCTTCGGTTTTTGAATAGATGAGGATGTCATCGATGAACACGATGACCGATTTGTCAAGCATTGGCCGGCAGACTCTGTTCATGAGATCCATGAAAGCAGCCGGCGCATTTGTAAGACCGAATGGCATTACCAGAAACTCGTAGTGTCCGTAACGAGTTCTGAAAGCCGTCTTTGGAATGTCGTCTGGATGTACTTTTAGTTGATGATAACCCGAACGAAGATCAATCTTCGAGAAGTAGCTTGCGCCTTGTAACTGGTCGAAGAGATCATCAATCCGGGGCAACGGGTACTTGTTTTTGATTGTGACTTTATTGAGTTCACAGTAATCGATGCACATACGCAATGTGCCATCTTTCTTTTTGACAAACAACACAGGAGCGCCCCATGGAGATGAACTTGGGCGGATAAAACCCTTATCGAGCAACTCCTGTAATTGTTTCATCATTTCCTGCATTTCAGCAGGGGCTAAACGGTACGGAGCCTTTGCTATTGGAGCAGCTCCAGGAACGAGATCAATGCGGAATTCCACTTGACGATCAGGTGGCAATCCCGAGATATCTTCTGGAAAGACATCTGGAAATTCGGAAACAACAGGAACGGTGGAAGGAGATTGAATTTCAGCCTTTGCATCGACTACGTAGGCTAAGTAAGCTGAACAACCCTTAGCAACGTGCTTTCGGGCTTTTGCAATTGAAATGAGGCATAAATCGCCTTTGTGTCTGTCACCATATATGCAAATGTCTCGGCCCTCGGGGGTGGTGATCTTTATCATTCTTTTCTTACATACAATCTGGGTCTCATTGTGAACCAACCAGTTCATGCCTACTATAACATCAAATTCCCCGAACTCCATGGGAATTAGATCTATGTTGAACACTACATCTTCTACAAGTAATGTACAATTCCTATATACTTTATCTGCTTTAACTAACATGTTGCTAGCAGTCTCTATGTCAAGTACAAATTGTAGTTTTGAAGTAGGCATATTGAATTGATGAGCAAATGTAGTGGAGACAAACGAACGATTTGCTCCGGAGTCAAACAAGATACGTGCAGGAATTGAGTTAACATAGAACGTACCAGTGACCACCTCCGGGTCATCCTTTGCTTCTTCAGCTGTGATTTGGAACGCCCTTGTTGGAGCCCTTTGAGATTGATCCCTGCGAGCAGTGGATGCTGCAGAAGATCTTGTTGTTGATTGTTGAACACTTTGATCTCGTGGGGGTTTCGGGCAATCCCTTGCAAAATGGCCAAGTCTGTGACAGTTGTAGCATGCATCATCTTTTCGTGGACAATGCTCCCAGTGATGGCCTTTCTGCCCACAGCAGAAGCAGTACATGTCTTGAGTCTTGCACTCCTCAGAGTGCGCTTTTCTGCATCGCCTGCAGACTCTCATTTCTGAACTGGCCGAAAAGGCCCTTCCCTTCTTTGGTGATGAAGATTGTTGATGGGATTGAGGAGAGAATCGGGATGGTCCAGACTCCCGCTGTCTTTTTGGCGGCGACGGTTGAGTTGGTGTTGCGGCGGCTGACCCGATAACATACCCAGACAATAAGATGATCTGCTCCACATTCCGAGCAGCCTCAAGTAAACCGACAAAAGTTGTATACCGAACCCCACTCATGGTTCGGCGTATCTCATAGTCTAGACCGGCCTCAAACCGGGCTATCTTTCTTTCTTCTGTGTCAACTTGATGTGGTGCGAACAGGCTTAGTCGGGTGAACTCAACGGCATATTGTGTAACCGTTTTCGTTCCTTGAGTCAGGTGCAGAAACTTCGCCTCTAGACGGCGCTTCTCAACGGTAGGACAGTATTGCTGAGAGAATACTTCCTTGAACTCGCTCCAGGACATGTGTGACACTACCTCCATCGTCAACACATGTGTCATGGCATCCCACCACATGACTGCGTCCCTTGCAAACATTGCGGTTGCAAAGCGGACCATGTCCTTTTCAGCGCAGTCGCTGATTCCGAAAGTTCTCTCCGTGGTGGTGATCCATTCCAATGCAGTCACGGCATCTCCAGTTCCATCAAAAGTAACAGCCCCGTTACTTTTGAAGTCCTTAAACCTACAACCCCTTGATCGGTTAGAAGACCCAGTGTCTTGTCTTTCCTCTCGGTCATCTTGTTGTTGTTCCTTGTTCTTTCGTTTATCAGCCTTACGTTTTGCTTCTGCTTCATCTCTGGCCCTTAATTGGTCGGCAAATGACTGAGCCTGCTCAGCCATTCGTTTGGATTGTAGCTCATTGTTCTGTTCCATAAGAGCTTGCATCATCTGGAACATTTGCTGAGGAGTCATATCGTCTCCTGACATGTTCTAAAATATAACAACTTATATTTAGAACATTTAGTTGTAAGTCCTAAATGTTTATAGTTACCCTTTTATGTATCCCCGTGCGCATGTCAATCCTATCTTAGTTCAGATCAAGTCCTAAGAGTCCATTCTAATATCATAACCTAAGTTTGAGTTCAAGTCCTCGCGGACACTTGAAACCTCAAACTAATGCTCTGATACCAAAACCTGTGACACCCTCTTGATTTGATATTATAATAGAAATCACCAGGATCAACAAACAACCCAACGTTTAACATGATAATTGAAATTGAATACTTAAATCAGAATTAAGCAAATCCACACTAAAGCAATAGAATACATGTCTACAGTGATAAAGTCTAACTATTACATCAACATAATTGTTTTAGAAGTAGTAAATCCCAGCCCATAGCTATTACATTACAGTACCAATAACTTCTAAGGTCTCCGGGATATTGAAGTGAATTGCTTAAGTAGAAGGTCCTGCTACACTTTTGCCTTTGCCTGAAAACATTTGTGAGTCAACTGTAAGCTAAAGCTTATTGAGATAACAGATTATGCAAACAACAAATATTTCTTTACAAGCAATGCTTAACCATGGGCAGTGTAAGCCCCATGTATGTGAAAACAGGCAGTGTAAGCCTCAATGAATGTGTAAACCATGCATTGCTAGCATGGGGTTGGCAGTTCAAATGCTGATCGGGGATGTGCCGAACCTGACGGGATAACGAGTGGGATGATCAGTCCCCGACAGTGGCCTGCTGTCAGCCCCAGTCCAGGTCGCATCAGATTGTGAAGTAATGATCATGCAGTGCAAGCATGATGTAAATAGATGCACTTTCAAATGAACGCTGGCTACATGTGTGTTACATGTCAAGTACGAGTGTGCATCATAACAACAAATCATGTACGAGTGCCAAATGATGTATATGAACAATGTGAACATGCCATTGAATATATAAACATGAATGCAAAAACAATAAATGTTAGAATGACAATCTGTTACTCACAGTGATTGGCTACATGTGTTCCAATGTTTTCCAGAAATCATATTTTGACCATTTTTGCATGTTTCAGTAACTAAAGTTGTAAATATGAACTTAAATGTACTAATTCAACTTATAATATGTCATATTGTACCAAAAATTCCACATTTGTGTCCATTTTCTACAAGTCTCGATGAACACACACACTAAAAACACACACTTAACTCAAAATCATACTTAGACTTCGAATCTGTTTCTGAAATTTGGTATACTACAACATACATACTCGATTTTAACATTGTAACAAAAATCTATAACATGCATTAACAATTAGAACTAGAATCTTGTGATTCGGTTACACCAAAACCGAACCAAACATATCAAAAATCCGTAAATTTGAGTAAATGTTACCTTGATTTGATACTTGCAGTTGTTATAGTTCCTTAATTGCTACTTGAATCCAGATTTCTAGCACTTGAATCCAACAATTTTGGATTTTTGGATGATGAATTGGTGGGTTTTTAGAGAGAGAAAGAGAGAGAGAGAGTCGAGAGAGTTAGAGAGAGAGTGAGATTCTTGAAAATGAAAGACTCCTCTTTCTTTTATTCTCTATTTTGCTCTATTTGCACATTATACCCCTCAACTTCGTATTTTCCCATTTAACTGATATTATGATCAAAGTAAACTTAAATTGATTTAATATTCCATAGGTACAATAATTGAGTCTTAAAATCGTAAATTACATATAATTAAAATTTGGGATGTTACATTTGTGCGTGAGGTGACGGAGGCAATGGCGATGGCGGAACTAGCGGCGGCGGCTCTCTGGCCGGTAGGGCTGGCCGAAGAAGGTGAGGGGGTGACAGCGGAGGATTGTGTGTGAGGTGAGTAAGGGTGAGGGGTTATGTTGTTTCTAGGTCAATGGTGGATTAACTGGAACTTCTTTTTATGTTTAGGTGGAGATTTATTTTTGACAATCTATAAATTAAAAGATTAATTGTATTTTGAAAACTTTTTTATCAAGAACAATGAATATTCAGTTTCACCCCTCACAGAAATAACATACTTCTAAGTTTAAGGGTGGCAATTTGAGCCCATTCAAGCAAATGGGTCAAATGGGTTGACGACCAAAAGTCATTTATTTTACATAAATTTAAAATTTTTTTCAAAGAACAAATGTTTAAATATACCGTTATATAAATTTTCATCTTTAAAAAAATTATGTTCTTTATTAGTTTTTGACAATAGGTCCATTTAACTCTTCGGCCCGTTTGCCCGTTGTGTCAAGATTGCCACCCCTACAGTTCTAATATTATATTCAAGATGATAATTTTTTGTATTTTTTTAAAGTCTTTTACATTATACTGTACTGCAAATGTTGATTGCAAATAACATATAGTTTTATATTATATTGTATTGCAAATGTTGATTGAACACAATTATTATCCTATGATGTTAAACAAAAATTTTAAAGTATTTTTTTTGTATTTTTTATTTGAATAAACATATTGGAATTGAAAGTATTCATAATATAAATTGTATGTTTATTTAAAAGAAAGTATTCATCGTTGGAAATACCTTTTCTCGTCATTCAAAAAACATGTCATATTTTTGTGTGTATTTTTTAATCAAAATTACAAAACAAGAAAAATAGTATAGTCAACACTTAAAAACATGTCATATTTTTTCATTATAAATGCAATACTTAAAAAAAATGTTATATGTTTTTGAAAATGTGTTGCATTATTTTCATTATAAATGCAACACTCTAAAAATGTGTTGCATTTTTTATTGAAATATGCAACACTTTAAACAAACATTGCAATTTTTAGTAAAAATTGCAACACTTTAGAAATTTGTTGCATCTTTTTAGTAAAAATGACAACACTTTAAAAAAGTGTTGTATTAAATCATTAGATGCAACACTTATTGTCAATGTGTTGCTTTAGAGCGAACTTAAATAAAAAAGCAACAATATTTAAATGTGTTGCATCAATAGTGTTGCATTAGCTTCGATTTGTAGTAGTGAGTTATAAAATACTATATTTAAATCAATAATTCAAATATTTTGAATCCTATTTTAACCGTTTTCTTTTGACTTAAACATGACTTAGATTCATCATTTTTAACCATTGACTCAATGATTTTGCCTGTATGTCATGTTTTTTATTGTATCTTAATTTTTTTTAAATGAAGGTTCTTAAAGGATCCCACCTCTTAATAAATATTTAATTTATAACAAACTTTTTATATCAATCCATGTAATATATGGGTATTAACCTAGTTGATAAATAAAATTGATCAAACATTATTAAATTATTAACTTTAAAATAAATATAACAAATTACAAATTACTTTAAGATAAATATAACAAATTACAAATTACTTATAAATACTAATTTTCACATGTTTATTTTTCTTATATCGTGACAAAAAAAATACTTATAGTGATATGCTTTTTTAAACTATAAACAATAATTACTTTTAGTTACACAAAACAAATTATAATGTGACCATATGACGGTTATAGTTACATTTTTTTTCTTTGTGATGAATGTTGTTTACTTTTAGACATTCATAAGAAACTAAATTATTCTAGTCATAATGATTTTCTTTTACCATGACTATTGTTTACTTTTAGAGATTTCAAAAAATTAATTTGTAACCATTGAATACTAGTAGTCATATTCGCTTTTTTAAACTGTGACAACAAAACTACTTATAGTGACATGCTTTTTTAAAATTGTGGCCATTTATTACGTTTAGCCACACACAACAAATTAAGTCGTATGCATAAAACATTTATTGTCACATATTCTTTTTTTACCATGACTATTGTTTACCTTAGACACATATAATAAATCTAGTCGTCATGTTTAATTGTTTAACTATTAATAGTCACTTATTTGCTTTTTATAAACCGTGACAAAAAAACTTATAGGGACATTTTTTTTTCACTTAAACCATGACCACTGATTACTTTTAGTCACACAAACCAATTCTTCATGTGACCATGAAATACTTATAGTCACTGTTTTTTTCTTTTATCATGAAAACTAATACCTTTACACACTAATAAGAAATTAACTAAACCATGATCATTAAAAAAATATAGTCACAACATTTTTTTGTCATGACTATTGTTTACTTTTAGTTACATAAAAACAATAAATCGTCACCTTTAAATATTAATAGTCACAAATTTGTTTAATCCGTGACCAAAAAAACTCCTTATATTGAAAATTTTTTTAATGTGTGAGATTGATAGCTTTAGTCACAAAACAAATTAAATCGTGACTTGAATGTACTTATAATCATATCTTTTTCATTTTTACTATTACTATTGTTTACATTTAGACACACATAAAAACTTAATTTGTCACCTTTAAATATTAATAGTCACATGCTTGTGTGTCTTAAACTGAGACCAAAACATAATTATGGTGATATGTTTTTTTTTCTTAAACCGTGATTATTAATTATTTTTATATACATAAAAGAACTTAAATCGTGACAAAAAAACACTTAGTCACATTTTTTTCTTTTATCATGAATATTGTATACTTTTACACACACATAAGAAACTAAACCGTGACTGTAAATACTTATAGTCACAATACTTTTCTTATTTCATAACAATTGTTTACTTTTGGACACACTTAATGAACTAAATCATGACCATTAAACACTTATAGTCACAATTTACCATACATGGCTAATGAACTTCACCCTTTGGTCACACAAAGCAATTTCGTGACCATATAAGTTTGCCTTCTGTCACAGTTTATTCATGTGACTAATTCCACCATATAACTTAGACTCATACAATTAGACTTCAGGGTGTCCCTTTGGTCACCGAAAGAGATTTCCGTGACCATATACATATTTATCGTCACAGTTAATAACCATCACAAGATTATTATAGACATCAAACAAATAACTGTGACAAACGATGACATTTGGTAACAATGTGGCAACCGTGACAAGTCTTTGTCACGATCCTTATGTTAAACCGTGGCTTAAGGTTTGAATGTGATTTGCAATGGTCACAGTTATTGAGATAAACTGTGGCTATCATAATAATACAAGTTCATATATGACCTTTTAGTCACGTCAATAACAAAAACTGTGGCTAGGCAGTTTGGACAAAACCGTGACCATAGGTCATTTTTGTACTAGTGGGCGTCAGGCTGTTGCTGTCGGCCGCACGTAGAGTTGAGCATCCAGTTTTTATAATTTGCTAACCACTTTGCAGAACTTATTTTAACGTTGTTTAATTGTAACTCACCAGCTTCCAGCTGACAGTTGATTTATATGTGCATATCAGGTACGAGACCAAAGGCTAGAGACGCTGCGGCACCAGTCGCGACCCGCCACATGGATAGTAGTTAGGGGCTACTTCAGTAAGTAGTCTTTTGTATTCTGTGGTCTAGCGTACTAGCCAATCTATTGGGATGACTATAAACCTTAACTTGATCATGGATGACCAGATTTTATTAACGGGGGATTGGTTCCCAGTCAGTTGTGACTTTTATGCTTACTGTGGATGTGTTGTAATTAATTAGCTGTTTACCCTTAACAATGATCATGTTATTGGGTGACGTGGACTATAAGTCCTACGTGGTATTAGTAGAAAAAGTAGGGTGTTACATTAACCGGGTTATGGGATTAAATTTTTATAAAAGATTACAACCTTGGTAATTATTGATTAATTTGGAACGCAGTGATATAAACTTGTGTTTTATGATAACGGGATCGGATATTAGGTGTCGGACCAAATTATAATCAAAATGTATATATGTTTGACCTCCTTGCTTACTTGCTTCATTGTTTCATTCCAAACCAGAGACTTAAGTGTGTGTGTGTGTGTGAAGGTCTCCAGCAGCAGCAACAACGCAAATTGGAGCTACTAATCAAGGATTTTGGTTTAAAATTCGTCATCAACTCTTCACTTGGGTTTAAGGTAAGATTTGAACCTAATATGTGGAATTTGGTGTTGTTAATCATACTGGAATTGTGGATTAAGTTTATGTATGTTAAGAAACAAATTCGGGACAAATTAAACAAGTTCTATTGACTTCCAAATTGAGTTTAGGGTTAATCCCCTGGCTATGAAAGAAACAGAGCCTACTGGTTCAGTTTGTTCGTAAGCGCGACCGCGGCAAGGGATCGTGGCACCGAGATGTTCTTGAGTTGAGCTCGGGCGTTGCCACGAGCACGCGGCGCGATGGGTCGCAGGCGGATACAGGTCGAGTTCGGGCCGCGTTGAGTTGAGTACGGCCGCGATGGGGATCGTGACCGAGATTGAGGGAGCGCGACCGCGAATCGGCTAGGGTTTAGGGTTATGGTTTTGGGATACGCAGGTATGTGTGGGGGTATCAGGGTTTGTGTATGTTACATGGGAGTCGTGTATAGAGTTATTGAGCTGTGATCGTGATATCAGGTTATCATATTGTGATATCAGGGTCTCGAGTGAATAGGGTGGGGATACGGGCAGGGAACCGAGACTTAAGGAGTGAGGTTTCAGGGTCAGGTTAGTTAGCATGTTTTTCTGAGATACATGTACGATTATTTATTTAATACTTGCATGATCTTTTTACTGAGCTTTCTTACGAAATTACTACGAGTTTTATTATGAGTATTCTCATGCATGTATTACAGAGCTTTCTTGTGAACTGTGTTTTATTATATGAGATTTGAGACACAGGAGCTACCAAGATATTAAACCGCGCGGCTGGGTAGGGGTCGCTCCCGATTCCCTTTTGAGTTCCTGACGACTGCTTTATGCGGTCTAGGGATTTGGGTACGTGGATTCTTCCACACGGGATGAGTACCTATTCTGAGCTACCTTGTGGGATCTCACATAGTTGTTCAGTAGAGAACGCTGAACACTTTGTTATCGAATTTATTATCTTTTACTGAGTTTTCATAATCGTACTACTAACACTTGCATTCTCACCAGCTTTAGCTGACCATGTGTTTTAAATGTGTGTGTCTTAGGTGACTAGTTTCGGCTTCATCACGAGCACGAAACTGGTCTTGCAAAAATTTAGCCTGACACTCATTGTTTTCATTAAGCATCGTTTGCATCATTTGCATGATCTGTTCAGGAGTGAGTCCACCTCCAGCTCCTTCACTAGATCCAGACATATTCTGAAATAAAATAGATAGTGCTTGCATCAGAATCAGTATACTCCTATTCTACCCATATGTCCAATTCCTAAAGCAAAGTCATATCCTATCTCAGTTCAAATTAAAGCCTAGATATTCGAAGCTAATATCTTTGCTTAAAAGTTTGAGTCCAAATGTTATCGCTAACACTTGAATCCCTCAAACTAATGTTCTGATACCATCCTGTCACATCCTTGCTTTAAGACATGCTTGCATAATCCCCAGGAATAAATAACAATAACCATAATCATCTTAATAAGTCTAAAGCTTGCATAAATCTAAATAAAACATTACAATAAGTCATGCACTACACGTGCAACAAGGTTACAGTACTAAGAGCTATTACATCACAATAATAATAAAAGCAGCTACCCAGATCCCAAGGCATCACAAAGCTATACCACAAGCTGAATAGTGAGCTAAAGTCCTCTGGGTTGATCAGAAAATAGACCTAAGCGGATGGTTCAGCTTGTTCTTTACATTTGCCTATAAGTTGTAAGTAGCAACTGTAAGCTAATTGCTTAGTGAGATAACAGATAATCATGATGCATGTATAATATGTGGAAAAAATAAATATGCCTATAAAGGATGCTCAGAAATAATGCTTGCATCAGATTAATTTTACCAGAATGATTGCTTGTAAAAATTGAGACAATGCACGCTGAAAATGAAATGCTACCTCTAGGGTTACCACTTACAGATGATCAGTCTGTGATGCGGGGATAGCTACCCGCATAAATGTTTGGGATAATGGTAAGCATCGGATTTGCTTTCAATAATGTAAACATTCTCATGAAATGCACAGCAACGCTTAAACAAGGCTTATTGAATAATATGTTGAAAGATAGGTAAATAACAGTAAATAATTAATGCATATTAATAGAACAAATGTGAGATCTGGCTAAGCTGGGCACCGCCTGTACCTCAATGTTCACCTTCACTTACATAAGCTCTATTGAAGGTCAAAGAAAGCATATAGAAGCAAAGTGTGTCTCAATTACCTAAAATACATGTAAACATGAATAAATGTTACTCACAGTACTGTTAATGCTTGCACCGGCTTATCTAGGCTTTAATTCTGGCTTTGCACTATTTCTGAAGGCTTTGACACTTTAAATAAGCTTTATTAGACTCTGGCACTTAGCTTTGGCTCATAACCGAATTACACACTTTAATTAAATGTCTGGTGTGCAATGAAGTGTTTGTAATTTACATTACAGAGTATATAACAAATCAATAAAACAAGCTTATAAAAAAAAGGTTTTGAACATAAATCATTCCTAGGTGTTTGTAACTTTCAAATATAATTAAGTTTGGCCAATGACCACTTTATTATATTTAAGCATACATTTACATATATAATCATTCAAGAACACACATATAGCAATTTCTCACATATATCAAATATATATGTCAATTATATGAAAGATTTTTTTAAAATGTTTATAATCAATTTATGGTAGAAACTAGGTTGATTTTTAATGCCTAATTGTGTGTTGAACTTATTCTAGAAATATTGTGAATACAAATATCCGAAATCCGATTTTAGAAGGAAAATAGGTTGTTGTGTTTTGTATTAATTATTCGAGATTCACATCCCATATGAATCTAGGTCAAAGCTTCATAGTATCCGATATTGTATGTAGTTATCCGAGATTATATATATTGGGACATACAACCGAGAATACACATATCCGAGATTGTGTAATCTCAAATAAAACATCCGAGATTGTGGAGATATCCGAGATCACTTTCTCAGTGAATCTCGATCCTTTTCCTTGCTGTTTTCTTTTATTTTCAGCAGCTATTTAGGGAGATTAAAAGAGGTTCGATGCTTGTATTTGATGATCAATCACACACACATAATCATTAGGCTTGGCCGAAGGCCATAAGCCTTATTGGCCTTCTTCTTTTTCGATTAACAGCAACGAGAAAAGACGGACAACAACAAAGTTTATTAATCTCAGGTTTTGATTCTAAAACTGAAATTGAAGCTTCAAATTGTTAAAGTGATCAATCATACACATAACTAAGACATGCATAAGTTTTATTTCAAACTTTCAATACTCAATTTTGTTTAATTTGATGAATTTGAAGCTGATTTATGTGTTCAAAAGAGTACAGAATCCGTAGGCTTCTTTATGGGTACAAAGAACATTTTAATCATATCAATTACCTTGGATTCTTGTTGATTGTGGCTAAATTGCTTGATCGTGGCTTGAATTCTTGAATTTATTTGCAAAATGATGAATCTTGATGTTGAAGATGAAGTCGTGAGAGCTTGAGAGGAAGAGCAGACATAAGAGTTTGGTGAAATGAGCCTTCAAAAATTTCATTTGGGTACTTATATTTCATCAAATTTCCTTTGTCCCATTATTATTTTAATTTTACCACTTTATAAGTAGTACTTTACATATAATTAAGTAAATTATAAAATTTCCATTACTTAAATTAAATTATTTAGCAATTAATTTCATTAAGCTTTCAAAATTACATCTTCAAAGTCAGATTGTCACATAAACACAAATTGCAACGCAAACGCACAATTAAGAAAACAAGGTGTTACAGTATGAGCCCACCACGCTTGCACTTCGTCCCAGAAGTACTTAAAGCTCAAACAGATGCGGATAGCGAACTCTCATGTCTTGTTCAGATTACCAGGTCTGGGAAGTTCCATGAGAAGTTCTCCACTGCACTAACACCATTGCCATTTCTCGATTTCTTAGCTTTTTCATTTTCGTTTCCAGAATTGCATCCGGCTCATCGCATTGCAGCTTCTCGTTGATCTTGTAAGTCAGATGATCGGCCCACTTTTCGCTTTCGTTTTCCTTGCACTTCCTCAATTGTGAGACATGAAACACAGGGTGAATATTTGACAGCTCGTTCGACAAGTCTAAAAGATAAGATTGACTCCCAACACGTTCGATGATCTTGAAAGGACCAACGAATCGTGGTGCTAACTTGCCACGTTTGCCAAATCTGAACACACCCTTCATCGGTGAGACTTTCAATATGACCCAATCATCTTTCTGGAATTCTAAAGGTTTATGGTGTCGGTCGTGATACGACTTCTGCCGAGATTAAGCGGTATCCAGTCATTGTCGAATGATTCGGATCTTGTCGTTAGTTTGCTGAAGTAATGCGGGACCGGCGAATGGTGTTTCACCTCCTTCATGCCAGCAAGTTGGCGTACGACACTTGCGACCGTATAAGGCTTCAAAAGGTGTTGCTTCAATGGACGAATGGTAGCTGTTGTTGTAAGAAAACTCCGCTAGTGGTAAATAATCGTCCCATTACCGCTAAACTCAAGGACACAAGCCCGCAACATATCTTCGAGAGTAAGGATCGTGCGCTCGCTCTGGCCATCAGGTTGCGGGTGATACACTGTGCTCATTCTGACTTTAGTGCCCAAACCTTCTTGTAGTGCAGTCCATAACCTCGAAGTGAATCTGATGTCGCGATCGAAAATGACTAACATAGGCACACCATTTCGAGTAACGATCTCGTCGATAGACAACTTAGCTAGCTTCTCCAGTGAGTAGTTCTCGCGAATCGGAATGAAGTGTGTGACTTTGGTTAAACGATCTACGATGACCCATATAAAATTGTGTTGTCTTCGCGTAGTAGGAAGCTTCGTTACAAAGTCCATCGTTATGTGATCGAACTTCCATTCTGGAATCGGCAAAGGCTGAAGACTGTCGTAAGGTTGTTGATGCTCCGCTTTGACTAGTCGGCACGTAACGCAATTCTCGACATGCTGACCCACATCTCTTTTCAAACCAGACCACCAATATTCGGCTTTTAGATCACTGTACATCTTGGTGTTGCCAGGATGTACAGAAAAATTCGAGCAATGAGCTTCTGAAAGAATATTCTAGTAGAATGTCTCTAAACTTCGGAACCCAAATGTGATTCTTGAAGAGTTTTAAGCCACGAGGGCTATCACATAAGAATTGGAGTTACCCTTTCATGTCTTCAGAGTTGAAGTTTTCCTCTTTCAAGTCTTCAACTTGAGCAATAAGGATTTCATCAATAAGAGTAGATGAGAATGAAGTATGAGTCAGAGTATAAAGGCATTTCGCTGAATAAGCTTTTCGACTCAATGCATCGGCAACTACATTTGCCTTGCCAGGGTGATACAGAATTTCACAATCATAGTCTTTTATGAGTTCCATGGAGCGTCGCTGGTAAATGTTGAGCTTATTTGGACTCAAAATATACTTAAGACTCTTGTAATCTGTATATAACTGGCATTTGGTGCCGTAGAGATAATGATGCCACATTTTCAATGCAAAAATCACAGCAGCAAGTTCAAGGTCATGAGTCAGTTGACTCTTCTCATGATCTTTGAGTTGACGAGCCGCATATGCTATGACCTTCCTCTTTGCGTCAGCACGCACCCAAGCCCTTGATATGAGGCGTCATTGAAGACCACAAAGTCTTCATTACCCTCAGGTAAGGCCAGAATAGGTGCTTCGGTCAACTTTTGTTTTAAATTCTGGAAGGCGTCTTCGTGAGCTTCTTCCCAAATAAAGGGCACATTCTTGCGAGTGAGAGAAGTGAGAGGTACAGCTAACTTCGAGAAGTCCTTAATAAATCGACGGTAATAACCCACTAATCCCAAGAAACTTCTAATTTCAGTAGCTGACTTGGGAGCTTCTTAGCTTTGAATAGCTTCTATCTTAGAAGGATCTACAGAGATTCCTTCACCAGATATCACATGTCCAAGAAATTGTATCTAATAAGATACAAGATTAACAAGTTAACAATGAGCATGAAATTCAAATAAAAGACAAGCTAAATAAATTAATCAAATTTTGTGAGAACCTGTCGCAACAAAAATTCACATTTAGAGAATTTAGCGTAGAGTCACTCTTTGCGCAGCAACTCTAGCAGTTCTCTAAGATGCACAACATGCTCGGCTTTCGTTTTGGAGTAGATGAGAATATTGTCTATGAAGACGATAACAAATTTGTCAAGCATAAGCCTACAAACACGGTTCATGAGATCCATGAGGCGCGTTTGTAAGGCCAAAGGGCATAACGAGAAACTCGTAATGCCCAGATCTGGTATCGCAAGCCATTTTAGAAACATCTTTTTCTCGCACTTTAAGCTGATGGTACCGATATTTGAGATCGGTCTTTGAGAAATAGTTGGCTCCCTGAAGTTGATCGAAAAGATCCTCTATTCTGGGTAACGGGTACTTAACTTAATTGTTACCTTGTTCAACTCCCTATAATCAATGCACATCCGGAGAGTTCCATCTTTCTTCTTAACAAACAGAACAGGAGCTCCCTAGGGAGATGAACTTGGTCGTATGAGCCCCTTGTCAAGCAGCTCTTGCAATTGCTTCATCATTTCTTGCATCTCAGCAGGCGCAAGTCGATAAGGGGCTCGAGTAATTGGTGTCGCGTCTGGCACTAAATCAATTCTGAACTCCACATGACGGTCTGGTGGGAGTCCAGAGATGTCCTCGGGAAAGACATCTGGGAAATCTGAGGCTATCGATACCTCAGCTAAAGCTTTTTTTTTTTTCAGATTTAGCATCTATTGCATATGCTAAATAAGACGTGCAAACTTTTGATATATGCTTTCTAGCTTTTAGTATAGAGATCAAGCATAAGTCACCTTTCTTTAGATCACCATATATGCAGATACCTCGGCCCTCCGGAGTCGCGAGCTTATTAACTTCTTTTTACAGATTATATTGGCGTCATGGTGAACAAGCCAATCCATACCCACTATGACGTCAAACTCGTGAAAGTCCATCGGGATAAGATCAAGTTGGAAAGTACAGTTGTCAAGCAGAATAATACAATCGCGGTAGATTTTATCAGTAGACACGCATACATCACTGGCCGTTTCGATATCAAATATAACAGGTAGAGTACTAGGAGAAATTCCAAATTTAGATGCAAATGAACTCGATATGAAAGAACGATTTGCTCCTGAATCGAAAATAACTCTAGCAGGAACAGAGTTAACAAGAAACATACCAGATACCACGTTTGGTATTTCCTTCGCTTGCTCAGCCGTTATCTGAAATGCTCGATTATGACTTCGTGCTGGCTCATTACGACGATTGAAACCTCCGCGTGATGTGCTATGTCGTGCCGGTTGATGCTGTCTTTGTTGTTGTTGTTGTTGTTGTTGAGGTCAGGGTTGTTGCTGTTGCAGTCGTGGATGATGCTCTGCATTCCGATAAACTAGGGTGAACGGATGTGTGCATGCCCGCTCAGTATGCTCAGGGCGTAAACAGATGTTGCACACGATAACTTTGTTGGGACACTCATCACTGCTATGCCCTATTTCATTGCATACATAGTATCTCACATCATTGGGATTGCAATGCCCAGTGTGAGACTTATGGCATTGCCTTGGTTCAGAATGTACCACATATGAACGAGTTCTCTGGGCCGGGGTGAACTAAACTGTCGGGAATGAGACTGTTGTGGTGAATATCTGGATGAAGATCCAGAATAGCTTCCAGTGCGTGACTTCTTAGGCGGTGACGGACAAGTCGGGTTGAAAGATGAAGTAGGAACTCCTCCAGCGCGGATAAAGTCTTGCTCGAGAATTCGAGCAGCCTCAACAACTTCAGGTACTCGGGGGTGCAGACCCTTAAGAAAACGGTCGATCTTTAGCTCTTCCGTAGCAACTTGGTAGTCAGACAACAGGCTTAGACGTGTAAATTCAATGTCATACTCAGTCACCGATTTGGTTCCTTGTGTAAGAGACATCAATTTCTCCTCCAAACGCTTCTTTTCATCAGCCGGGCAGTACTGGCAAAAGAAGATCACCTTGAAGTCATCCCAAGATAGGGACTTAATCCAGTTGGCTTCGTGCATATTCTCCTGAGATCTCCACCACATAACAACGCCACCTTCAAATAATGTTGTAGCAAAGCTGACCTTCGACTCTTCAGTGCAATCACTAATAAGGAATATACGCTCGATGCTCGTAATCAACTCGAGCGCCACAATAAAATTAGCAGCTCCTTTGAAAGATTGTGCTTCGCAAGCCTTGAAGTAACGAAAATTGCAGCCCTTAGGAGGAATCACAGGAATGTCCTCCTCGTCAGTGTCGTCATCACGACGTCCGGTATCCTCATGCTGTTTCTTCCTACGCTCTTCTCTACGCCTAGTTTCGACTTCATCGCGAGCATGAAACTGGTCTTGCAAAAATTTAGCCTGACGCTCATTGTTTTCATTGAACATAGTTTGCATCATTTGCATGATCTGTTTAGGAGTGAGTCCACCTCCAGCTCCTTCACTAGATCCAGACATATTCTAAAATAAAATAGATAATGCTTGCATAAGAATCAGTATACTCCTATTCTACCCATATGCCCAATTCCTAAAGCAAAGTCATAACCTATCTCAGTTCAAATTAAGCCTAGATATTCGAAGCTAATATCTTTGCATAAAAGTTTGAGTCTAAATGTTATTGCTAACACTTGAATCCCTTAAACTAATGCTCTGATACCATCCTGCCACATCCTTGTTTTAAGACATGCGTGCATAATCCCCAGGAATAGATAACAATAGCCTTAATCATCATAATAAGTCTAAAGCATGCATAAATCTAAATAAAGCATTACAATAAGTCATGCACTACACGTGCTACAAGGTTACAGTACTAAGTGCTATTACATCACAATAATAACAAAAGCAGGTACCCAGATCCCAATGCATCACAAAGCTATACCACAAGCTGAATAGTGAGCTAAAGTCCTCTAGGTTGATCAGAAAATGAACCTAAGCAGATGGTCCAGCTTGTTCTTTACCTTTGCCTGTAAAATAAAAAGTAGCAACTGTAAACTAATTGCTTAGTGAGATAACAGATAATCATGATGCATGTATAATATGTGGCAAAAATAAATATGCCTATAAAGGCAGCTCAGAAATAATGCTTGCATCAGATTAATTGCTTTTACCAGAATGATTGCTTGCACAAATTGAGACAATGCACGCTGAAAAGAAAATGCTACCACTAGGGTTACCGCTTACAGATGATCAGTCTGTGATGCGGGGCTAGCTACCCGCATAAATGTTTGGGATAGTGGTAAGCATCTAGTTTGCTTGCAATGATGTAAAATGCTCATGAAATGCACAACGAACGCTTAAACAAGGCTTACTGAATAATATGCTGAAAGATAGACAAATAACAGTATATAATGCATATTAATAAAACAAATGTGAGATCTGGTTAAGCTGGGCACCGCATGTACCTCAGTGTTCACCTTCACTTACATAAGCTCTATTGAAGGTCAAAGAAAGCATATAGAAGCAAAGTATGTCTCAATTACATAAAATACATGTAAACATGAATAACTGTTACTCACAGTACTGTTAATGCTTGCACCGACTTATCTAGGCTATAATTCTGGCTTTGCAATATTTCTGAAGGCTTTGACACTTTAAATAAGCTTTAATAGACTCTGGCACTTAGCTTTGGCCCATAACCGAATTACACACTTTAATTAAATGACTGGTGTGCAATGAAGTGTCTGTAATTTACATTACAGAGTGTATAACAAATCAATAAAACTAGCTTATAAATAAAAAGGCTTTGAACATTGCTAGGTGTTTGTAACTTTTAAATATAATTAAGTTTGGCCAATGGACACTTAATTATATTTAAGCATACATTTACATATATAATCATTCAAAAACACACATATAGCAATTTCTCACATACATCAAATATATGTCAATTATATGAAAGATTTGTTAAAATGTTTTCTATCAATTTATGATAGAAACTAGGTTGATTTTTAATGCTTAATTGTGTGTTGAACTTATGCTAGAAATATTGTGAATACAAATATCAGAAATTCGATTTTAGAAGGAAAATAGGCTGCTGTGTTTTGTATTAAACATTCGAGATTCACATCCCATATGAATCTCGGTCAAAGCTTCATAGTATCCGAGATTGTATGTAGTTATCCGAGATCATATATATGTGAGAAAGGAACCGAATATATGGCTGTTGTCCCTATTTTACAATACATATATATATTTGTGTTGTTTCTGATCTTCTACATACATATATTAAGTGAATCTCGGATCTTACACACAAACTATCCGAGATTAAACATAAATGAAAAGAACCGAGATTAGTGATATCATTTATCCGAGATTGTTGTGGTGATGCCATATCTGAGATTAGTGTAGGAACAAGAGTGTTGTTTCTGTTTTTGGGACATACAACCGAGATTACACATATCCGAGATTGTGTAATCTCGGATAAAACATCCGAGATTTTGGAGATATTTGAGATCACTTTCTCATTGAATCTCGGTCCTTTTCCTTGCTGTTTTCTTTTATTTTCAGCAGCTATTTAGGGAGATTAAAAGAGGTTAGATGCTTGTATTTGATGATCAATCACACACACATAATCATAAGGCTTGGCCGAAGGCCATAAGCCTTCTCGGCCTTCTTCTTTTTCGATTAACGACAACGAGAAAAGTTGGACACCAACAAAGTTTCTTAATCTCAGGACTTTGATTCTAAAACTGATATTGAAGCTTCAAATTCTTTGATTCTAAAACTGATATTGAAGCTTCAAATTGTTAAAGTGATCAATCATACACATAACTAAGACATGCATAAGTTTTATTTCAAACTTGCAACACTCATTTTTGTTTAATTTGATAAATTTGAAGCTGATTTATGTGTTCAAAAGAGTACAGAAGCCGTAGGCTTCTCTATGGGTACAATCATATCAATTACCTTGGGTTCTTGTTGATTGTGGCTAAATTGCTTGATCGTGGCTTGAATTCTTGAATTTATTTGCAAAATGATGAATCTTGATGTTGAAGATGAAGTCGTGAGAGCTTGAGAGGAAGAGCAGACATAAGAGTTTGGTGAAATGAGCCTTATATTTCATCAAATTTCCTTTGTCCCATTTTTATTTTAATTTTACCACTTTATAAGTAATACTTTACATATAATTAAGTAAATTATAAAAATTCCATTACTTAATTAAATTATTCAGTAATTAACTTCATTAAGCTTTCAAAATTACATCTTCAAAGACAGACTGTCACATAAGCGCAAATTGCAACACAAATGCACAATTAAGAAAACAAGGTGTTACAACTAGAGTTCTAGTAGGCCTGCTGGACCCAAATAAGTTTACGTCATCAGAGTTCAAGGAGTTAGCTACCTTTCTTAGAGGTAGTTATATTTTGGGGATGGTATAATCATGCTTCGGATATTGTGTAACGTAACCAGGGATTTCCGTGACTTATGATGTGAATTAAAGTTTTAAATTATCGGGGTTTCCATTTATTTACCTTGGGAATTATTAAGGATTATTTACTTTTGTTGACGTGTCATTTACGTGGCATTGGGAGTAGTTTGAGGGTGTTACAAAAGTAGATATATCCTTACTTGACACTTAAGTAGATTGCCAATTGACATATTTTTTATTTGACACATGTAATTTTTTATTTTTATTTATAAATTGATTTACATTAATTTATACTTACTATGTTTTGGGGATTCTTTTACCAATCCTGGATTAATAGAATCCATTTTTAATGGCTAAGTATACAATGCTTGTTAAATAAAAATTCTGATTTCTAAGTATTAATATTAATAATTATAAAACCAAGAATTTATTGTATCTTAGTTTTCTATTGTTATTAATTATAAATAAAGTTAAAGGTTTTCTCATTCATTACATGGTGGTTCCTTAATTTAAAAAAAAATTATTTCCATCATTATTTAAAATAAATATTAAGTAACATTTTTTTTCATAAGATTTTTAATTTATGTCGTGCAATATCGAATTTTATAATTTTTAAAATTTGTAATTTATTAAAAAACAATTATTTAAACAATTTCGTATATTACGGGGATTAATAAATTAGTTGACCTAAATTGTATAAAGAGTTCCCAAAAAGCAAAGGAAGTGGTTTTTTTTTTTCACGCAACAGTATATAAGTTCTGAAATCCCACGAGACTTGGGGCAATAGAGTAATTTAGAAGGTTAGGTGCCGTTTGGATTGCATGAATTTAAAATGATGGATTATAAAATGGTAAGATTTTAAAATAATTAGGAGAATGGGTGGATTATGAAATGAGGAGAAATGAGGAATATGAAATGCTAAATGAATCAAAATCCTATCTTTTTAGTTTTTATCCAAACATGACACAGGAATGATTTCAAAATCCAAATCCTAAATTAGTTGTTGAAATCCTCCGAACCAAACCCACCTTAGTTTGCCGGGAAAAAAATATAGTTTCGAGCCAAAGGAATAATGAGATAATTGCTTGAAATAAAAAGCTACTTACACAATTTTTCTTATTACAACGTTTTACTTTATTTTGTACTATTAATTGGATCCTACTAACACTTTGCTCCCTTTCTAGGCAATGGTTATACTTGCCAAACAGGTAGCCGATCATGCAGCGACAAGGACATGATTATGGTACGTACAAAGATGAAATTCAAACAATGTTTGACATCAGACCTTATTCCAAGATGACTGTGAATGAAAACCAAGAACACACAATTATTTTAAAAAAGAAAACCCAGAATTGAAAATCAAAAAGAAAACCCAGATTTGAAGATTATCAAGAAGATTTACAAAGAAAACTCATACAAATTGCAAAAGATGAAATTAAAGCTTTAAAACCCTAACTCAAGCATCATCCCAAAACCCAATATGATGCCTAAATACCTTGACGATTTTCTGGTGGAGGAGGAGGAATCACCAACGTGATTTTGAAACCCTAACTCAAGCATTCATCGCCTCCATCCTTAAAGATGACAGATCTGGAGACGGAAGAGGTGAGATGAAGACGATGGTGGCCGAAGGTCGCCTCCCTTCTTCTTTCTCTCTTCGTCGCGCGCTCTCTCTCTCACGCTCTCTTTCTTTGAAATGGGAACCAACTTAAAGATGACATACCTGGAAATGGAGGTCGCCTCCCCTTCGCCGGAGGTCGCCTCCCTTCTTCTTTCTCTCTGTCGCGCTCTCTCTAAAATGAACGCTCTCTCTAAAATGAAATGGGAACCGGTTAAAAATTAGAATTAACCGGTTACATCCAATAGATTGCATTAAATGACAGGTTAAGCTTAATAGGATACAATTATTGGTACAAAATAAGGTAAAATGTTGTAACAAGAAAAAAGACGTAAGCAGGTTGCTATTTGATGCAATTTGCCCAAGGAATAATACCTTCTAAGCCAAATTTAGGGTTTTCAAGTTAACCACTCGATCTCTCGAGTTTGTTCCTCTTGAAATCTGAATCCAGAATTACGTTCAAATCCAACAACATTCAACAATCTTCCTTCAATCCTTCGAATCGATCTGAAACATGCCTCAGAGACACTCGAAGAACAACAACGATCTCGCGTTCTTCACGTACGACGAGAAGAGGAAGCTAGGTTACGGTACTCAGAAGGAGAGGCTTGGTAAAGACTCCATCAAACCTTTCGATACTTGCTCTTTATGCTTGAAACCCTTCATCGATCCTTTATGCTGTCAAAAAGGTCATGTCTTCTGTAAAGAATGCATCCTCGAGTGTTTGCTGTCCCAAAAGAAAGATATCCAAAGGTAGTTTACTTAATATAATCTGTGTTTGTACTTGCTTGAATCATATTATCATGAATTAGAGGTTTTTAATCGGAAGAGGAGCTAAATTGGTTTAGACATGAACTATTCCTTCCCAATTAGGGTAATTGCAAAAGTAGCAACTTACTTTGCTAAAATTCATGATAATAGCAACCTTATGTTTACAGGTTATAGAAATCTAGTCTAACTTTTTGTGATTATAACGACCTATTTTGAATTTATCAAATATAGCAATATATTTTACTTTTTTCGAGTTCATAGCAACTAGTAGGTTACCCTATGTGATATGTCAATTTTTTGATGCACGGAATCAAATTTGGTAAAGTTATCCATGTTATAAACTTAATCTGCTGAAAACCCTTTGTATTCCTATAAGCATAAATGATTAATCAATAATAATTTTATAACCAGAAAGGGTTTCTAGCCTAGTGGTACCAGTGGTGAGTAGTTAAAGGGACCCCAAGGTTGGTGGTTCGAGTCCATTATGGACAAAGGTGTAGGGATTTAGTAGTAGGCTTAGATGAGTGTTTGTTCTGCCGTACAAAAAGTAAATAATTTTATGACTTGGATAACGCTGCCAAACTATAGTCTACATCATCCAAAAATTGACATGTCATTTAGAAAACCAACTAGTTTGCCATAATCATGAAAAAATAGAAAGTAGATTGCTATAGTTGATACCTGATAACATTTAAAAATGAGTTGCTAAAATTGTTATTTATTGATAAAGTTCAAATAGGAAAATTTCATTCATAGCAAACAAAGTTGTGGTAGTCAAGAATGTGGAAACTGTTGAATGTAAATTTGGAAACGAAAATTAAGTAAAAGCCGGATCTTATGATTCGGAATCTTTAATTGCAACTTATTGGAAGGTTCAATGATACCGAGCTGGGTCTATTTTGGGTTTGAGAAGACCACTAGTTTTTGGAATCAAATGAGTTAGTTGTATTGAGATTGCACATGGAAAAGATAAACTTGAGATTCATAAGTGATGTTGGGATGCATGATCGATATATATCATTACAGATCACCTATTCACCTGGTTGCTACTGATATATAGGAACTGCCATGATGGTGTGCCATGTACATTTGATTTCTTTTGCTCCACAAACTTATTTTACATTAGTTTGAGATCATCTGTATATACGGGTATGTCATTTCTTTTGCCGTCAATGTCTAATGGTTGTTTATACTGAAATATTGTGTAGCTTGCAATTCATGTTCGATAATATGGGTTAAGGGAATTTGTTATTATATATGGAAGAAGATGAAAAGTGTAAATATGGGTTGAAAGTGCAAAGATTGGCTGATGTATTCATGAAAAGTGATCTACATAGTGCTTCAGTACTTGTTCATTCACGCTCTTTTACCGATTGAATCACAATGTTGGAATTGACTTGTTAATTCTAATCGTTACCTGTTCTCTCTTTTTAAAAAAATACAATTTCATTAATATTTTTGGCTATGCAGTTAATAGCGTCTCGCGGTCCAATAGCGGTCAAGACCGCTATTTGCTATCGCGGTTATTGCGGTGATATATCGGTGATATAGCGGTATATTATATATATATATATATATATATATATATATAATCGTAATCATAGACATAAAGAACATAATATGAAGAACTAAAATCCTAAAGAACATAATATGAAGAACTAAAATCCTAAAGAACATAAACATAAAGAACAAAAGTCATAAAGAACTAAAATCATGAAGGTCATAGAATCGAACAACACATTAAACAATCAAAGATAAACAAGATATAGCATTACTTTATAAAGTATTAAACAAAGTATTAAAGATATAACAAAATATAGCTTAAAGAAGGATCGATCTGGACTGCTCCTCCAAATAGCGGTAAATAGCGGTAAATAGCGCCGCTATTCGCAGAACCGCTATTTAGCACCGCTATTTAGGACCACTATTTTTTCAAGGACCGCTAACCGCTATAGCACTGCTATAGCGGCGCAATTAACTGCCCAGATTTTTGGTAACTTCAGTGAGGTTGTTAGTTGTATTTTGTGGGTAATCTTAGTAGGCGTAAACTCCCTAATAAAGTTGTCACAAAATTATTTTTTACACTTGGATTGCAGACCATTACGATCTACTAGCTAGTCCTTTACTCATTTATCTAAGAACTATTGAGCAGGACATAGGTGCACTAAACATGTTTTGACGATGAATCATAAAGTTTTTGGCCATTAACGGGATGAACAAGAAACTCTGGTCTCATGTGCAAATGGGCTAGGGGCTAGCTAGACAACATCTTTTTATTGCATGAGGCACACTGATGCGCAGGTCCCTTGATGCCTAAACATGGTGTGAGGTGCATGACTTTTCGAAAAGAGGAGTTTCCAAAATATTAAAATATATACATGTGCATAATTCAGTACATTATAAGTTACATTTCTTGTTCAACTTAATATGGATGAGTGATGAAAATTCGACTACTCAACAACTTTAATAACTGATATTGTTTAACAAGTTACAAGTAAATGCATAAATTAACTCTCGATATTGACTAGCGTAGATATTATGTAATGCATGCTTTTATATACAGCGACTAAGAAATACCTTATATAACGAATTTAAAAATTGGGTTCCATACTTCCATGTTACAGTTTACAATGGTCAGAAGTCGAAAGATTCTACGGTGAAATTTTGGAAATTCATTAGTGTGAAAATGCTAACTTTTAACTGTGTGATAAAATTGTGGAAACTTGATTACATGGCACTAATGTCTGTCACAGGAAACTAGCTGCGCATACTGCTCAGCAGAAGCAAGAAAAAGATGAAGAAGCTGAGAAGTTAATGCTACTAAAAGCTAGAGAACTCGATGCATTTGATCAGCAAAACCACGGTGCCGTACCCCAATACAGTGATAAAAACTTCAGCAGGGACAGAAATGGATTCCATGGAGCAAACAGCGTTAAAACCACATCTTATGAAGCGGAAGCACTCCGAACCATGAAAGCATTTTGGTTGCCCTCTGCTACACCCGAAGCACCTGTTAAAATAAATGCCCCATCCACCAGCACAACCTGCCCTGAAGGTAATGAGAAGCTTAAAATGAAGTCCCTTTTCTCTATTCACTTCACCGAAGACACAAATGAAGAGAAAAATGCTTCAGCCCTAGACAAAACGTATATATGTCCTAGCTGCAAGGTGACGTTAACTAATACGTTAGCACTTGTGGCTCTAAGTTCTTGTGGACATGTTTTCTGTAAGAAATGTGCAGATAAATTCATGGTGGTTGATAAGGTGTGTCTAGTGTGCAATAAGGGCTGCAAAGAGAGGAACCTGATTAACTTGGAGAAGGGCGGAACTGGGTTTGCGGGTCATGGGGATAATCTTGAAGCAAAAGACTTTAAGCATCTAGGAAGTGGTTCTGGATTAGGCTTGGTCAGACCGGCACAAAAAACATGATCTTTTTGGTATCTTGGTTCGGTGATGGTTACTATGTTGAAACTTACTAATCATACAACTTTGATATTGTTATGTTTTTTGCTCTTTAAGAATTGTATGGTTATGCGTTGTATTCATTTCTGCATGTTTTCCTTCCTTCTGGAATAGTGGAATTTGGCAGTTATTTTTGTTGGATTCTACCCATGTAAATCAGCCTGCATGTTACGAACTAGGGCTGAAAATTTTTAGTCTAAAATTAGAATAGATTAAAAATCTGAAAAAAAAAAAACCGATATCGCACTACTTATGCATACCCCTGCCAATAGTATCTTCTTTGGTCTTGTAACCAGATATTTTAACCACGACAGGAACTAAAACTATGCGGTGTTTGATTTTGATTAATAAGAGTGATTATTAGATTATTACGTTATAATAATGTAAATAATATATTATAACTGTCTCGATTGTATTTGCTAATAGTTGATTATTTTGTTTAAAATTAACAATATCATGTGTTTTTAAAAGGTAAAACAATACAGCTTTGCTTATAATGATTTGACAGCTAGGTCTTTTCCATTCATGTATTTTTAGGAAGATGATACATAAAGTCTGGTCGCTGGGATCTCTACAACTCTTTGAAATTGAAATGTTTTAGCAAGTCTAACTAGTTTATGAGAACTTCCATTTTACATGCTTAGAAAAATCACTGCATGAAGACGAGGCATGAGGAACTCTCAGAAATGGAAGATCAACGAATCATTATCAGAAGTCAAGATCCAAGTTCACCGGTGATTCTCTAATAGATGGAGTCACCGACTCCAAAATAATTTGATGTTAATGCTCGTCCAAAATAAAATGAAAACATATCAAATTACAGGACGTGTTGATATAGTTTTTTTGCACGTCAGAGTTGGCATTGAGCTCTGAGCTCTGGTAGGACTTCCGACTAACACATGTGACGGTGCAACGGATGCATCCGACACTCTAGTCGTTCCGACAGGGACACGAGGTCCTTCTGTACTTGTCTCAACATATGAGACCAACTCAAGTGTCTTAATGTGTATAGGCTCTATGACTTGTGGACAAATAAATGTACGATGGGGCAGAGATGTACTTATTTCAATATCCATAGGATCCGAATGATCCCAGGATATCATATGTTGAATCCCCGTGAAGAAGTGAAACATCTTCTTGTTGAGAAGGAGATGAGTGGCTGGAGGGGTGTACAGTGGGTACTGGTTGTTTCAATGTCAACTCTCATAGGAGAGCTAACAGTAGATGTGGCTGGTTTGGGTCTCCCTCACACTCATCCTTACCCCCTCATCTACTTCTTGAACAGGTAAACGCTCAGAATGAGATATTTCAACTATAGCCCCAGCAACATCATGATCATGATCATCATCATCTTGATCATCACCATCATCACCTCCACCTTGGACATCAGATAATGTTCTTTCTGAATCTTCTCGCTGCTCACCACCCCTTTCAACTCCTTCCTCCCTCATCTCAGTTCAGCAATCCCGTGTTGCTGAACCTGCTCCACTAAAGCTCCGGGGATATGATGCCTCGGTTGTTGAGGCTCCACAAGAGCATGATCTATTCGATATAAGCGCACACTCTTAGCATTTTCATCGGCATATCTCAACACAGATTCTAGAATTGGCAAGATGTTAGCATTAGGATCATCCCGGGCACTATTAAGGCTCATCATGACATAATCAGGACATCTTATGGAGTGAGTCCTCTTCGGAATATTTTCATTCGCCCTTAGGATTCCTCGAATTAGAATTTGTATGAACCTTTGGAGCGGAACAAAATTGCGAGCACGATTTGTGGTATTAGCTAGCACCACTTCCTTTAGGTCCTCCCATATGCATTGTGCAAAATCATAGTGTTTGTTGTAAGCAACACCATGAAATATTTTGAGTGCATGGACACTCCCTCGATTGACTCCCGTATGCTTTGAGGTCATACATCTATTCAAGATTCCGAATAGTGTATACCATTCGCCATTTAGTTCATTTCGATGAAACATTTAACTCTATGGGAGCGGCTTAGTATAACCCAGACTGATGATGTCTCTACACAACTGTTCATCAGAGACAAAGTCTTCAAAATCAGCAAAATCAGGAAAATTAACCCTGTCTATCCTTCTTGGCAGGAACATATTGTGTCTAAGTCTCTAAGTCTGGCCAGTGTTATCTTTGCCTTGAACTTATCAATTGTGACCTTGAAATGATGGTCACCGACATAAGGTATGAACTTGATTGTATGCCAGAATTGATGAAGACAGAATTGATGAAGATAGATAAATGGGATTGTGGGTTTGTATCGAAGTAGGTATCCAAGAGGGTGGCCTTTCAGTATTTCCACAATGACTGGGTGGCTCACTTTGATAACATATGGGTCGAAACGGTGATTGTTATCCAAAAGAATTAGGAAGTGTTTAGGCTTCAACAATAGGGTGTCAGGGATGGGAGTACAGGGTGTTGGTCCAACAACAGAAGTGGATTTGACTGGTTTTGAGACAATGGTGTGGTTTGATGATGAATGTGAATCAGATTAGTTTGAATTATGGGTGGGTGTATGGGAAGCCATTTGTATCCTGTAAATATAACAAGCATGTTAGTCTCATCAGGTAAGTATAAAAAGATTCCTACAGATAAAGAAAAATGCCATTTTTCAAGAAATTAGAAAATTTCGTGTCACATTGTTTAAAGCATCGGGATTCCAGGCAATAATTTTAAAATATTACTGTGAGGACTCTTACCATTAAGGGACCAATGTTGATGAAAGACATATTTCAAAATTTTAACTTGAAAAATGTGAAATTTCTCTGAAAAATGAAATTCCCACACTTAGAAAATCTTTTTTGATATGAATCTCGAGTAAAGCATGATGAAACTCGAATATAAGAGTGAATCTTGAATGGTTTATCATGAAACTCGATTTTCACATTATGAATCTCGGATAAAGAGTCATGATCAAAATCGAATGACTTATAATCAAACTCGATTGAAACTTAATCAAACTCGATTGAGTCTTAACCAAACTCGATTGAACCTTCATCAAACTCGATTGATACTTGGGAAAACTTGGATGAAGTTTCATACGAGTTTGAAGATAAAACTTTTGTAAGTCCTTTTACTCACTGAAAATTTCAAAAATTCAGTCCAGACACTTTAAAACCTAAAAATTCACATGACCAAGTTTGAAATACCATTCTAAACAAAGATCCATTCTGAACTTGGTCCAAAAACAACTTAATAACCCTCAAATCTCTGATTTTCAGGCATTCATCAACTCGAAAAAGTTATACTGAAAACTCAAATTAAATGTCATATACTGCATCATAAGTCATGAAATTTGAAATCCAAGATTAGTTCACCATGATGCATACATACAAACAATCAATTTTAACTTTTAAACAACCAATCAAGATTCCATGAAGTTGCAGGCATCAACGATATGAAGAACACTCACTGACAGTTATATAGAACACAAAAAAAACGAAATACAGATAAAAATAAAAAAACAATAACAAGAAACAAGAAAAACTAACAAATTTGCACTGAAAATAAACTGAATCACACAAGAAACGATTGAAATGTGAGAGAAAAAGTGAGAAAGGCGGTGAACAGTGTTCGATAAATGGGAAAAAGTGTATTTGAATTTTGAATTTCAAATTTAAAGTTTTTTGAAATTTCATTGGGCCCACTATGTCTTTCTATTTTTCATTAAAGCCCACATTTAAGTCCAAATAAAAGAATCACACACATAACTAAACAAAAATAAAAGGATAAAATAAAAACAAACACACATACGAAATAAAAAAATTAAAAATAAAATGAAATAAAGTAAAAAAAAATATGCTCCCACTTGAAAGCTGTGTATGAGCTCCCCTCAGATTGATAACACCTTTTAAAAACGCTCCCCCTGCAATTAAGTACATTGTTGGAAATAACATTATATGTTTATGAATGTAATAGTCCAGGGTGCATTTTGTAATTACTCAATAGTTGTATTTGTATATAAATAGAATGAATGGTATTGTAGCTGTACACTTTTGCACGGAATTGTATGCATTGTATGGATATGACATTTTGATATTTTGCTATGCAAAAAAGTCTCTCTAGCAGCGTATGTAATTTTCCTCTCATTTTATTGAAATCATTCAGTTGTTTGTGTAATTGTTTATGTTCTTATTGCTTAATTGTTGTATTACTTGTTGATATTGAAATAAAAATTGGTATCAGAGCCTAATATGACTAAATTTTTATGATTTTTGAATCTGAAAATCAAGTTTTCAAGCAATGTTTTACCGAAACCCTTCAAAAACAGAAAATCTTGTTGGGTTTTTGATTCTTTGGATGAAATGAAGTGATAATTGGATCGAAGGTGGCGTTATTAAAGACGAATTGATTGATATAAGTATCAGATTTTAATTCCAAACACATAAATTTTAATATGGATCTTACTGATTTTTGAAAAAAAAAAGTGTGTTCTTCACGTTTTTTTTGGTCTATTTTTGGGGTTTTAATATGAAATTAGACAAAGTTTTCTCTCAAAAAGTGTTTCTAAGTGAAAACCGAACATTCGATATTAATTTGAGATCAATTCATGGATTTTTTTGTTGAAAATTGTGAATTTGAACGTGGTTTTATCAGACTCTGTTCAAACTCGGGCAACACTAAATTTTTAGTTTTGACCAAGTTTTACAAAGAGTGCAATCGAGTTTGATCAAAGTATTGACCGAGTTTGATCAAAGAGTTGACCGAGTTTGATCACTCTTTGACCGAGTTTGTTCAATAATTGACTGAGTTTGTTTACATTTCTTTTGAAATTGATAAAACTTGGTTTGAATTTACTTAATTGAACATCGAGTTTGATTACTTGACATTGGAGTTTGATTACTCACTCTTTGAGTATACTCAGCTAGGTCATTCGAGTTTGATCAGATGTCTTCAAGTTCAAACATAATTGATTCAAGTTCATTCATTAGTCATTCGAGTTGACTCATTAGTCATTCGAGTTTACTCATAGTATCATTCGAGTTTGATACCTCATTAATCGAGTTTGATCATTTATTGATCGAGTTTGATCCTTCATAGATCAAGTTTGATCCTTCATAGTTCGAGTTTGTGTACTCTTCAATCGAGTTTGTTCCTATACTCTTTGAGTTTCATACAGTGTTTTTAGTGTTGAATCAGAATTCACTCAAAACTCAATAAAAGATCTTGGATGTTTAGTATCAATGAATTAAACATGTCAAAGGACGTTCTAGCCATGGGATCAGAGACTAAACATCCAATTTTGTACAGAGGGGAGTATGTTCAATGGAGGGAAAGGTTTATCGAGTTTATTAGTTTTCATGATCTATCTGATGATATGCTGACCTCACTGACAGATGGTTTAGCAAGATTTTTTTGTCACAATTCCAACAGTACCAAATGGGAATCCCCCAGTACCTGAAAGTACTGAAGAGGTTACAACTGCTAATTTGTCGAAAGCTCAGAAAAGAAGGAAATTAGGAGATAAGACAGCCAGGAAATTCTTGCTTCTCTCGATCCCAAATGATATATACATCAGCCTGACAAACAACACCACAACCAAATCCATTTGGGATGAGGTGTGCAAACTGATGAGAGGCTCAGATAAAGCTGCTACAAACAGAGCAAGGAACAGTTTAATGTCATTTGAAAAATTTTTAGAGCGAGAGAAGGGGGAATTGTTGGAGACCACATACTTAAGGTTTGTCAACCAAGTCAGTGAGATAAAGAGAAACGGGGTTACAAAGTCTAATTTGGATATTAATGACAAATTTCTAAATATACTCAATCCTGAGTGGGACAAGTATACCATAATAATTTAACAGACCAAGGAAATTGATGAGATGGACATCCATATGGTCTTTGAAAATTTAAACAACTAATCAGGAAGTTTTTTTGAGGAAGGTATCAGGAAAGAAGCACGCTGAAAAAGCTACAGTTGATCCACTGGCTCTCCTAGCAGACAAGAATTATAAGTATAAGTTGAAAAAGGAGAAGCGAATGGTAATAAGCACTTCTTCAGAATCTGAATCACTGCCTCATCAGCAGACCCGGAAATAGAAGAAATGAAGAAGCAGATGACACTTCTGACAAAGGCATTCCAAAAGAATTTTATCGCAAACCAACGAACAACAAGATGCGATACAAAACTGGATCCAGAAAGTATGAGAAGAAAGAGAAATATGAAAAGACTGGAGAAAGCAATGGGAAAAAGTTTGAGAAGTTTGAAAAGCCTAAGAAGTCTGCTAAGAAGGAAGACGAGCAGAATTGCTACAACTGTGAAAAGCCAGGCCATTATGCTAGAGAATGTAGGCAGTCTGTAGTAAAAAAATTCATATTACTACACTTGGAAGGCTTTGCTTGCCAAATAGAAGGAAGCTGGAAAGGCTCTAATGGCGGAAGATGACCACTGGCTCCAACTATCTAAAGATGAGGATATTCACATATGCTTGAATTCAGAATTCTTTAATGAATTTGAACAAAGTGAATCTGCTATGATTACTAAGCACGATGTTTGGGTCGGGTTGACAGACGATGAAGAGGAAGAGAAATAAGATTTCGATTCACAGTCTAAATTAAGAGAAGATGTGTTGTTGATGGCTACATGAGAAGCTGAGTGCAACAAAGAGCAAGAGGTTGATGGTTCAGAATCAGATACTTCAGATCAATCAGAGACACCCGAGGTACATTCTAATCCTGACTCACATGTAGATAACTCCTGTGAGGTTGAACAAAAACTAGCTCAAATGGCTTAGATGCTGAAACGATTTGAAAAATCATTAAAATCCGAGAAGAAGAATACCCAATCTTTGGAAAACAAATTAAGACTTGAACATGCATTAGTGTTAGAGTTTTCCAAAGATAAGGCATTCGCGTTAAAAATGTGTTTCTGATTTGGAAGAAAAATACAATGATCTTCAACTTGAGAACAAAAAGTTGAGTAACAATATTACTGACCTAAATGAAAAACTTAAATCAGCTGAATTAGAATCAGCCAATTATTCTGTAAATATAATTCTATCTTTGCTGAAAGAACGAAGCATTATGAGAAAATCAAATTTTTAGAAGATGAATTTTTAAAGAGAGGTCAAACAGATCAGACGATCTATTTAAATCAACCAAAAGACACAGATTTTTATAATTCTAAAGCTGGAATTGGTTGTGAAAAACCTAAATATCTAACGAAAGCAATTTCGAGCACTCCAACTTTATATGATACTAGATACATGAATTTAGGATTAAAAATAGTGTTTTTAAAAGCTTCAGAAAGAAGTAGATATAGGTGAAGATCTGAAAAGGTTAAGAGAAGATAAAATGCAACTTAATCTGGATTATAACATTCTGAATGTAAGTTATAAGAATCCATCAAAACCAGAAGAGTATATTCAGACATATTCTGATAAAGATTTGTCTAAAAATACAGCTCTCACTCAAAAGCCATATATTCCAAATTCAATTCTTGAGAAGATTACTGACATTGAATTGAAAATAAAAACTTTTGAGAATGAAAAAGTAAAGCTTCAGGCTGTTATTCAAGATTTAGAAATAAAGCTTAAATCACAGCCTGAACTAAATCAGAAAACTTCAATTAAACCTGAATCCATTGAATCTGAAAAGGAGTTTGATATGTTCATGAACTCTGATTTTAATTATTTAGTTGAAATGTTTGTCAAGATTGATAAATTTGTAAAACCTCTTCATGACAAACAAACTGATAAAACTGAAGGACCAGTAAGTATTTTGAAAAGAATACCTACAACTCCTAAGGTTGAATCAGATTCATCACCTGTTTTGAAACGAAAGGAGAAAGCAAAATTTTCTTTTGTTACTCCTATATTTGAAAAGGTGAATCGTCTTCTTCGAAGGTTACCAAAGCAAAGAGATTAGATGCTTCTCATGGTAAGAAAGTTTTACAGAATAAAGCTGAATCTAATTTGACTATTCTCATTCTTCTTTTATGTTAGATAATACTATGAAAAGATCTTCGAAACAAATGTGGAGAAAGAAGGAAGTTTAAAAGAATAAGACCAGTTTTCAAAAAGAGTTCAGAATAAAAGACAAAAGTATTACAAATAAAACTAGTTTCGTAGGGAAATATGTTTGTAATAACTCAAATGCTAAACATTGTTCCAAATATTCTCGTAATGAACTGTTGTCTTTTAATTCTGTTAGTTGCCATGCTTTGAATGCAAAATCATTATATAATTCTAATGTGCATGTATGGGTAGAAAAGAACAAGGTTCCCAATTTTAGACAGAAACGGGTTCCAAAGAAACAAATTCCAAAACCAGTTCCTAAAAGATCTGTTAAGAAAAGGATACCCAAGAAAACTGTCAAAAAGTGGGTTCCTAAAGCAAAGAAAATATTTGTTTCTCTACCTAAAGTAACACCACATGATTTATCTAAATCAAAAGTACCCAACTATAAGTGGGTACCTCACTATTTACTTCATCTTGTAGGTAAATCATGTGTGGTACCTTGATTCTGGATGTTCCAAGCACATGAACGGACAACGAGACACCCTAACGAATTTTGTGGATAAAATCGGTGGGACGGTCAGATTCGACAATGATCAATTATGTCCGATCAGAGGCTATGGAAGTCTAGAATATGAGAAGATCACAATACAGAAAGTGTTTTATGTCGATGGTCTTGGCCATAACTTGTTCAGTATTGGTCAACTGTGCGATAAATGGTTAGAAGTCAAGTTTAAGGCAAACCGGTGTGGGAAAGAAATCCTAGCTAGAACTAGGATGACGAATTTGTACTCAATAGATTTGGCCAACATGAATCTGAAAAAGGATGTCTGTCTACTGTCAAGGCATCTTCAAAGGAGTCCTGGTTGTTGTAACACCTTGCTTTCTAAATTATGCGTGTATGTGATAATTTGTATTTGATTTATGTAATTTGTGAAATTAATGAAATTAATTTCTAAATAACGCTATTAAGTAATTAATTTTAGAGTAAATTACAGAAATGGTCCCTGTGGTTTGTTCAAAATTATGGAAACGGTCCCTCAACTTTCAAAGTTGCAGTGGCGGTCCCTCAAACCAATTTTTAGTTGCAGAATTGGTCCCTCTGTTTCTAAATTTTTTAAAAATGACGATTTTGCCCTTCTTTCAATTACAAGTTTGGTAATTTCAATTTTGGTCCTTTCTTAATTTTTCACTTTTAGTTTTAAATTTGAAATAATAATATAATAAATTATGATTTGATTCATTATTAATCATATTATTATTATTATTATTATTATTATTATTATTATTATTATTATTATTATTATTATTATTATTATTATTATTATTATTAATATTATTATTATTATTATTATTATTGTTATTGATTGTACCTATTTATTTCGTAAAATAAATCTATATTTTCTTACTAAAAAATATTTTTATTTATATACTTAATTAGTTAACTTATGCATCTTTTTATGTATTCAATTTATTTATTAAAATTTTATTTATTTATATTTTATTCGTTAAACTATCGTATAATTTTATTATTTATACTTTCCATCAACCTATTTCATTACTTTTAGTAAAGTTGAATTTGTGTAAATTTTGATTTAAATTTACTAATTCATTACGTTTTGATTTAAGTTTGCTAATTAGTATTTTTGATTTAAATATTTTGTTACGCTAATAAGTTTTTATTTAAATTTATTATTTTATTTGTTTGGATTTAAATATTTTGTTATGTCAGTACATTTCGATTTCAATTTATTATTTTATTTGTTTTGATTTAAAATTTTGCTACGTTAATACTTAAGTGAAAATTAAAATATTTAAGTGAAAACGAATAAAACATATTAATGTATAAACAAAACTTGTAAATCAAAAAGATTAAACACTATATTGAAATCAAAGCGTATAGACATAACAAAATATTAAAATTAAAATAATAAAATAATTTATTTAAATCAAAACGTATCAACGTAACAAAATATATTATTTTAAATAAAATAAACTAAAAGATAAATATTATTCATTATTTCTAATATCTATAAAGATTAATAAATATAAAATATAAATACAATATATTATTTTTACATCTTTAAATATTAATAAATAGATAAGATTTAAATCTACATTCAAATTATATCTTATATGTACTTTATCTATAAATCTAATTAAAAAAAATATTATTTGTTTATTTATGAAATGATTTGTAAAATTATTTATTTTTAATATATATTAGTAATTTAAGGCATTTTTTTAAAGCCAAACAAATAAAATAATAAATTTAAATAAAAACATATTAGCGTAACAAAATATTTGTAAACTTAAATCAAAACGTAATGAATTAGTAAATTTAAATCAAAATTTACATATCAAAATTTATCAACGTAATGAAATAGTTTGATGGAAAAGTATAAATGATAAAATTATACAAATAGTTTAACCAATTAAAGATAAATAAATAAATTGAATACATAAAAAGATGCATAACTTGACTAATTAAGTATATAAATAAAAATGATTATTACTAAATAAATATAGATTTATTTTACAAAATAAATAGATATAAATGATGATAATAATGATAATGATAATAATAATAATAATAATAATGATAATGAGAATAATAATAATAATATAATTAATAATGAATCAAAATCATATATTATTAAATTATTATTTCAAATTTAAAACCAAAAATGAAAAATTAAGAAAAGAGACCAAAATTGAAATTACCAAACTTGTAATTAAAAGAAGGACAAAATCGTCATTATTAAAAAATTTAGAAACAGGAGGACCAATTCTGCAAGTAAAAAGTGGTTCGAGGGACCGTTACTGCAAGTTTGAAAGTTAAGGGACCTTTTCCATAATTTTGAACAAACCACAGGGACCATTTCTGTAATTTACTCTTAATTTTAATTACGTAAGTTAATATATGTTATGAGATAATTATAAAGCACTAAATTTATAAGAAGGAGATAAATAAAACCTTAGTTACTAAAATGAGAAAAAGTGAACCTTATAAATTATAAATACCCAATTTAAGGGTCATTTGCTCATTTCACCTAACAAAAACATCCATATAAACTCTTTGCTCTCTCTCACCTCCCCCTGCTTCTTCTTCTTCTTCATCTCCATTCATCATCAAATTTGTTCCAACAAAAGCAAGATTTAAAGCCAAGAAAAATTACAACAAGAGCATCAAGTATCAACAATCTACAAGTTTCTTAAGGTAATTTCGAACTTAAATACTTTAAAGTGTGTGATTGTGTGTGTTTTGTGGGTTACCGGATTTATAGCCAAGAACCGAGCCAAGAAAGTCTTTGGCCTTCGGCCAGAATTTTTGTGCATGTATGAAATCTTTATTGATCTTTTAGAACATCTAATCTTCTTTAAACTTTAGTAATATTACTGTTGGAATCTAAGTAAACAGAAAGATAAAAGGCGTAGTGTTTGTGTGTTTGCATGAAGTGGGTACCGAAGGCAAGAAGAGGCAACCGAAACCCACTACAGAAATGAACGGAAACATGTTAAATAGCGAGATGTAAGGCTACCGGGACCATGAAATTAATACCGAAACGTGGGAGGTTTCGGTAATATTAATACTAAAACAAGCCTACCGAAACCATTCCATGCAACATTGCAACCGAGACCCACATGGAGTAATCGAGACTTACCAAAACCTTAAGATCTCGGTATACTCACTACCGAAATCCATAAAGATACCGAGACCCATATGAAATGTCGAAACCATAATGCCATTACCGAAACCATGATGCTATACCGAAACCATTTGAAGGTTTCGGTACTCCCAAATTACCGAAACCATTTTCTATATCTGTTCTTTTGAATTCTCGGTTGTGGTGGGTGCAAGAAGAAACAGTTACAACTATATATATACACATATATGTATATGTTGTATGCATATGTGTGATGAGAGTACAAAGCAAAAACTTTGGTCAGACTTTCCTAAACATGCAAATAAGAGATGTGTGTGTAGTGTGTGTGCAACAAAAGTGTCCAAAGTCCATTTCTTCTTTTGTTTTCTTTCATAAAATTAGGCATGTGTGTTACTATGAATGTAAACAGAAACAGTAATATGATTATATACATATATACCCCCACACATATATCTCGAATTATACATGTTTTATGACCAACAATAAAGTTAACAACTCTTTTCCTCTTTTATTTACAAAATTTGGATATTAATATTTCAAGCAAACCGACCACAATAATACATAAATTAAGTTAAGAATAAAATATACTTCATGGGTATATAGTATGGTCAAATGAACGAATATAGCAACGTACTTTCTATCTAAATTAATACAAGGCATTTTAATCCATCATTTGTATATATAAAAAAAAAACATAATGTTTAATATATGTGGAAAATTGCTATATATGTGTTCTCGGGTGATTATACGTATTTATATATATATAAATATAAATATATATATGTTTAAATATAATTAAGTGGCCTTTGGCCAAACTTAATTATATTTAAAATCTACAAAATATTTAGCAAGAAATTACATTTTAAGATACTTTAATTTTAAGCTAGCTTCATTAACTTATTACGTACGCTGTAATATTAAATTACAGACACTACGTTGTACGCCAGATATTAGATTAAAGCATATAGTTCGGTTACGAGTCAAAGCTTATTTAAAGAGTCAGCCTTCAGAAATAATGCAAAGCCATATTAAAGTCTAGATAAGCAAGTGCAAGTATTTCAGAGCAATTTAAAGCATAGAAAAGCCAGTGCAAGCATTTTCAGTACTGTGAGTAACATTTATTCTTGTTTACATGTTTTATATGAAATTGAGACATAATTTGCTTCTATATGACTTCTTGGAATTCAATAGACTTTTTTGAGTGAAGGCGAACACTGTGGTACAGGTGGTGCCCAGCTTAGCCGGATCTTACATCTGATCTATTAATGTGCAAATTTATTTGCTATCTGCATATTATTCTGCATACTATACATCAAGCTTTGTTCGAGCGTTTCTTTGTGCATATTCATAAGCATTATACTTAGCAAGCAAGCAATTCTGATGCTCACCACTATCCCAAGCATTATGCGGGTAGCTAGCCCCGTATCACCGACTGATCATCGGAAGCGGTAACCCCTAGTGGTGGCATCTCCTTTCTGCGTGAAATGTCTCAATTGTGCAAGCATTCTTTCTGGGTAATTAAGCAAGCAAGCAAGCAAGCATAACAGCCTTTATAGGCACTTTCGCCTCATATTTTACATGCATTCATGAATATCTGTTTACTCACTAAGCATTAGCTTACAGTTGCTACTCACAATTTTTACAGGAAAAGGTAAAGAGCAAGCTGGACCTTCTGCTTAGGTCTATATTCTGATCAACCCAGAGGACTTAGCTCACTTTCAGCTTGTGGTATAACTTTATAGTGCCTTGGGTTTTGGGTAGCTGCTTTTAATTATATTGTGATGTAATAGCAACTTAGTACTGTAACCTTGAAGCACGTGTAGTGCAAGACTTATTGTAATATTTTATTTAGCTTTATGCATTTATTATTATTCCTGGGATAAGCAAGCGTGTTTTAAAGCAAGGATGTGACAGTTGTGGCATCACCGTCTTTCCCATCTGAACTTCAAAGAGCTGAATAACCTTGCAAAAAGAGGTTTAGTAAAAGGTCTTCCAACTCTCAAATTTGGTGAGGGCTTCGCACAAATCGAAAGTTGAACATTCTTCAACTAGGACTTTAGAGTTACTTCATATGGATCTCTGTGGGCCAATGAGAGTACAAAGCATAAATAAGAAGTATGTTCCGGTGATCGTCAATGATTACTCAAGATATACATGGGTGTTCTTCCTGAGATCTAAATCTGAAGCTACAGAGATTACAAATGACTTCATACGCAAGAGACAAGTCAAGTTGCAGCATTCTGTCCAGACCATTAGATCTGATAATGGTACAGATGTTAGAACAAGTCCTTAGAGACATTTCTTAGTTCCGTAGGAATATCGCATCAATTTTCGGCTGCTTGTACCCCTTAACAAAACGGTGTAGTTGAACGATGAAACCGAATACTTGTTGAATCCGCAAGGATGATGCTAGCATACTCGAATCTGTCGTTGTTCCTATGGGCTGAAGCTGTGGCTACTGCGTGTTTTACCCAGAATAGATCGATCGTAAATAAACGTTACGGAAAAACGCCATATGAGCTGATTAATAAACAGGTTTCTAATATCAAAATTTTCCATGTCTTTAGTTGCAGGTGTTTTATTCTAAACGATAAAGAAAACTTGGGAAAATTCAATCAGAAAGCTGATGAAGGAATTTTTATTGGTTACTCAAAAGAATCAGTGGCGTTCCGAGTTTACAAAAAATGCACAAAGACCGTCAACGAAAGTGTAAACGCCATATTTGATGAGGGCATCATAATGGCTCATGGACACGCCAGTTCAGGACCCAAGTCTCAAAAAGAAGAATTCTATGAAGTCAAATGAGCTGAAAGACGATATGAATGATCTAAATATGTTATTTGAAAATTTTTATGAAGATTACTTTGATAAGACCAAATCTGATATTCCTATTTTGGTTCTTGACAGGATTACTAAAGATCCTGTAGTAGTCTCAGATCATTTACATCCACCTATTTCTGGAGATACTGGAGATGTATCGTCAACTGATGTACATGTTCCATCTGAAAGTGTACAACAATCTCAAGCTCCAGAATCCCAAGAATCTCCCTTGAATAATCAAACCCCTGAATCCCCAAATTCAGTTGATATTCCAACAACATCGGAAACTATCCCTCGTCAACCCTACCTGGATTTGAATCCCAATCAAGACCAACCCCGACCTTATCCTCATTCCTACAAATGAACAAGGGATTACCCACCTGAAAATATCATTGGAGATCCCTCTTCATCTGTTTAAAACCCGGAGAGCTACTATTAATGGATGCCTCTTCTAAAATTTTTTGAGTAAGATAGAACCCAAATCGGTGAACGAAGCTCTTCAGGATGCGGATTATATAGTTTCTATGCAAGTGGAGCTGAATCAGTTTGAGAGGTTGAGAGTCTGGCGGTTGGTGGAAAGACCAAAGGACAAATCCATTATTGGCACGAAGTGGATATTGAAGAACAAGAAGGATGAACATGGTGTCATCATTCGTAATAAAGCAAGACTCGTGGCCAAAGGATATAGTCAGCAGGAGGGAATTGACTACGACGAGACATTTGCCCCCGTTGCCCGAATAGAAGCTATTAGGATGTTTTTAGCTTTTGCTGCTCACAAAAACTTTACTATTTATCAAATGAATGTGAAAACTGTGTTTCTGAATGGGGAATTAAAAGATGAAGTATATACATATCAGCCAGAAGGATTTATAGATGCTTTGAAGCATGATCATGTATATATTTTAGATAAGTCATTGTACGACCTTAAACAAGCACCACGAGCATGGTATGATGCTTTATCATTCTATCTTTTAAAATGTGGTTTTAACAAAGGTGCAGTAGACACTACCCTATTCCATAAACATCAAGGTCCAGATATCATAGTGTTGGGAATTACTTTTTGTTGATAAATATATTAAATCTAGGGGTCATTGTGTAATTACTTAATAGTTTTGAAATTGCATATAAATAGACTAGCCATGTACTGTAGTGATATGATTGGTACTCAATGTGCACGGAACTGTACGACTAGGTCAAACATTGAGAATTGTGCTTTCATTGTTCTTCGCAGTGTAATTCTAAGATTTAGTGCAATCTAATCATTCGGTTCGTGTTCTTATTGTTCTTAATTGTTTGATGCCTAATTGTGATTGATTATATTAGAATATCAATTGGTATCAGAGCCTGTAATGGCAAGAATTGATTGAATTTTTGAATCAGGAATTTTTTTTTCGAAGCACTGTTTGATAGTTTTTTCAAAAATCAAAAAAATTCTTGGGGTTTTTAATACAGTGGATGATTTAATCTGATAATTCGATCGAAGGTTCGCCTTTTAAATACGAACAAATTGAGGCTAATCTTAGTTTTTATTTCAAAACACACAAAAACTTATTTGGATTTTACGGATTTTTCAAAATTTTGTGTGTTCTTGACTGTTTTTGATAAATTCAAGGGTTTTGATCTAAAATTGGTCAAGTTGTTTTCACAAAAAGTGTTTGTGTGTGTAAAACGCACCTTCGATCGCAATTTGGGATCACTTCATCAATTTTTGGTGAACATTTTGAAATCTGAACTTAGAACAATTTAAAACTGTTAAAACTTGAATCACAAAGAAAGTCATGTTTTAATCGAGTTTTATAAAGAAGGAATCGGGTTTGATCATGAGCTTTAATCGAGTTCGTACAAGTCCTGATCGAGTTTCAAACAAAAACCATTCGAGTTTGATTAAACTTTAATTCAAGTTTGATCAAACATAAATCGAGTTTAATTTAAGTGCATTCGAGTTTTATCAAACTATATTCGAGTTTAATCAAACACAATTCAAGTTGATACAGTTCCAATCGAGTTTATTGACTTGTTATCCGAGTTTTGTTACTAATCCTTTGAGTTTGTTCACTTTAGATTCGAGTTTGATAAGGACCAATTCGAGTTTTACACTTCACAATTCAAGTTTCAACCTTCTTTGTTTGAGTTTCATAACTCTTTGATTCGAGTTTGATCCTTCTACATTCGAGTTTCATTATTCACTGATCGAGTTTTACTCTTTGTTCATCGAGTTTGAGCCTTTGATATTCGAGTTTTACTCTTCTTGATTCGAGTTTGATCATACTTAGTTCAAGTTTGATCATTTATTTAGTGTTTATTCAAAATCAATCAAATTCCATTAAAAGATCTTGGAAGATTCTGTTTAATCAAATCACAATGTCAAAAGATGCACTAGCTATATGTTCAGAAACCAAACCCCCTATTCTTTATAGAGGTGAGTATGTACAGTGGAGGGAACAGTTTTTGGAATTCATCAGTTTCCATGATTTATCAGAGAAGATGTTGAAATCACTGACAGAGGGACCAACAATATTTGTTGAAACAATTCCAGCTGTACCAAACGGCAATCCTCCAATATCGGAGAGAACTATAGAGGTCAACAATCTATCTGATGCTTAGAAACGAAGAATGTTGGGAGATAAAACAGCCCGAAAGCTCTTGCTGATTTCTATCCCAAATGGACATATATATCAGTCAGACAAATACAAGCACAACCAAATCCATCTAGGATGAGGTGTGTAAGCTTATGAGAGGGTCAGACAAAGCAGCTACGAACAGAGCAAGAAACAACCTGATGACGTTTGAAAATTTTAGAGCTAGAGAAGGAGAGCTGTTAGAGCATACTTATATGAAATTTGTCAACTGCATAAGTGAAATGAAGAGAAACGGGATGACAAAGTCAAATCTGGATATAAACATTAAATTCTTGAATATGCTCAATCCGGAATGGGATAAATACACTATGATCATCCAACAGACGAAAGATATTGATGATATGGATTTTCATATGGTGTTTGAGAACTTGAACAACTATCAGGAAGTTGTTTTAAGGAAAGTTTCTGGGAAAAAGCAGGCTGAAAAAGCAGTTATTGAACCACTAGATCTCCTTGCAGATAAAAAGTACAAATACAAGCTGAAGAAGGAGAACGGGTTTGAGCAGCAGTTAATCTGAGTCAGAATCCACAGATTCATCGGTAGACTCAGAGATTGAAGAGATGAAAAAGCAAATGGCTTTACTGACAAAGGCTTTTCAGAAAAAGTTCTATCGCAAACCGACAAATAACAAGATGCGATACAAGACAGGCTCCAGAAAGTACGAGAAAAGAGACAAATATGATAAAACTGGAGATAGCAGTTGAAAAAGGCATGATAATTATGAGAAACATGAAAAGTCGGCAAAGAAAGAAGCTGAACAAAAGTGCTATAACTGTGGCACGCCAGACCACTTTGCAAGAGAATGCAGACTTCCAGTAGTTAAGAAATCGGACTACTATACTCGGAATGACAAGATCAAATCACCTAAGACCAACTGGTTTGAATAAATCAAAGTTAAACCAATAATCTTATTTTGATTCAAAGTCCAATTAAGAAGTTTGCGGAATAACACTCAATTGTTTTTAGAAAACTTTCAGAACAATAAGAACAGAACAATTTCAATCAATAAACACAATCACTATCAAAACATTTGTATAACCAATCTCTGATTACAATCACCTCTAATCTGTTTGATTAGACGAAGAACACAAATTGTTCTTAGGGTTTTTCAACCTTAGAGGCTTTAGAAACTTAAACAGAATACAGGTTACAATTTTAAATTTCTTAAGCACCGAAAATTACGTAAGAAAGACCTAATCTATCTCTATTTATAACCTTCTGATTTGTTTCCTTGACAAACTGCGATTTCTCTTAAGTGGATATCTTTGGAAAATATTCAAATCTTGAAATCTTTATCACTTCATGATTTGTAGCACTTTCTATTTTCAACTTTTTGAACAGCTTGAACATTAACTCTGGCAGCTTGAACTTTTGAACTAGAATCTCGAGTTTCTTGAACTAGCAACTTGAACTTTGTAATTACACAAAAATACTACTAACAGCTTGAGAAATCCTAGCTACCAGCTTGACATACTTAGATTATTTCCCAACAATCTCCCCGTAACTTAAATTCTTAACTAAGACTTTAAGTTTCTTTACGGATAAGGAAATATATACAATATATCTTCATACTTAAGTTTCTTTAAGTTTCTGCCTTAGAGCCTTTATGAAGTCTCTTTTCAGTTATTCTTTATCACAAAATATCTTCATTGTGCTCATCTGATGTAGCCATTCTCTTGGTAAATCAAGAAATTCAAAACTATAGAATCTGTTGGACCTGTCTGCAAGTTTGAGTCTATATGTCATGGATTTTTCATATAGATCAATTTGTACAATCTTCATTTCCTTAGCAGCTTCTATATCTGCTCTTGAAGCTTCTGGATCAATGATACTTTGAAAATCTTTTATAATGTTCTGAACCCTCACTATTGGTGATCTAGAGTGGCTGGCCTTCCCAATATTGTGCATATGGGACAACTCTGCTCTAGTCATCTTTTGAACTATTTGGACTAGGTTCTTATACTCCTCTTCTGGACCATCGTCTCTTTTAACTACAAAATGATATACCAGATCAATGTTGTCCATTGATTTGGCATACCAGTAAGTAATTTGAGGTTTGGAGAAGTCATATTTATCAAGGGCTTTCTCTATCTCCATTGCCTTCTGTAATTGTTGATCAAACATAACCCTTTTCACTTGATCAAACTTTTCTTGAGGAATAACTTCGGGTTGGGGCATAGCAACAACTTGAGAGGGTTCATTTGATTGAGCCACATCATGAGGAGGTTCTTGGACTTATTCAGGAGCTTTTTCTTTTGCCATTTCTTTATCATACAGGGCTTGGAGTTTCTCTGTGGACCATGATTGTGCAATGGCTCTTGAAATACCGGCACTTGTAGAATAGCTTATTAAAAATCTTCTGTGTGTCCTGCCTTTGAAGGCCATGTTGGCCTCTTCCTCTTCTTTTGTCCTTCTTTGACCACAAATCCACGTAAATAGTCTCCAAGGGTTTCATCATCACCCATAGAGGCTTGAGCTTGCTGATCAAGGATTTGGTCTTGTACTTTTGCTATTTTTCTGGCTAGTTCAGCATCAGCAGCAACTTGAGCTTCTTTTGAAACAAACTTGATATTTTGTGTTTCAATTAGAATACCTTTTCCTTTGTCTGAAGCTGCTGCTTGGACTGTTGCTGTTGTTTGAACTGTTGAGGATGTTCCTTGAATTCCTTCTCTGATTAATACACCACCTGACTTTTTAAGGAAAACAGCTTGAACTTCTAGACTAACAGTTTGAGAAACTGGTGGGACTGTTAACCTAGAAGCTGAAACTGTCAGAGGTGAAGTTGAAGCTGCTTGGACTGAATATGGGTTCTCCTGATTCTCCCCCTTTTTTGATGCATTGGTTTGATCAGAGGGACCAAAGATCGTTGCTAATAGGGTTTGAATCTTCTTCTCAAGTTGCACAATCTTGGTTCCATAGAGCTTCAACCCAAGTTGGAATTGGGCAAGCTTTTGCTGTTGGACTGCTGAGAGCTTTTGAAGTGCAAGGATTTGTGATTCCTGTGCAGCAATAGTGGACTTGTAATGTTCCAAAATAGCTACAACAGGTTTCAGCTGGGGATCCGTCAAAGCTATTAGTTGCAGACTGGCCTCAAGATCTTCAAAAAATAAAGGGATTTGAGATCTATCATTGACACCAAAACCAGATGTATTAGAAGCATCTGGGCCCCTCTGTTCTTGGTTCTGGGGACTTCTAGAAGGTGCTTGCACACCCTCTGTTGCCATGGGAGTGGTGTTAGGGATGTTGAAACTTTTCTGTGCCCCTAGTGCAGAAGCATCTGTAGTTTCAGCCACAAAGCCCATATGAATATCCTCAGAAGGGATGTTCACCTCCATATTGAGGGTGGTAGTATCATCAGTGGGTGCCCTTTGGATATGTTGTGCAAGAGTATCCTCTTGCTCAGGGATATTTGGCTCTGGTTGTGGGACTGATGAGGAAGGAGCCCCTACATCCCTTTGTCTCTTTTTTGTATATATTTTGAGTGGTGGGGCTGGGAGGTATGTAAGATAGAAGGATCAGAAGGAATATCTGTATCATGGGGAGTGGGTTGGGATCCTGGGGGTGAAGCAGTAATGTGGGGCTGAGGCTGCTCAGGATTCTCTCCTCTGTTTCTTGGAAATATAGTCTGAATTGCTTGAGGCAATGAGACATCAACAATATGAAAATTTGCACTGTGTTTCAAAATCTTTTAACAGATGGCAAAGAATGCCTATGGGAAATATATATCCTTTTATGTATCTTTAAAGAATTGCAAGATTTTGCAATTATTTAAGACAAAAACCGAGGATACATAAAAATTTTCCCATTCTTTAAGGCATGATGCCCTTAACATCCCTTGAAAAATCATATTTGAGAAATTGAACTGTTGGCCTGAGGATAAGCAAATTAAGGCAGTTGCAATATTTGAGGAAAATCCAGACCAACCAGTTCTTTTAGAGCTTAAACATTGTTGAACGATATGTACAAGGTATTTCCATTTGGGGCCAAAATGTGCTTTAAAAAAAGTAAATGAATCAGTTGGTCCCCTGTACCCTATTTCAAAAAGACCTTCATGTAAAGCAATAAGAAAGAGAGATCTTTTATACCTGTAGCATCTTGCAGATGCAAGTGCTGTCGAATGGAATCCTCTGATATGGTGATAGTATGACCATCAATAGTGGAAACAAGAGAGGGGGTTCCATCATGTGTGTTCAGTTTTTCTTTAGTCCAGAATTGCTCTATATGAGATACACAGATAGTGGGGTTTACTGTGAGAGCATATTGTATGGATGAACAGCGGAGGAAATCCATCATTTCATGAAACGCTTGTAGTTCAGCATGCTTTAGAGTGTATGGAGACAGTTGTGATCTTTGACAAACTCCATTGATGCTCAAGAACGAAAGGAATTAGGGTTTGGCTCGAAGAATAGGGAATTGTACAGGGAGGGAATGAGAGGGCTCTGGAAGATATTTAGAGACTGGTAGTTGTAACTGAACGAAACTGGGACTTTTAAGGGTTTGGATTTTAAAAATATCTAGTCCCGCGTACAAACACCTTAGAAATGACTGAATTTCCCTGCACACTTAACAGACCAAGTGAATAACTAACAGTCCGAGAAAATGAACTAGCAGCTTGAGAATATTCTCAAGCTGTTAGTTAGTTACTGAGCAATACCTATTGAGGCAGTGCCCCCCCTTAACGAAACACATAAAACAAAGAATTTACACAAATTATAGAAGATGGTAATGTAAGGTAGATTAATCCATGTTTACCAAACCAATATTTGATACCAGAAAAGTGAATCTTCCTACATCAAATGGTTTAGTAAAAAGATCTGCTAACTGATCATCAGTATGGATTTTGGTAACTTGAATTAATTTCTTATCATTACAATCCCTTATAAAATGAAATCTAATATCTATGTGCTTGGTTTTGGGAAACTTTACTGGATTTTATACAATACTGATTGCACTTGAATTGTCAATATAAATGGTAGTAGATAGAAAGTTCATACCATAGTCTCTTAGTTGAATCTGAATCCACATAACCTGAGAGCAACAGCTAGCAGCTGCAACATATTCAGCCTCAGTGGATGAAGTGGATACTGTGGTTTGCTTCTTGCACTGCCAAGAGACTAGTCTTGCTCCTAGATACTGACATCCTCCAGTTGTTGACTTCCTGTCTATATTGCAACCTCTATAGTCACTGTCAGAATATGCTGTTAATTCAAGAGGAGAATCCTTAGGATACCATAGGCCTAATTTTGGTTGGCCTTTTAGATATCTAAAGATTCTCTTAACAGCAAACAGATGTGAGTCCTTTGGGGCACATTGGAACCTGGCACAAACACAAACAACAAACATTATATCTGGTCTAGAAGATGTGAGATACATCAGTGAACCTATCAAGGATCGGTACAAATGAATATCCACATCTACTCCTTCTTTATATGCATCAAGCTGCGTATGAGCGTCCATTGGTGTGCTTGCAACTTTGGTGTCCTTGTATCCAAACTTCTCCAGAATGTCATTCACATACTTTGACTGACTGAAGAAGAGACCAGTGGGCTTCTGCTTTGCAATCTTAGAATGAAAGTTAGTTCTCCCATTGAACTCATTCGAAACTTTTTGTGCATCAAGGTCTCAAATTCTTTGCAAAGTATGTCATTGGTTGATCCAAAGATGATGTCATCAACATAGATCTGAACAAGAAGGATCTCTGATTTGATAGACTTAGTGAACAATGTCTTGTCTAGAGTGCCTCTCTTGAATCCATTATGTAGTAAGTAGGAAGACAGAGTGTCATACCATGCTCAAGGAGCTTGGTTGTAACATCCGACATTAAACCAGGTTAGCAACTATGACCTGATCAGTATTTAATAGCCAATTATAACCTAATCAGTGATCATTAGAAATTAATCAAAGTTATTAACAATGTTCATGAAGAAATTCAACTCAATTAGAATCAAATTCATCGGTGCAATGAATCGGCAAATCAATTAATCCGATCGATTTACGATATGATGGATTAATGCAACTTAGCACATAATTAAATTATGATTAGTGACACTAATCATATAATAATACACTTACTTAACATTAATTATGCAAGACTGAAACAATTCATTAAAGCAATGCATCCAAAAGTATTTATGAAATTACAAGAAAAGGGAAATACAAGAATACATTTCTAAATACTTTTATAAATAAAAAAAGAAAAATACATCATAATACTACCATATAGGCCAGCCCTATGGAGTACACAAGGACCATAATATGTATTTTTTTAACTCAACATTTCACTATCAAATCCTCCTTTTTCAACTCACCAAGATTTTACACTATTCTTCATCATTTCACCATCTTTTCAAGATCCAGTTTTCCCTATAAATAGAGAACATTTCCATTCATTTTAATCACACCAAAACCCCTCTTTTCTCTCTTCAAAAACTGGCCAAAGGCCCTCTCAAAGCCAAAAACCTTCAATTTTTGGTGTACTTGAAGTATTTCAAGTGTTCTTCATATTTTGAAGTGTTCTTGGTGCAACTTTTGCAAGAGTTTCAACTTCTTCTCATTTGCATTCTTATAAAACATCAAAGTAAGTAAATACTAACCTATTATATCTTATATTTATGTTTATATAAGTATTTCATAATATATATAATCACCAACAACAACAAGTTTCATAAAAACTCAAGTTTATAAATCACTAGTTTTTGTTTTTAAGTTGTTTTCTTCAAATGTGTTTATAAAAATATAAACACATCATATAAGTGTAAATATTATGAAAACAAGTTGTATAAATGTGTTTTATAACTTTTATACAAGTAGTCTTTGAATAAACAACAAGAATCACAAGTTATTTCAAGTTTATGAAATACGAAATTTCGGCAGAAAAGTTGCATCAACTTTGAATATTTGTAAGTAATTCACAACTTAACAAAATGAGTTGATTATTGTCTCAAAAGTTAAATCTATATTTTAACTAAGAATTTGGAAGTTTTCACAATTTATTATGGAATTTAGAACCCCCAGATATTATTTGGGAACCCGGAAGTTTGACAGCTCAAAAATGGCCAACACTAAGACTAAGTGGTTTGAATAAATCAGAGCTAAACCAATAATATTATTTTGAATCAAAGTCCAATTAAGAAGTTTTCGGAATAACACTCAATTGTTTTAAGAAACTTTCAGAACAATAAGAACAGAACAATTTCAATCAATAAACACAATCACTATCAAAACATTTGTATAACCATGATTACAATCACCTCTAATCTGTTTGATTAGACGAAGAACACAAATTGTTCTTAGGGTTTTTCAACCTTAGAGGCTTTAGAAACTTAAACAGAATACAGGTTACGATTCTAAATTGCTTAAGCACCGAAAATTACATAAGAAAGACCTAGTCTATCTCTATTTATAACTTTCTGATTTGTTTTCTTGACAAACTACGATTTCTTTTGAGTGGATATCTTTGGAAGATATTCAAATCTTGAAATCTGTATCACTTCCTGATTTGTAGCACTTTCTGTTTTCAACTTTTTGAACAGCTTGAACATTAACTCTGGCAGCTTGAACTTTTGAACTAGAAGCTCGAGTTTCTTGAACTAGCAGTTTGAACTTTGTAATTACACAGAAATACTACTAACAGCTTGAGAAATCCTAACTAACATCTTGACATACTTACATTATTTCCCAGCACGGAAGGCTTTGCTTGCCAAGGAAAAAGAGGCTAGAAAGGCTTTACTGGCTGAAGATGACCACTGGCTACAACTATCTGATGATGAATACATTCTGGATGAAGACGCTCATATCTGCCTAAAGTCAGAAGCTTTTAATGAATCTGACATGAGTGAATCAGCTGTGTTGGCTGAAGATGAGATCTGGGTTGGTCTGACTGATGACGAAGAAGAAGAAAGAAAGGATTCTGATTGTGAGAATGTGTTGACAGAAGATATGGCATTGATGGCCACAGGAGAAGCTGGATGCAGCAAAAATCAAGACGATGATGAGTCAGATACAGATGCCTCAGACAATTCAGACACACCAGAGGTACAATATAACTCTAAATCTGATGACAATAATTCCTGTGAGATGGAACAAAAACTTGCTCAAATGGATTTTATGCTAAAACGTTTTGAAAAATCTTTGAAAGCCGAGATAAAGAATGCCTAATCTTTGGAAAACAAATTAAGACTCGAACATGCTTTAGTGTTAGATTTTTCCAAAGATAATGCATTAGCATTAAGATCAGTTTTTAATTTGCAAGAAAAATACAATGAAATTCAAAGTAAGAATCAAAAGCTGAGTACAATATATTTGACTTAAAAGAAAAACTGAAATTAGCTAAGTTAGAATCAGCAAGTTATTCTGTAAAATATCATTCCATTTTTTATGAAAGAACAAAGTTGTATGAGAAAATCAAATCCTTGGAAGATGAGTTCATTAAAAGAGGTCAAACGGATTAAACAATCCATTTGAATCAACCAAAAGATACCGAAATTTATAATTCAAAAATAGGTATTGGTTGGACAAATCCTAAATATCTAACAAAAGCTATTTCGTCTTCACCAACTCTTTATGATCTTAGATATATGAATTTAGGATTAAAAATGGTATTTTAAAAGCTTCAGATGAAGTAGAATCAGCTAAAGATCTGAAAAGGTTGAGACAAGATAAAATGTAAAATACTTTGGATTATAACAAGCTTAATGAATGTTATCAAAATTCAAGCATTTCAGAAGAGTATATTCAGACATATTCTGATAAAGATTTGTCTGAAAATACGTCTTCCACTCAAAAGCCATACATTCCAAACTCAATTCTTGAAAATATTAATTCTGATCTTGAATTGAAGCTTAAAACTTTTGAGACTGAAAATGAAAAACTTCAGGCTGATATTAAAGATTTGGAAATGTTGGTACACCCTGTGTGACGATAGCAGTCTAATCGATCTGCATTATGGCTTAAGTAATATTCTGAGTATTAACAAGTGTTTTGATATATATGTTTATATGTGTTTGTCTGTTATTGATTGTGTGTTTGAACTTGATGTAACGTATTACAAGAAGTTCAAACATAAAGTTCAAAGATAAAATCAATCATAAGGTAATGTCATAAGTTTTATCACTTAAGAGTTTAAGTATTTTGTCTAGATTCGAATTACTTAAGGGAATACATTCGAATTTGAGATAGATTCGAATGAGACCTTAGATTCGAATGGGCTAGATTCGAGACTGTCAATATGGACAGACTCGAATGGGCCTTGGGCCAGATTCGAGCTTGGCCCACAACAGACTCGAATCAGGGTCTATAATTAGGGATAGACTCGAATAATTAGAGGACTTTTTGCAGAATTCGTGAGGAATTAAGCAAGAGGCGATCTCGAGTTTATCAGCTAGGTGAGTGCCGTTTCGGAGAGAATTAGTTCGTAGGATCGTTCGTGTGTCGTTCGTTCAGCGTCTAATAGTCTCCGTGTTCCGTTGGTTGAGAGTTTGTCCGTCTAACCGTCAACGAGGATTCCGCACTCGTTCACGGATCCGCGTCTAGATAGATCTTGCAGTGGTAGACCTTACAAGTGGTATCAGAGCCTACGGAGTGTTCTTGGTGTTCTTCGTGTTCATCAGATACATTCTAGGTTTCTTGACGCTAGTTGGACGGTTTTGCTCTCAAAAACGTGTTTTTGAGCTTAGCAAATTCATATTCGGGAAACACTTTGTCGTTTTTCACGTTTTTGGTCGAAATCATTATTTTTCGTTTGAAAAATAGTGATTTAATCTGTAAAACGTCAAAAAATCAACGTGTTAGCCGTTTTTCGAGTTTGCGGCGCTCGAATCTATAGGGGTAATTAGGGTTTCACTTTAGTCTCGAGTCTAACCTAAATACGCTCCTTTCGAGTCAATTTCAGAGAGTTTCGAGTCTACTTTGTTTCGAATCTGTTACTTCATTCGAATTGGATCTCGAGTCTATAGTGTTCGAGTTTATTTCGAGTCTGGTACTGTTTCGATTCTGTGCTTCGATTCTGCTGACATTCGAATCTGCTGAGCCTTCGATTCTAAGGACCATCGATTCTAAGGAGTTGTTCGAATCTGACATAATTTCGAATCTAATTGACTTTTAAGACTTAATCGAATTTAATCTCAAAAGATTTAATATTAATTAGTTTCGAATCTATCTAGATTCGAATAAGTTAGTCTAAATCAGTTTCGAATTAAATTAATTAAGTTCAAATTCAATTTGTTTCAGAAAAGATGTCAAATCTTCAGAAATTCCTTGAGATGGATCACGAAGTTGGGAAGGCAAATGCACCGCCTAAGCTGATGAAAGTTGAGGACTATTACTGGTGGAAGGACAGATTTACAGATTTTGTACGATTCAATGATATGCGCATGTGGGTGTGCATAGATGAAGGGTACATTCCGCCAGTATCTGAAGTTGAAGGCCGTCAAAAGGTCTTGTCATATCAGATGATGAAAGAGGATGACAAGAAACTATTTGAAGCTGAAAACAAAGCTTTCTCCATAATCCGTATGGCTTTACCTCAAGATATTTTACACACATTTCGGACTCAAAGGACGTCGAAGGAACTTTGGGAGTCTCTCCAGAAAAGGTGTGAAGGTAATCCTCGGGTGCGTAGAAAGCGTACAGAGCTGTTGACCCAACAGTTTGCGATTTTCAAGGCAATTAAGGATGAACAGTTGGATGATATTATCACAAGGTTCTATCATCTGATAACGGAACTTGAAAGTCATGGAATTGAGTATTCGGACACTGACAAGAACAACAAGCTTCTTGATGCCCTACCAGCCAAATGGGCTATGTACGTGGCAATGATTAAGCTGAATGAGGACAAATATTATGCTCAATCACTTGATGACATTGTGGGAACGTTGAGGGCATATCACTTCGAGATGATTAAGGCTGAGACTGATTACGAGCAAGTCCAGAATCCGGCAATGTATTTTGGAAAGACATCTAAATCATCAGTGACAGCTGAACCGAAAAGTGCTACAGCGTTTTTCACCGAGAAACGTCATCGCCACCAGAGTCCGAAGACTCACTGAATCGCGCGTTCTTAGGGTTAGGAAGATCGGAAGAACCGCAACCTCAAGTCCATCAGGCACCGACAAGTCAGAGCTATTCGAAGATGCCGATGAGCGCAAAGTCCGCAGAAGAACATTTGAATCTGCTTGCTTCCTTTGTGGCAGCTTATGGAAATTGTGTTCAAGGGAAAATCAATGACCCAGCTCTATGGGATGAAGATTACGATCAGGTCGACCCTGATGACTTAGAGGAAATGGATCTTAAGTGGCAACTGGACATGGTGACCCAGAGGGTAAAAAGATTCATCAAGCGAACTGGGAGGAATCTGCAAATGAACAACAAAGGGATAGGATTTGATAAGTCTAAGGTGAAATGCTACAACTGTCAGGGATTGGGACACTTCGCCAGGAAGTGTCAAAGACCGAAGGTAGAGACATACCAAGGACAGAGTCAGCATCAAGGACAGTACCAAAATCAGTCCCAACAAAGATACCTTCCGAGTTCCTCTTCTGGTCAAGCCAATCTAGCGGGTCTACTATCCAATGTCACTTCTGACAGACAGCTAGATGGTACCTATGACTGGAGTTCACATCCTGAGTCCAATGCTAGAGCTTTCATGGCTGAAGTTACGGAGAATGGTTGTGAAGAAGACGAGCAGACCACAAGGGAAAACAGTCCGATGTGGGTAGAGAAGGCGAATGATCAGACCGTGCTGGAGTTTGCTGCTCAGATGGCCAACGTGGAATCTGATAACTCTAAGGTTAGTCTTTCTTATTCTCTATTTTCAGAATTATGTGCTTTGTGTGCTACTTCTAATGATAGGTTAAATCTAGTCTTAGAATCACATAAAACCATATCTGCTCAAAATGATAACTTAAAAATAGAAAACGCTAGCCTAAATGATATAAAGCAAGATTTAAAAGAAAAGCTTAAGGCTGATGCTCAAGACGTGGTAGTTCTAAAAGACAAACTCAGCGAGCAGTGTGTTAGGATAGAACTAATGTATGAGCACGTAGAGGCCTTAACTAAAAGTCTTAAGGACAAGGATATAGAGCTAGCCGAGACCAAGGTTAAGGTAGCAGAGGCAAATAGTAAGCTGGAAAAGTTTAGGAATTCGAGCCTAAATCTAGGAAAAGTCTTAGATGCCCAAAGACAGTCTAAGAAGCCTGTAGGTCTAGGTTTTCACGAAATTCCTCCACCTTTCAATGCTAATTATGTGCCTCAGCCTCAGGAGAAAACTGACAAGTCAGTAGACTTAGAGGACCTACCTGAACCGACACCTGAGCCTACAGTTGATAATACACCTAAGGTGGTTGACTCAACCGTCAAGGTCAAGAAAGTGAAATTTGTGTCTTCCTCCAGTGAAACACCTGCAGGAAAACAGAAAATTTCATGGGCTGACCAGGTCGAAGAGACAGACACTGTAGATGTACCAAAGGAAGTAGACACTAGTGAGACACCTAGATCTAAGGGAACAACCAAAAAGTCCATGGATAAGATGTCTTGCTTTAGATGTCACGAGAAAGGGCATGTTGCTTCTCACTGTCCACTTAGGAAAGCAGATGTTACCCCTAAGACAGTGAACCCAACACCTGTTAAGCCCTCACCCAGTGTGGCAAGCAGCAGTAGTTCTCAACCTACCGAGAAAACTGTGCAGGCCGCACCCAAACAAGTTGTGAAAAACACACCGGTTAAGGTTGGACAAAAGGAAGTGATTAGGACAAATTCACCGAATCGTGTCAATAATCAATCAAGGTCAGCACCACAACAAGTCTATAGGAGCACCACACCTAGCAGGTCACACACTCCAGTTAGGTCTCATACTCCAGTTAGACAGTATGCACCGGTAAGAGCTCAGGGATCACAGTCAGAAATGGCATATAATAGGAATTATTCTAGAGCTCCACAACAAATGCCTACACCAAGGCAAAGAGTGAACTTAAATCACTCGGCACCACAACAAAATTCAGTTCAAAGGCCCAAGTCACCTGAACGGCGAGATGGGTACTTGAAAGAGTTCACGTATGTGGACGAGAATGGTATTACCAAGTCAGTCATGGCTTGGGTTCCCCGTGATAACTAACCTCTTTTCTTTCATGTGCAGGAGATAACTACCGGTCCAAACAACAAGTGGTTCGTCGACAGTGGTTGCTCCAGGCACATGACGGGGGAAAGAAGTCTTCTCACAGACTTCAAGGGGGTAATAGGGGATTCGTATCATTCGCGGGTAACAAGGGTGGAAATATCACTGGAACTGGAGAAGTCACTAATGGGACGATTACTTTGGATCAAGTTTATCACGTTGATAAACTGGTTCATAATCTCATTAGTGTCTCTCAAATCTGTGATAAGAAGAACTCGGTGTTATTAACTGACACTGAGGCGTTAGTGCTAAAGCCTGGATTCAAAATTCCTGAAGAATGGGTGTTGATGCGGGCGCCAAGGAAGAACGACTTGTACGTGCTGGATATGAACAAGCCAGAGACTTCGATGGGGCCAATTTGTCTACTATCCAAAGCTTCGGAGACGGAATCCGTACTGTGGCACAGACGCATGGCTCACCTGCACCTGAGGAAGATGAATTACATTACGAAGCATGGACTGGTGCAGGGTGTGCCCATGAAAAGTTTTCAGTTCGAGGATAAGTGTCTACCTTGCATGAAGGGCAAACAAAACAAGAAGACACACAAGTCCAAGAAGCAGAATTCCATAGCCTCAACATTCGATCTGTTGCACATGGACCTTTTCGGCCCAATCAACAAAAGGAGTATTGGAGGTAGTTGGTACTGCTTAGTTATCACCGACGATTACTCACGTTTTTCTTGGGTTTTTTTTTTAGGTACGAAGGACGAGACGGCTGCAAGGCTCATCGGGTTCTTGGACCAAGTGGAGAACTCATACAGAACTAGGGTTAAATATATTCGTAGTGATAATGGAACTGAATTCAAAAACACTGTAATAGGTGTATATTGCCTATCAAAGGGCATAGTGCATCAATTCAGTGCACCATATGAACCTCAACAGAATGGGGTGGCCGAACGTAAAAATAGAACTTTGATTGAGGCTGCAAGGACTATGCTTTCGGATTCAAAGCTTCCTACCATGTTTTGGGGGGAGGCAGTGAATATCGCGTGCCACATTTTAAACCGAGTCCTTACAGTCAAATCATTGAACAAAACATGCTATGAAATTTTGAATAAACGGCCACCTAACTTAACTGGATTCGAACCGTTTGGAGTACCATGCACACTTTTAAGAACAAAACATCAACCGAAGTTTGGTGAAAAGGCTGACGAAGGATACTTCCTAGGTTATGTGCCAAACTCACCAAAAAAACGGGTGTTTAACAAAACAACTGGTACTGTGGAGATTGTGTATAACATTGAAGTCACAAGTTATACACATGAACCCCAAACTGGTCCGGAATGGATATTTGACTATGATAAGTTATTTGAGTCATTTAACATTCCTCTAGATGATAATGCAGGTACAATCGAGAAGGACATGGCGACGTTGCATCTGAACGACGATGGCCAAATCTTTCCAAGGACCACGTTCGAATCTACGTCCGAGCCTACTGCGACTGTAGATAGATCTCCAGAAGTTGCTGATCAAGAGGCACCTAACACTGAGAATCAGAGTCAAGCATCAAGTTCTACCTCTGAGGAAAACGTCCGTGAGGAGGAAAATGTAGAAGCTGAGCCTGTTCCCCCTTTAGGTGAAATAGGATCCAACTTAGGAGATAATCTAAGGGTTGATGAAATAGAGACATCTAGGATTAACAAGAACCATCCAATAGAAAGCATCATAGGAAATCCTAACGAGGGTGTGAAGACTCGGACTAGTGTAAATAACAACACTGTGTTGTTGTCGATGATAAGCGACTCCGAGGCATATCACACATGTCTATATTCGTGTTTCATATCGCAAGTAGAGCCCAAAAATGTGCAAATGGCACTTAAGGATAACTCCTGGGTTGAAGCGATGCAGGAAGAACTTTCACAATTTAGGAAACTAGAAGTGTGGGAGTTAGTTCCGTTACCTCGAGGGGAGATTGCAATAGGAACCAAGTGGGTTTTTAAGTGCAAAAGAGACGATCGGGGTATAGTCACGCGCAACAAGGCGAGATTAGTTGTAAAGGGTTTCAACCAAGAGGAGGGAATCGATTACAACGAAGTTTTTGCACCAGTAGCAAGGCTGGAAGCCATTAGGTTATTTCTAGCGTTTGCCTCCTTCAAAGGCTTTAAGGTATATCAACTGGATGTTAAGAGTGCTTTCCTGTATGGGAAAGTGAAGGAGTTGGTGTATGTAGAACAACCGCCCGGATTTACAGATCCAAAATATCCTGATAGAGTATATCGCTTAGATAAGGCTCTTTATGGATTATATCAGGCACCTAGGGCGTGGTATGAGACTTTATCCAACCATCTTTTAGAAAACGGTTTTGAAAGGGGTAGGATAGATAGTACTCTATTTGTGAAGAGGAAGGGTGAACACTTTATCTTGGTACAAGTGTACGTCGATGATATCATTTTTGGATCATCAGACGAACAGATGTGCAAAGATTTCGAAAAGGTGATGAAGTCTAAGTTCGAGATGAGTGCTATGGGGGAGTTGAATTTCTTTTTAGGGTTACAAGTTGACCAAAAGAAGGAAGGGATGTTTATCCATCAAACTAAGTATGTCTATGACATATTAGAACGGTTTGGGATGGAGGGAACTAAGTTGACTGCCCACTTCAGCACGCCGATTCAAGTGAATCACAATCTCGGGCCGGGTACTGAAAGTGATACCAATGTGGATCCGACTTTATATCGGGCCATGATTGGGTCACTTATGTATTTAACCGCTTCAAGACCTGACATAATGTTTGCTGTTTGTATTTGTGCTAGGTTTCAAGCGAATCCGAAGGAGATGCATATGAAAGCTGTGAAGCGGATTCTACGATACCTCAAGTCGAAACCGAAGCTGGGACTTTGGTATCACGCGGAGGAAGATCTAGAGTTGGAAGCATTCACGGATTCTGACTACGGAGGATGCAGCTTGACGCGCAAATCTACAACTGGAGGTTGTCAGTTCCTAGGAGGGAGATTGGTATCCTGGCAATGCAAGAAACAAACATCGGTAGCCATTTCAACGTGCGAGGCCGAGTATGTTGCTGCTGGTAGTTGCTGCTCACAGGTTCTGTGGCTACAACAACAATTGCGGGATTACGGTTTGGCTTACACTCAAACTCCTATTAGGATAGACAATCAATCTACAATTGCTATAACTAATAATCCAGTTAAACACAGTAAAACAAAGCACATAGACATAAGGCATCATTTTATTCGTGATTGTGCTGAAAAGAACTTAATCAAACTGGTAAAGGTGGCAACAGAAGATAATAATGCAGATTTATTTACCAAAGCGTTTGATAAGTCACGGTTTGAGTATTTAATTCAACTGAATGGAATGCGCAACCCAGAGTAATTTGACCTTAGTAGTAGTAAGTTTATTTTCTTTTAGAGTCGTAGTATTTCTTTCTTTACAGTAGTCTGCTAATTTAGGAAAGTTTCTATTTTTAGTAAGTTTCTAATTTTAGTAAGTTTCTATTTTAGTAAGTTAGTAGGTTAGCTTATTTTACTGCTTTTCTTATGAAAAAATAAAAGAAAAAAGAGAGAAAATTACAAAAATACAAAAAAAAAGAGAATATCAGAAAAAGAGTTAAGTCTTAGATACATAGGTACAAAGTGACGAAAATTAGCACCGTCGTTACAGACTATAAGTATTTAGGCTTTCACACATAATGCAACTAAATCCTAAGTGTTATACTTTACTTAGTTTGATGTGTTGGTAGGCATAATACATATAGGGAATCTCAAGGCTAATAAAATATTTTAGAAATAGTCAAGCGTGTCACTAACTTAGATATATGACCAATCGGTCTTAATTTTTATGTACAAGACATACAAACATTGAGTCTAAATGAGGTATGCAAACTTTCTGGGGATGTATGGCAACATCAAATACATCTGAAAATGGAAAGAATAGAAATATCATGTAAAACTGAGAGTCGAAAACATGCAACTCTGTTGTACGTAAGTACAGACCTGTTGTCTCTGTTTAGATTCGGGTTAGCAGACATGTCGCTTTGTTGTACGTCAGTACAGACCTGTCACCGCTATCTGCTAACTTTAAAAATAAACCTTAAGTCGAACTAGGACACTTTGTTGTATGAAAATACAGACCTGTGTCCGATGTTTGTCTTTTAAAGAAAGTTTGCAAATACCAACAAGTTAGAATCTTTGTCTGTGTGCCTTGATCATAAAAGTATGTCTATGTCTGAGTCACGTAAGATAATTTCCTGATAAATAAAAAGGCCAAGGGATATTCCGAAATGTAGAATGTTTAACAGGGTAAAATACCAACAATTGGCTAAATAGGTATGTCCCAACAAACAATCAAAGGAATCAAAAATTCCTAGGTGTGAAAGTTTAAGTACTGAAAGTTAGTATCAGACGTCGCTATCTGATTGAACCTTTCTTAGACTATACTCATCAAAAATATGTTGTTAAGTATTTAGCTTAGATTGTAAATTTTTCTTAAGTCTAGATTAATTTTTTGGTCAAAATTTTATTTTACTTTATTTTATTTTATTTTATTTTTACCTTAGTTTATTTTATTTTATTTTAGTTTAGTTTAATTTTTACTTAGGTAAAAGGTCAAAAGTTACTGAGGGTGCATTCAAAGTTCAATAAAATAAACATTGCGTGAAATATCTGTTGCTTAGGGTAAAAGAGTTGGCATAGTTTATCTGGTTAAACGATACCGTAGAAAAAGTTGGAAAAGTTGAATTTATTTCAAAATTTTCGAAAATTTTTCTAAGTATTGGTGGTTTCGAATCTAAGACAGACTCGAAGCAGTAAGACTTCGAATCTGTCAGTAGATTCGAATCTGTGCTTAGACTCGAGGGTTGGTGGTATAAATAGGTTAACAGTAAAGGTCATTAACTCCATCTGTTTTCGAATCTATACTATCGACTCTATATTGGCGATTTCGAATCTGTTCTCGAGTCTATCGTAATCCTTCTAAACGACATTTTGTCGAGTCTCTTACTTGGTGTTTCGATTCTACAGATACATCTAGGTATAATCAACCGGATTGTACAAGATTTGTGTAGTTTTATGCACAATTTTAGACCAAATCGTCAAATTTTGAAGTTTTATAGGTTGAAATAGGGTTTTTGCTAAATTACCAAGATTGGACCTATAAAAGATCAAATTAAAAGCATAAATCAATGATTAGAACCTAGTTGAACTAATGTATGTGATTTACCAAGTTCAAAATGGTTAAAATCTTGGGCTTTTGTTGAAAACAAATCCGACGGGACTTCGAGTCTGTTCTAGGACCTTCGAATCTGTTCATGGGTATCTCGAATCTATCATTAGATTCGAGATGACCATGATATTCGAATCTGTCCATTAGACTCGAATAGGGACTCTTCGAATCTGTCCATTACATTCAAATATGGACACTTCGAATCTATTACTTTCGAATCTGTACTTTATTTATTTTGTTTAATTTAAATTTTATTAAACTTGTGGAAATTTAATTGTGTTAGATTTTGTATTTAAAAAGGTACAAAATAAAACAAATTTGAATTTAAACAAGTTTATTGATTTTTAATGAGTCTAACAGTTTTATTTATTGTGCAGATATGGCAGTTCGCGCTTTTGTCCCGAAGCATAATATGGTCCTTAATCCAGATAATAATATCCCTGAGGCACAGGGTTTTCGCGAAGTTTTGGACTTCCTAGCTGAATCTAGGATTAGCTATGCTTTGTTTCATAACATTCCAATTGTAATTTCGTATGTACGCCAATTCTATGATCATTTACAGGTTGACTGTACTGTCACCCCGACAGTTATAAGAACCAGAATCGCTGGCCAGCCTCTAGTCTTCTCAGCAGATATGTTGCGCCAAGTGCTACAGTTGGGTTCTCAAGAACAAGAAGATGGGCCTATTGACTTTCCATTAAGTATTAGGCAGACTGCTTTTCTGAGGATGGGCTACAGTTTAGATGTGACAAAGTCGTCATACATGAAGAGTGGCCTGATTGGGCAATGGAGATTCTTGGTGCACGTATTCATGGTCTGTTTTGCGCCGAAGAAAGCTGGCTTTGATTACATAGTGTCAAAGATCCAATCTGGAGTTATTGCATTGGTATATAATCGGAAGTTCAGCTTTTCGCAGATGTTCTTCTCGGAGTTCGTTCATCAAATTACGGCTCCAGAAAAGGAACGATTCTTGTTGTACCCAAGGTTCATTATGATGCTGTTAAGGCATTTCTTGCCAGACTTGCCGCCGTCAAATGATTCTCTGAGTGTTAACATTATGGACAAACGGATTTTTGCTGATTGTTCCTCACACCGAGGAAGATTGGCTGTTCCTGTTGCTCGTCCATTGTTCGGAGCTATTGTGGATAGGGATTTTCAAGCCCCGGAAGATGCCAACTGGGCAGGGGTCGTTGAGTTTCCACAACAACAACAACAGCAACAACGTCAACAGCAACAACAGCCTCGTGCTCGGCCACGTGATCCAAGACGCCGACAAAGACCAGCAGCGAGTCAAATTCCGGCAACCAGGCCTTCGACAAGCCAGCAACCAGAAGTTACAGAAGCCGGGCCCTCAAATTTTCAAGAAGCTGGGCCCTCAAATTTTCAAGAAGCTGGGCCCTCAAATGTTGCGAGAGAAGCTGAACAGCTAAGCCAGACGCTTAATGAAATTTGGGAGGCAGGGCCTCATGCCAACGAAGACGTTGCAGCAGCATTGGTTGGTGAGCTGCTTAGTCCACCAGCAGATGAAGATGATATTTTTAGAGATGTGGAGGAATACGAGCCAGAAGGGGCAGGTGACGGATTAACATCTTCGGAATCCGACTCAGAATCTGCGGAAGTTCCGACAGCTGCAGTTCCTGATATTCAAATTGGAACTTATGGTTCGAGATTGATTATAAATGAGGGTGGTTCGAGGAGGCGCGTAAACAGGGAATTGGAGGAGTCTGATTTTGAAGAAGAGGAAGTTCCTCAACTAGTGACAAGGCAACGGGCCAAACGTCACAGGTTCATGCAAGGATCATCTTCAGCTCCTGAAGATCAACCAGAAATTCCACAACATCAAGAACCTCAAACCACCAGTCCACCACCACCACCACCTCAAGATGAACCGTATATACCATCACCGTTCATTCCTACTCCTATACAGTCCATTCCATCTATCTCGACCACATACTCTGACAACCAAAGGTTTCTGCAGCTTAAAGCTCGCGTTGACTTCCAGAATGTCCAAATCTTAAGCCTAACAAAGGCGATCGGAGAAATTCAGACTCATAATGCAAATCTTGATAAAGAAAATGCCGATTTGAAGAAGATTGTGGAGCAAGTCCAGGAAGAGAACGTAGAAATGAAAACTTTTGTTTGCGATCAGGCAGCTGAGATAAGGTCGATGCGCTCCCTAATTGAGCAGTTAATGAAAAATTTACAGGCTCAGGGGGAGACATCGTGCCGAGATCAGGAGGTGCAGAGAAGAGATGATAATGAAGGCGATGATCCCGGTGCGAATAAAGAGATTGAGTCTGTAGATTTTCCTACAGCTCAAGTTACACAAGTTCAGGGGGAGCCTAGTCAAGGCGAAGGAGAAAGGGGTGAAGCCAGTTCATCTAAACAGCCTACAGATTTTAAGATCAGCGAGATGATTGAAGCGCTCATGGATCTCGATGATGATCCACTGGATGTAGGTTTTGATAATGAAGATGAAGAGCTAGAGGAAGGAGAATTTGTGCCAGGGGAGATAGTAGACTGGCGGTCGGATGATGAAGTACTTGCTGATGAGGATGATGAAGCTGACGAGATAGTTGTGCAGCAGAATCCTATCACTGATACTTACATGATTGATGGAAATAAAATTGTCGATGTAGATATAGTTAATGTTGCATTGAATCCTCAGCCATCGACAGAGGAACCTGCAAGAGAGCTAACTAATGAAGAAAAACGAAAGCTATGGTTCAGGGCTGAAGAGAAGGAAGCAGCAATTAAAAAGACAATGAGAGTGCCAGGTACTGGGAAGCTGTCTGAGCGAATTTTAAGCTGGTTCTTTGACAGAGATCTGCAGCTATTTATAATAAAGAGAAAAGACGGGCTTCAGTACATGAGGCGAACTTTAAAAGCGTTCAACTCCCTGCCAAAAATCGAAATCACTGCGCTAGCTTGGAAAGATCTTATAAACATTGGCAATGATCCCTACGCGAGCGTAATCGAAAGAATCATAAGGAAAGAAGGAAGATCAGGAAAGTTCGAGCGACTAAAGCCAAGGACCGGAAAGAGGGTCGAGGATCAGTCGAGAATAGATCCTCATACAGGTAGGCCATGGGCCAGGATGGAATACAAACCTGTGAGGTGTCTAAAGAAAGTTCCAATGAAATCAATGCCACAGAACGTTTTGAGCAACATGAAATGGTGGTACCTCGAGATTGACACTGCTGAAGCCATCATGGAGGATCAAGACGAGCAGGTCATTTTGAAGGTATATGATCCCTTTGTCTCTTTTTTGTATATATTTTGAGTGGTGGGGCTGGGAGGTATGTAAGATAGAAGGATCAGAAGGAATATATGTATCATGGGGAGTGGGTTGGGATCCTGGGGGTGAAGCAGTAATGTGGGGCTGAGGCTGCTCAGGATTCTCTCCTCTGTTTCTTGGAAATATAGTCTGAATTGCTTGAGGCAATGAGACATCAACAATATGAAAATTTGCACTGTGTTTCAAAATCTTTTAACAGATGGCAAAGAATGCCTATGGGAAATATATATCCTTTTATGTATCTTTAAAGAATTGCAAGATTTTGCAATTATTTAAGACAAAAACCGAGGATACATAAAAATTTTCCCATTCTTTAAGGCATGATGCCCTTAACATCCCTTGAAAAATCATATTTGAGAAATTGAACTGTTGGCCTGAGGATAAGCAAATTAAGGCAGTTGCAATATTTGAGGAAAATCCAGACCAACCAGTTCTTTTAGGGCTTAAACATTGTTGAACGATATGTACAAGGTATTTCCATTTGGGGCCAAAATGTGCTTTAAAAAAAGTAAATGAATCAGTTGGTCCCCTGTACCCTATTTCAAAAAGACCTTCATGTAAAGCAATAAGAAAGAGAGATCTTTTATACCTGTAGCATCTTGCAGATGCAAGTGCTGTCGAATGGAATCCTCTGATATGGTGATAGTATGACCATCAATAGTGGAAACAAGAGAGGGGGTTCCATCATGTGTGTTCAGTTTTTCTTTAGTCCAGAATTGCTCTATATGAGATACACAGATAGTGGGGTTTACTGTGAGAGCATATTGTATGGATGAACAGCGGAGGAAATCCATCATTTCATGAAACGCTTGTAGTTCAGCATGCTTTAGAGTGTATGGAGACAGTTGTGATCTTTGACAAACTCCATTGATGCTCAAGAACGAAAGGAATTAGGGTTTGGCTCGAAGAATAGGGAATTGTACAGGGAGGGAATGAGAGGGCTCTGGAAGATATTTAGAGACTGGTAGTTGTAACTGAACGAAACTGGGACTTTTAAGGGTTTGGATTTTAAAAATATCTAGTCCCGCGTACAAACACCTTAGAAATGACTGAATTTCCCTGCACACTTAACAGACCAAGTGAATAACTAACAGTCCGAGAAAATGAACTAGCAGCTTGAGAATATTCTCAAGCTGTTAGTTAGTTACTGAGCAATACCTATTGAGGCAGTGCCCCCCCTTAACGAAACACATAAAACAAAGAATTTACACAAATTATAGAAGATGGTAATGTAAGGTAGATTAATCCATGTTTACCAAACCAATATTTGATACCAGAAAAGTGAATCTTCCTACATCAAATGGTTTAGTAAAAAGATCTGCTAACTGATCATCAGTATGGATTTTGGTAACTTGAATTAATTTCTTATCATTACAATCCCTTATAAAATGAAATCTAATATCTATGTGCTTGGTTTTGGGAAACTTTACTGGATTTTATACAATACTGATTGCACTTGAATTGTCAATATAAATGGTAGTAGATAGAAAGTTCATACCATAGTCTCTTAGTTGAATCTGAATCCACATAACCTGAGAGCAACAGCTAGCAGCTGCAACATATTCAGCCTCAGTGGATGAAGTGGATACTGTGGTTTGCTTCTTGCACTGCCAAGAGACTAGTCTTGCTCCTAGATACTGACATCCTCCAGTTGTTGACTTCCTGTCTATATTGCAACCTCTATAGTCACTGTCAGAATATGCTGTTAATTCAAGAGGAGAATCCTTAGGATACCATAGGCCTAATTTTGGTTGGCCTTTTAGATATCTAAAGATTCTCTTAACAGCAAACAGATGTGAGTCCTTTGGGGCACATTGGAACCTGGCACAAACACAAACAACAAACATTATATCTGGTCTAGAAGATGTGAGATACATCAGTGAACCTATCAAGGATCGGTACAAATGAATATCCACATCTACTCCTTCTTTATATGCATCAAGCTGCGTATGAGCGTCCATTGGTGTGCTTGCAACTTTGGTGTCCTTGTATCCAAACTTCTCCAGAATGTCATTCACATACTTTGACTGACTGAAGAAGAGACCAGTGGGCTTCTGCTTTGCAATCTTAGAATGAAAGTTAGTTCTCCCATTGAACTCATTCGAAACTTTTTGTGCATCAAGGTCTCAAATTCTTTGCAAAGTATGTCATTGGTTGATCCAAAGATGATGTCATCAACATAGATCTGAACAAGAAGGATCTCTGATTTGATAGACTTAGTGAACAATGTCTTGTCTAGAGTGCCTCTCTTGAATCCATTATGTAGTAAGTAGGAAGACAGAGTGTCATACCATGCTCAAGGAGCTTGGTTGTAACATCCGACATTAAACCAGGTTAGCAACTATGACCTGATCAGTATTTAATAGCCAATTATAACCTAATCAGTGATCATTAGAAATTAATCAAAGTTATTAACAATGTTCATGAAGAAATTCAACTCAATTAGAATCAAATTCATCGGTGCAATGAATCGGCAAATCAATTAATCCGATCGATTTACGATATGATGGATTAATGCAACTTAGCACATAATTAAATTATGATTAGTGACACTAATCATATAATAATACACTTACTTAACATTAATTATGCAAGACTGAAACAATTCATTAAAGCAATGCATCCAAAAGTATTTATGAAATTACAAGAAAAGGGAAATACAAGAATACATTTCTAAATACTTTTATAAATAAAAAAAGAAAAATACATCATAATACTACCATATAGGCCAGCCCTATGGAGTACACAAGGACCATAATATGTATTTTTTTAACTCAACATTTCACTATCAAATCCTCCTTTTTCAACTCACCAAGATTTTACACTATTCTTCATCATTTCACCATCTTTTCAAGATCCAGTTTTCCCTATAAATAGAGAACATTTCCATTCATTTTAATCACACCAAAACCCCTCTTTTCTCTCTTCAAAAACTGGCCAAAGGCCCTCTCAAAGCCAAAAACCTTCAATTTTTGGTGTACTTGAAGTATTTCAAGTGTTCTTCATATTTTGAAGTGTTCTTGGTGCAACTTTTGCAAGAGTTTCAACTTCTTCTCATTTGCATTCTTATAAAACATCAAAGTAAGTAAATACTAACCTATTATATCTTATATTTATGTTTATATAAGTATTTCATAATATATATAATCACCAACAACAACAAGTTTCATAAAAACTCAAGTTTATAAATCACTAGTTTTTGTTTTTAAGTTGTTTTCTTCAAATGTGTTTATAAAAATATAAACACATCATATAAGTGTAAATATTATGAAAACAAGTTGTATAAATGTGTTTTATAACTTTTATACAAGTAGTCTTTGAATAAACAACAAGAATCACAAGTTATTTCAAGTTTATGAAATACGAAATTTCGGCAGAAAAGTTGCATCAACTTTGAATATTTGTAAGTAATTCACAACTTAACAAAATGAGTTGATTATTGTCTCAAAAGTTAAATCTATATTTTAACTAAGAATTTGGAAGTTTTCACAATTTATTATGGAATTTAGAACCCCCAGATATTATTTGGGAACCCGGAAGTTTGACAGCTCAAAAATGGCCAACACTAAGACTAAGTGGTTTGAATAAATCAGAGCTAAACCAATAATATTATTTTGAATCAAAGTCCAATTAAGAAGTTTTCGGAATAACACTCAATTGTTTTAAGAAACTTTCAGAACAATAAGAACAGAACAATTTCAATCAATAAACACAATCACTATCAAAACATTTGTATAACCATGATTACAATCACCTCTAATCTGTTTGATTAGACGAAGAACACAAATTGTTCTTAGGGTTTTTCAACCTTAGAGGCTTTAGAAACTTAAACAGAATACAGGTTACAATTCTAAATTGCTTAAGCACCGAAAATTACATAAGAAAGACCTAGTCTATCTCTATTTATAACTTTCTGATTTGTTTTCTTGACAAACTACGATTTGTTTTGAGTGGATATCTTTGGAAGATATTCAAATCTTGAAATCTGTATCACTTCCTGATTTGTAGCACTTTCTGTTTTCAACTTTTTGAACAGCTTGAACATTAACTCTGGCAGCTTGAACTTTTGAACTAGAAGCTCGAGTTTCTTGAACTAGCAGTTTGAACTTTGTAATTACACAGAAATACTACTAACAGCTTGAGAAATCCTAACTAACATCTTGACATACTTACATTATTTCCCAGCACGGAAGGCTTTGCTTGCCAAGGAAAAAGAGGCTAGAAAGGCTTTACTGGCTGAAGATGACCACTGGCTACAACTATCTGATGATGAATACATTCTGGATGAAGACGCTCATATCTGCCTAAAGTCAGAAGCTTTTAATGAATCTGACATGAGTGAATCAGCTGTGTTGGCTGAAGATGAGATCTGGGTTGGTCTGACTGATGACGAAGAAGAAGAAAGAAAGGATTCTGATTGTGAGAATGTGTTGACAGAAGATATGGCATTGATGGCCACAGGAGAAGCTGGATGCAGCAAAAATCAAGACGATGATGAGTCAGATACAGATGCCTCAGACAATTCAGACACACCAGAGGTACAATATAACTCTAAATCTGATGACAATAATTCCTGTGAGATGGAACAAAAACTTGCTCAAATGGATTTTATGCTAAAACGTTTTGAAAAATCTTTGAAAGCCGAGATAAAGAATGCCTAATCTTTGGAAAACAAATTAAGACTCGAACATGCTTTAGTGTTAGATTTTTCCAAAGATAATGCATTAGCATTAAGATCAGTTTTTAATTTGCAAGAAAAATACAATGAAATTCAAAGTAAGAATCAAAAGCTGAGTACAATATATTTGACTTAAAAGAAAAACTGAAATTAGCTAAGTTAGAATCAGCAAGTTATTCTGTAAAATATCATTCCATTTTTTATGAAAGAACAAAGTTGTATGAGAAAATCAAATCCTTGGAAGATGAGTTCATTAAAAGAGGTCAAACGGATTAAACAATCCATTTGAATCAACCAAAAGATACCGAAATTTATAATTCAAAAATAGGTATTGGTTGGACAAATCCTAAATATCTAACAAAAGCTATTTCGTCTTCACCAACTCTTTATGATCTTAGATATATGAATTTAGGATTAAAAATGGTATTTTAAAAGCTTCAGATGAAGTAGAATCAGCTAAAGATCTGAAAAGGTTGAGACAAGATAAAATGTAAAATACTTTGGATTATAACAAGCTTAATGAATGTTATCAAAATTCAAGCATTTCAGAAGAGTATATTCAGACATATTCTGATAAAGATTTGTCTGAAAATACGTCTTCCACTCAAAAGCCATACATTCCAAACTCAATTCTTGAAAATATTAATTCTGATCTTGAATTGAAGCTTAAAACTTTTGAGACTGAAAATGAAAAACTTCAGGCTGATATTAAAGATTTGGAAATGTTGGTACACCCTGTGTGACGATAGCAGTCTAATCGATCTGCATTATGGCTTAAGTAATATTCTGAGTATTAACAAGTGTTTTGATATATATGTTTATATGTGTTTGTCTGTTATTGATTGTGTGTTTGAACTTGATGTAACGTATTACAAGAAGTTCAAACATAAAGTTCAAAGATAAAATCAATCATAAGGTAATGTCATAAGTTTTATCACTTAAGAGTTTAAGTATTTTGTCTAGATTCGAATTACTTAAGGCAATACATTCGAATCTGAGATAGATTCGAATGAGACCTTAGATTCGAATGGGCTAGATTCGAGACTGTCAATATGGACAGACTCGAATGGGCCTTGGGCCAGATTCGAGCTTGGCCCACAACAGACTCGAATCAGGGTCTATAATTAGGGATAGACTCGAATAATTAGAGGACTTTTTGCAGAATTCGTGAGGAATTAAGCAAGAGGCGATCTCGAGTTTATCAGCTAGGTGAGTGCCGTTTCGGAGAGAATTAGTTCGTAGGATCGTTCGTGTGTCGTTCGTTCAGCGTCTAATAGTCTCCGTGTTCCGTTGGTTGAGAGTTTGTCCGTCAAACCGTCAACGAGGATTCCGCACTCGTTCACGGATCCGCGTCTAGATAGATCTTGCAGTGGTAGACCTTACAGGAAATAAAACTGAAAAATCAGCCTGAAAGCAAAACTCAACCAGATCAGCAAACTTCAATTCAACCTGATTCTATCAATTCTGAAAAAGAGTTTGATCCGTATATGAACTCTGATTTTAATTCATTGGAGGATATGTTTGTCAAAATTGATGAATTTATTAAACTACTGCATGACAAACAAACTGATAAACCTAAAGAATCAGTAATTATTTTGATAAAAATACCTACAGATTCTAATGTTAAATCAGTACCATCACCAGTTTTATACAAGAAGAAGAAAACAAAAGTTACTTTTGTTACTCCAAATTTTGAAAAAGGTGAATCCTCTTCATCAAAGGTTTCAATTGCAAATAAAGGAAATACTTCTGAAGGTAAGAAAGTTTTACAGATTAAAACTGATAATTCTGTGAAAAGAACATTGAAGAAAATTTGAAGAAAGAAGCTAGTGGCAAAGAAAAAGAAGAGTTTTAGACAAGAATGGAGAGTGAAAGATTTGAGTGTTACAGATAGGATTAGATCTGTAGATAATTCTATGTGTAATAAATCTTCTGATAAACAATATTCTAATACTCACGTGATGAACTGTTTTCTTTAAATTCTGCCAAATGCCATGTGTTGAATGATAATCTATGCATAATTCTGATTTGTTTGTATGGATGCCAAAGAACAAGGTTCTCAGTTTTAAACAACATAGGATCCTAAGAAACACATTTCAAAATCAGTTCTCAAAAGGACTGTACAAAAATGGATACCCAAAAAGACTGTTCAAAAATGGGTTCTAAAGACATAGAATTATCTATTTCTATATCTGAAGAAATACCGCATGATTTACCAAAATTTAAAGTACCCAACTATAAGTCGTTACCTCACGTTTACTTCGTTTTATAGGTAAATCATGTGTGGTACCTTGACTCCGGATGTTCCAAGCACATGACCGGACAACGGGAAACCCTAACGAATTTTGTTGACAAATTCTGTGGGACGGCAAGATTTGGAAACGATCAATTCTGGCCGATCAAAGGCTATAGAAGTCTCAAATACGACAAGATTACGATTCAGAAGGTATTCTACATTGATGGTCTTGGCCACAATCTGTTCAGCATCGGCCAACTGTGCGATAAAGGGTTATCAGTCAATTTCAAGGCAAATAGGTGTAGTATAAGATCTGGGGAAGGAAAGGAAATCCTAGCTAGAAATACGAAAACCAATTTGTACTCCATAGACCTAGCCAACATAATTTTGAAGAAAGATGTTTGTCTACTATCAAAGGCAACATCAAAAGAATCCTGGTTGTGGCATCGCCATCTATCTCATTTGAACTTCAAAGAACTAACCAATCTTGCAAAAGGTGGTTTAGTTAAAGGTCTACCGACTCTCCGATTTCAAAAGGAGCAGTTGTGTGCTGCATGTGAAAAAGGGAAGATGGTGAGGGCGTCACACAAATCAAAGGTTGAACAATCTTCAACTAGGCCACTGGAACTTCTTCATATGGATTTATTCGGGCCTATGCGGGTAAAAAACATCAACAATAAGAAATATGTGTTGGTCATTCTAGATGATTATTCAAGATACACATGGGTTTTCTTCCTGAGATCTAAGTCTGAAGCTACATAGATAATCATTGACTTCATACGCAAGATTCAAGTTAAGTTGCAGCTTTCGGTTCAGACCATTAGATTTGATAATGGTACAGAGTTCAAGAACAAGTCCCTCGAGACATTTCTGACTTCTGTTGGGATACCCCATCAATTTTCGGCAGCTCATACCCCACAACAAAACGGAGTTGTTGAAAGACGAAACCGTACGCATGTGGAATCTGCTAGGATGATGCTTGCATATTCTACTCTGTCGTTGTTCCTCTAGGCTGAGGCTGTGGCAACTGCGTGTTTCACCCAGAACAGATCCATCATAAATAAAAGATTCGGAATAATACCTTATGAGCTGATAAATAAACGAGTTCCTAATATTAATTTTTCCATGTCTTTGGATGCAGGTGTTTCATCTTGAACGATAATGACGACTTGGGAAAATTTAATCAGAAAGCTGATGAAGGCATATTCATTGGATACTCGAAAGAATAAGTGGCATTTCGGGTCTACAACAAACGCACGAAGACTGTCAACGAGAGCGTTAATGTAAAATTTGACGAAGGAATCGTAATGGCTCCTGGACACGCCAGTTCAGGACCCGAGTCTAAACAGTCGACTTCTGTGAAGTCACCAGAGCTTAATGATGATATGAATGATTTAAATAAACTGTCTCAAAATTTTTATGAAGACTACTTTAAAAAGACCATATCTGATGTTCAAATTTTGGTTCCTAACAGGGTTATTGAAGATCCTGTTGTAGTCTTTGATCATTCACATCAACAAATTTCTAAATAGACTGGAGAGGTTTTAACGACTGATGTACACATTCCTACAGAAAGTGTACAACAATCTGCTCCAGAATCTCAAAATGCTCCCTTGAATACTGAAACTTTAGAATCTCCTACCTCAGTTGATATTCCATCAACTTTAGAACACATCCCCCGTACACCCTACCTAGACTTAAATCCCAATCTAGAACAGCCTCAACCTTATCCTTACTCATTTAAATGGACAAGGGACCACCCACCTGAAATTATAATTGGTGACCCCTCTTCCTCAGTAAAAACCCGGAGAGCTACCATGAATGAATGTCTCTTCTCAAATTTTTTTAGCAAGATAGAACCCAAAACGATGAAGGAAGCTCTTCTGGATGCTGACTAGATTGTAGCGATGCAAGAGGAGCTCAATTAATTCGAGAGGTTGAGAGTATGGAGATTGGTCGAACGTCCAAAAGACAAATCAGTCATTGCCACGAAGTGGATCTTCATGAACAAGAAAGATGAACACAGTGTCATCATTCCAAACAAAGCGAGACTCGTTGCCAAAGGATACAGTCAACAGGAGGGAATCAATTTTGATGAAACCTTTTCCCCTGTTGCCCCATTAGAAGCGATTAGAATGTTTTTTAGCCTTTGCAGCTCATAAAAACTTTAATGTATATAAAATGGATGTAAAAGCTACATTTTTAAATGGGGAGTTAACTGATGAAGTATATACATATCAGCCCAAAGGATTTAGTGATCCTTCGAAGCCTGATCATGTATATATTTTAGACAAGTCACTGTATGGCCTTAAACAAGCACCAAAAGCTTGGTATGATGCCCTTTCAAATTATCTTTTAAAATGTGGCTTCAACAAAGGTGCAGTGGACACTACCCTTTTATTAAATGTCAGGATCCCGATATCATAGTTATTCAGATATATGTGGACGATATAATATTTGGGTCTACAAATCCTGAGTTTTGCAAAAAGTTTGCATTTTTAATGTTCCAAAATTTTGAAATGAGCATGATGGGTGAAATAATTTTTTTCTTGGGATTACAAGTAAAACAAATGACTAATGGAATTTTCATCAATCAATCATGTTAAAGAAATTTAACATGGTCAATAGTACTCCCATGAAAACACCCATGACTCCTAATTCAAAATCAAAACTCAATGAGTACATTTCAGGAAAACCTGTTGATGTAACTCATTATCGAGGAATAATTGGGTCATTAATGTACTTAACAGCAAGTAGACCTGATATTATGTTTGCTACATATGTCTGTGCTAGATATCAGGCACATCCAAAAGAATCACATTTGGATGCTGCCAAAAGAATCTTAAGAAATCTAAAGGGTACACCAAACTTAGGTTTGTGGTATCCTAGAGAATCATCATTTACATTGACTGCCTTTTCTAATGCTGATCATGCATGTGATAAAATGAACAGAAAAAGTACATCAAGAGCAGTTCAATTCATTGGTGACAAACCCGTCTGCTGGTCATCCAAAAATCAGCAGTGTGTGTCACTATCAACAGCAGAATGCTGAATACGTTGTTGTATCATCTTGTTGTTCACAAGTGTTGTGGATGAAGAGCCAACTGAGAGACTACGGGTTTACACCTTAAAAAGATCCCTGTCTATTGTGATTCACATAGTGCAATTGCAATAACATCATATCCAATCCGGTGCGACACTCAAAAACTAAACACATCGATATCCGGTATCATTTCATAAAAGATCATGTAGAAAATGGTAACGTAGGATTATATTTCGTACCAACTGAATATCAACTAGTTGATTTGTTTACCAAAGAATTAGATGAAAAACACTTTAATTTTTTGATATACAAATTTGGTATGTTGAATCGGTAGATTTAAACATTCAGTTGCTACAAAATAAAATTCTAATTTTATAATTTTTTACTTGATTTAATTTTTGTGTTAATCTCGTGTATTTAAATGTTTTTCATTTTTTTTTTTGAGATTTAACTGAATCGGATTGTCATGTGCAGGGGGAACAAACAAGAAATTTTGTATCTGATATTTGCATATCTAATATTTTTTATCTGATTGATTGCAGGGGGAGTAGACATAAAAAGTGATATACATTTGAGGGGGAGCATAACTGTAAAATTTAAGGGGGAGCATTAGTTTTTTTAGTTAAATTTTACTTTTTTATATAAAAATATAGTTAAATTTTTTTTTGGTCCTTAAAATTTTTTTAAATTGTGAATTTTTTTTTGTATTGTTGTATTGTTATTTTGTTGTATTGTTTTTTTTTGTGTGTGAAATTTTTTTAATGGGCTTCAATGAAAAACGAGAGAATAGGTTTTAAATTTTAAAAGTGGGTTGGGTTTAAATTTTAAAAAGAGTTATAAATTTGAAATTTGAAATTCAAATTCAATTTTCTAAAAATTCGGGCACTATTCAAAAGTACTTTTCATCTTCTTCTCTCGATTTTCGTAATCCAGAAGCAATCAACATCTGTTGAATTCAAGTGTTGCTGAAACTATTTTGTAAGTTTTCGTATTATTTTCGTTAATGTTTTTGTATTTTTTAGTGCTATTTTCGAGTTTTATGTTCATATATTTCTTTTACTATGTGTTACTGTTTGTGTCGGGGAGTGTAAATTTTGATATTGTTGTTTGGTGTTTTTAATTGGAAATTGAAAGTGTGTTAGTATTCATAATGATCATATGAACTTGAAAATCAAATTTCAAGTCCTATATCAAAACACATGACATTTTAATTTGAAATTGAAGATACAATTTTTCGAGTTTTTGAATATTCTGTAAATCGGATTTTTAGGAAATAAACTGTTGTTTTTGGAAAAAAATCAGTAAAGGAAAAATGTTCAAAACATGTTTTCGAGTAGGTGTATGTAACAATTTAGGTTTGAAAGTTCCTAGAAATAATTTTTGGAAATTTCAGTGGTGTTTGGGACTTAGAAAATTTGCAAGTGTTCAAACTCGAATTAAGACTCATTCGAGAAAATTTTAGTATATATCGAGTTTGAATATAAAGCACTCGAGAATGTTTATGTTTCATTCGAGTTTGATAAGGATTGGGACTTAGAAATTTTAAGTATCAAACTCGATTGATACATCACTCGAGAAAGTTTAAGTCTTAATCGAGTTTGGCAAAGGGTTATTCGAGAAATGCCCTTAGTTTATTCGAGTTTGTCATAAAAAGGAAAAAAATTTTCTAAGTTGTTTCAACTTGAAATAAGAGTCTATCGGAAAACTTTGTGTTTCTTTCGAGTTTCATGAGTATTCATTCGAGAAATCTTGAGCACACTTCGAGTTTAATGAAACTTCCCTCGAGAATCACTTAGAGTCATTCGAGAAAACTCAAGTATCCTTCGATTTATTTTTGAGTCATTCGAGAAACAGTGTGTTTCTTTCGAGTTTAGTGATTAGTCATTCGAGAACACTTAAGTTCAATTCGAGTTTCATACAAGTTCATCCAAGAAACACTCAAGTTCATTCGAGTTTTATTCTACTAAGATCGACTTTCTTAACAATTCACTCGAGTTTGTTTCAATTACAATCGAGTTTCATTCTAGACTCAATCGAGTTTGGTCTCATTTCATTCGAGATTATGTGACTCATTCAAGTTTGTCTCTTCATATTTCGAGTTTGGAGTCAAATTTTTGTCCAAGTGTGGGAATTTTAAATTGTTCAGAGAAATTTCACATTTTTCGAGAAATTTTTAAAATCTGTGTTTTATTAACATTGGTATCTTAACGATTGATTTTGGAGTCCTAACAATTATTTTATTATTATTGTCTGGAATCCCGATGCTTTAAACAATGAAACACATATTTTTCTAATTTCTTGTTAAATGTTTTATTTCTATATATGTAGGATTAAATTTGTTTACCTGACATATCTAACGTATTTGCTATTTTTACAGGTATCAAATGGCATCCCAATCACCCACCCATAACTCCAACTCTTCTGATTCCCATTCATCATCTAATCATACATTGGTCTCTAAACCAGTTAAATCCGCATCCGTCACTAGACCATCACCTTCATCCCCAATCCCTGAAACCCAATTGGTCAAATCCAAGCATTGCGTATCCCTACTAGACAACAATCACCGGTTCGATCCAAATGTCATCAAAGTTAGCCATCCGGTGATTGTGGAAATCCTCAAAGGTCACCCTCTTGGTTACCTATTGAAATATAAACCTTCCATTCCTCTTGGCTACCTAAATCAATTCTGGCACACGATCAAATTCGTGCCTACTAAAGGAGACCATCATTTCAAGGTCACAATAGATCAATTTAAAGCCAAAATAACATTAGCCAGACTACGCCATATTCTGTTTTTACCAAGACGTATTGACACAGTCAATTTCCCAAAGCTCGCTGATTTTAAAGACTTTGTTTCTGATGATCAACTATATCATGATCTTATATGTCTGGGATATTCCCAACCACTTGAGAAAAGTTCAAAGTTTCACAGAAACGGGCTTAACGTAGAATGGTATACACTGTTCGGAATCATCAACAGATGTATGACATCAAAGCATACCTGCATAGATCGAGGAAACATCCATTATTTGAGACTTTTTCATGGCATTTCTTTCAACAAGCATTATGATTTTGCACAATGTATCTGGGAAGATCTCAAGGAAGTAGTATTGGCTAAGACAACAAACAGAGCAAGAAAATATGTGCCTCAACAACGTTTAATATAAATACTGATCAGAGGTATCTTGAGGGCAAATGAGAAAATTCTAAAGGGATCAAATGCTCAGAAATGCCCAAACTACGTAATGATGAGTCTTCACAAGGTTCAGGATGCTCCAAATGCAAATGTTATTCCAATTCCTGAATCCTTGCTAAAGTATGCTGATGCTGAGGCTGAAAGTGTTAGATTGTATAGAATAGATCATGCTCTGAGGTTCAAGATGCTCCAAGAACCGAGTTTTCATGCCCAAGGAGTGATAGGTAAGAAGGTACATCAATAAGGGGTTGATGTACAGGGAAGCCAAATTGAGATTGTTATGGAGGATGTGAGGGGAGGAGAGAGAGTATCTGATTCTGAGCATACCTTGTCAAATATTCCTGAAGGAGGAAAGGAAGGTGATGATGATGAGGATGATGATAACAATGATGATGCTATGGGAGGTGCTGGTACAATTATAATATCTTAACCTGAGAGTTTACCAGAAATAGATGTTGTTGAGATTGCGAGAATGAGTGTGAGGGAGATCCCTACCTTATACGGTCTGGTAGAAACCACAACTGCTGTTAGCTCTCATGTGAGATTTAGAATTGAAGTAGTCAGTACCCCACTGGCGTCTGCACACCAACAAGCTACTCATCTTCTTCTCAACAAGAAGGTGTTTCAATTTTGCATCGGGATTTTGCACATGATCTATCCTGGAATCCTTTGGATACCATGGATAATTAACAGAGTACACAGCCGCCCACATGTGCACATTAGGACACTTGAGTCGACTCCATCTGTTGGAGTAAGTGCAGAAGGACTTCGTGTTCCTGCCGGATTAACTACAGTGTCGGAAGCATTCGTTGCTCCGTCACTTGAAATAGTTGGAAGTCCGGTCAGAGCCACAACTTTTCCATCTATGAGCACCAGCCACACGGAAGTTCTTTTTACAAGTTCAACCGTTGTGACAACTGGAAGTCTAGGTGACCCAGTAGTTAGTCCATTACCCTTTGTTACTAAATCCAAGCTGAATGAAGGTATTAGTGGAGTCACAGCTCAAATGACAACTCAATATTCAGAGATGATGGCTTAAATGATAAATATTCAAAAATTGCTGAAAGGAAAGGCGGTTGCGGAGGGTGTCAAAGAAATAGATCCTCAAGACTCCATTAATGAGCTGAGAGATTTTTGTTTTGAACAATTTGATGAAATGAGGGTGAGAATGATCGGTTTGGAAAACACAGTCGTTAGTGCACTAGGATCATTATCTGAAAGATTATCTTCTGTAGAGCAAACATGTGAAGCTCACGCTTCGGCTTCTAAGAGGAAGCATGAAGATCAAGATGACGACTCTGATGATACTCCTCATGAGGGGGAGAAGAGGAGGAATCATGGAGAAAATGAGACTGAACTTCCAATGATTGTGTATACGGAAAAAGAGACAGGAGGTGAAGATGTCGGAGAAGCTGGGGGTTCAAAAGAAAAACCAGTTGATGCTCAAAGTGAACTGGGATTGATTCTTTATGAAGATGTTCTAGTTCCTTTAAGTATTCAACCTAGTATTTAAAATTTTCAAGAATATGACGATTCAGACGAAGAAGAAGAAGAAGAAATGTTAAGAGTTCAGGGAGCTGAACAAGAGATTGAAGTATCTGATGATGATGAAGTTTTTGATTAAATTGTTGAGATGCTGAGGGCAGAGAAGATTGTTGATGAGGAAGAGTTAGTAGAAGAGATTTTGAGAGATGAAGTGCCAACACCAAAGGTTGAGAAGTCTGCGGTGACGGTTATAGTCAAAGAGGAATTTGATTCGTTTCCAATAGAGGATGTGATGCCTCAATATGTCAAAGTGATGAATGAAGTTGAAATCATGGATAACTTTTTCAAGAATTATATTTTAGCTGATGAATCAGAGAGACAACATCATTGAGGTTTGTTGTGTAAGAAGTGGTGCAGAAAGAGATAAATGACATGTTGACATTGCTGAATGTTGGATCTGTCTGAAAAACAAAGTGCGGACTTCATAAGGAAAAGAAATAAGCTACCATTCTTGGAAGATTTTCTAGAGAAGAAAATTTTCTGCAAGAAAAGGGCTCCTTGCACTTTCTTAAAGCTATTCAAAGTTATTGAGCCAAACATGCCAAATCTGGTGAACTATGCTTACTTTCTACAAATTAAAGCTCAACGAATTGAAGAAGTAAGAAGTGAGTTCAGGATAGTTGATCTGGTGAAGATTGAGAAAGTTCGGTTTGTGAAAATCTTCTATCCAACGTTCACTGTGACTAGAACTGACGGGAATACTTATATTTTCAGTGAAGCAGACTTGTTTCATCTAAATTTGGTAGATGTTGAAGACTTACTTGATGAGTCGTGTCGAAACAAAAGAGAAGAATTTTGTCGTTTTGCAATGAAGGCTCTATTTCACTTTATGCATACGAAGCTGGTTCTTATGTCTGTACAAGATCTTCAAATTGGAGTTGAGCGAGGAATGAGGAGAATTAACATCACTGTGCCAAATCGTTTCATCAAGTATATGGAAAACTTCAAAGAATATCAAGTTGTTATGGCTAAACATCTGGTGGTGATTTATAAAGATAAAGATCAAAAGAAGAGAGCTATGCTGAGTGTTGAGTTAAACAAATATTGTGATGGCACTTTGTAGAAGGTAATGACTGGACTTAAAGGAAAGGTTGCAGCTGATTCGAAGAGAAAAACGAAGAAAGGAGGTCTGAGTTCATATGATAGAAATATGATAGTAGAATTTATTGCAAAGATTGAAACAAGACTAATGAACAGAAAAAGCATAAGAAGATTCGAGATGAAGCTGGGGCTAAAAGACTCAAGACTTATTATCATTCATCAAAGGGGGAGATTGTTAGGAATTACTTTTGTTGATGAATATATTAAGTCTAGGGGTCATTATGTAATTACTTAATAGTTTTGAAATTGTATATAAATATAAAAGTCATGTACTGTAGTGATACGATTGGTACTCATTTTGCACGGAACAGTACGGCTGGGTCAAACATTGAGAATTGTGCTTTCATTGTTCTTCGCAGTGTAATTCTCAGATTTAGTGCAATCTAATCATTCAGTTAGTGTTCTTATTGTTCTTTATTGTTTGATGCTTAATTCTGATTGATTATACTAGAATATCACACAGTGATACAGATATATGTGGATGATATAATTTTTGGGTCTACAAATACTGAATTTTGTAAAAAGTCCGCGTTCTTAATCTCCTAGAAATTTGAGATGAGCATGATGGGTGAAATCAATTTTTTCTTGGGGCTACAAGTTAAACAACTGATTGATGGAATTTTCATCAATCAGTCAAAATATATTCAAGGCATTTTGAAGAAATTTAACATGGTCAACAGTACCCCAATGAAGACACCCATGGCTCCTGATTCAAAATTGATTCTCGAAGAGGACATTTCAGGGAAACCTATTGATGTTACTCATTACCGAGAAATTATTGGGTCATTAATGTACTTAACCGCGAGTAGACCTGGTATTATGTTTGCTACATGTGCCTGTGCTAGATATCAGGCAAATCCAAAAGAATCTCATTTGGCTGCTGCCAAAAGGATTCTGAGATATCTAAAAGGTACTCCTAACTTAGGTTTGTGGTATCCTAGGGAATCAACATTTACATTGACTGCTTTTTCTGATGCTGATCATGCAGGAGATAAAATGGATAGAAAGAGCACATCAGGAGCATTTCAACTCTTTGACGATAAACCCGTTTGCTGGTCATCCAAGAAACAGCACTGTGTGTCATTGTCAACATTTGAAGCCGAATATGTAGTTGTTTCCTCATGCTGTTCACAAGTGCGGTGGATGAAGAGCCAACTGCGTGACTACAGGTTTACACCTCAGAAGATCCCGATTTATTGTGATTCACAAAGCTCGATTTCTATTGCATCCAATCCAGTGCAACATTCAAAGACAAAGCACATTGACATCCAGTATCATTTTATTAAGGATCATGTAGGAAATAGTAATGTTGAATTATATTTTGTACCGACTGAATATCAGCTAGCTGATTTGTTTACCAAAGCATTAGATGAAAAATGATTTAATTTTTTGGTATACAAATTGGGTATGCTGAATCGGTAGATTTAAACATTCAGCTGTTACAAAATATAATTTTTAATTTTACAATTTTTTACTTGATTTAATTTTTGTGTTAATCTCGTGTGATTTCAAAGTATTAATTTTTCTGAGATTTAACTGAATCGGTTTGTCATGTGCAGGGAGAGCAAACAGAAAATTTTATTTTATATTTTATATCTGATACTTTTTTAATCTGCTTGACTGCAGGAGGAGTATGCTTAGAAGATGATATTCATCTGAGGGGGAGCAACAATGCAATTTTCAAGGGGGAGCATAGTTTTTATTTTTTGTTGTTCAGTTTATTTTTTTTAGTTAGTTAAATTTTTTATTTTTCTAGTTTTAGTTAATTTTCTTTAAGTTTTTTTTTTAAAATTTGTTTTGTTTTTATTTGTTATAGATTTTTGTAGTTGTTGTTTTGTTTTGTGTTGTGGGCTTAATCGGTAAAAATGAAATATGGATATGGGCTAGGTACCATATGAAAGGGTTTAAATTTGAATTTCAAAATTCAATTTCATTTTTTCGAAACTCAAATCACTGTACACCGCCATAGCTGAAAATTTCTCTCGGATTTTCATCTCTACTTGATTCAAGTTTTAAGTGCAATATTGTAAGTATATGTTTGTTTCGTTTATATTTTTTGAATTTTTCAGTTTTTAGTTCGATTTTTTGTCTATTTTTGTGCTACTGTGTGTCTATATGTGTGTATCAGTGTGTGTTGTTGGAAACATTTATAGAGGTGAAATCAACTTTATTAAATGTTCAGGGTTTGTTTTGTAATTCTTTAATAGTTGTGTATTTGAGTATAAATAGTATAGTTGTGTAATGTTGATGTACGGGTCTCAGATTAGACATATACGGTGGTGAGTAGAAGGATTGCTTTGCAAGAAAGTCAAGAACTCAATTGTAATATTCTCTCTACTAAATAAAGCATTCGATATTATGAGTTTATGATAATTGTTCATGTGATTGTGTTTAATGTTGAATGAATTGCAAGAAATATGAATTCACAATTGGTATCAGAGCATGGAAATGATTTTTATTGAATTTTTGAAACTTTTTCACTGTTTTATCGGAAGTTTGAAAAAAAATCGAAAAAACCCCTAGGGTTTTTGATTCAGTGGGTAATTGTGTTTGAATTTTGGATCGAAGGAAGAGGATTGAAAAACGATCAGATTGATTATAATATCAATCTGTAATTCAAAACACACAATCAGATTGGTCGATTTTTCTAATTTTTTGAAAAACCCATTGTTCTTCACTGTTCTTTTGAATTACAAAGTATTTGATCTGCATTTAACCAAATTGTTTTCAAAAAAAGTGTTTATAAGTGAAACCCTCACCTTCAATTCCAATTTGGGATCAATATATGCATTTTCAGTGAAAATATTGAATTCAGGACTTGATTTTTCATAAAAATCATAAAACTCAAATATTGATATGTTCATATTGTTTATCGAGTTGAAAAGTGTTTTTAATCGAGTTGCAAAGTGTTTTAAAACGAGTTGAAAAGTGTTTTATTCGAGTTGAAAGTTAGTTGCAATCGAGTTGAATTAAAGTTTCAATCGAGTTGATTTGAAATTACAATCGAGTTGTATTCAATTTCAATCGAGTTGTATTCAATTCCAATCGAGTTGAATAAGAGTCAATCGAGTTGAACTCTATTCCATTCGAGTTGGAAGGAAGGTTTATTCGAGTTTTATAAAAACAACTATCAAGTGATATCAAGTTTGATTCGAGTTTAATCAATCATCAGTCCACTTGATTCGAGTTCCTTCTCACTTCATCCGAGTTTTACAGAAGCATCATTCGAGTTTTATCCTCTTTGCATTCGAGTTGCATTACTAATTTGTTGATTGAATCCTTCTAGATTCTAGTTTCCATCTTTACAATTCGAGTTGATTCCATTAATTGTTCGAGTTTTATCATTCATTGATTGAGTTTGATCCCATTCATTTTGAGTTTCATTCCATATTCATTCGAGTGTGATCAACTTATCATCAAGTTTGATCAATTTTTCAAATTCAATCAATTTTCATTTAAAAGATCTTGGAAGATTCCTGTTAATCAGTCAAAATGTCCAAAGATGCACTAGCCATGGGGTCGGAAACAAAACCTCCAATTCTATACAGAGGTGAATACGTACAATGGAGGAAGAGATTTATTGAATTTATTAGTTTCCATGACCTGTCCGATGAAATGCTGAAATCACTCAATGACGGCCCAGCTGTTTTCCTTGAAACCATACCTGCAGTTCCAAATGGAAATCCAGCTATTCCGAAAAGAATAGTATAAATAACAAACCTCAATGAAGCACAAAAACGCAGAAAACTGGGTGATAAGACTGCTAGAAAGCTCTTGTTGATATCTATTCCCAATGACATCTAAACCTGTCTAACTAATACAAAAACAGCCAAATTCATCTAGGATGAGGTCTGTAAATTGATGACGGGTTCAGATAGAGCAGCAACAAACAGAGCCCGAAACAGTTTAATGACGTTTGAAAACTTCAGAGCAAGAGAAGGGGAACTGCTGAAGAGTACGTATCTGAGGTTTGTCAGTCAGGTCAATGAAATGAAGAGGAATGGTGTGACAAAGTCAAATTTGGACATCAATGTCAAATTCCAGAACGTATGGAATCCGAAGTGGGATAAGTATGCTATGATAATTCAGCAAACCATAGATATTGAAGACATGGAGTTTCACATGGTATTTGAAAACCTTAACAACTACCAAGAAGTTGTTCTAAGGAAGATGTCAGGAAAGAAGAAGGTTGAAAAGGAAACTGTTGATCCTTTAGCTCTGTTGGCAGACAAGAAATATAAATACTAGCTAAAGAAGGAGAAACGAGTAGTAGTAAGCAGAAGTTCATCAGATTCAGACTCATCGGATTCCTCAACTGATTCTAAAATTGAAGAGATGAAGAAACAAATGGCCTTGCTGACGAAGACATTTCTGAAGAAGTTTTACCGGAAACCAACCAACAATAAGATGAGGTACAAAACAGGCTCACAGAAGTTTGAAAAGAAGGACAGGTATGATAAACCAGGAGAGAGCAGTGGAAAGAAAGCTAACAAATATGAAAAATCTGATAAGCCTGCCAAGAAGGATTCTGAGCAAAAGTGCTATAACTGTGGCAAGCCAGGCCATTATGCTAGAGAATGCAGATTGCCTGTAGTTAAGAATTCAGAATAATACACTCACAAGGCACTGCTGACAAAGGAAAAGGAGGCTGGTAAAGCTTTGATGGCTGAAGATGATCACTGGCTCCAATTATCTGAAGACGAAGATATTCTAGATGAAGATGCACACATCTGTCTGAAGTCTGAAGTTTTAATGATTCTGAACTTAGTGAGTCTGCAATGATAGATGAAGATGAAGTTTGGGTGGGTTTGACAGATGAGGAGACTGAAGATAAAAAGGAATCTGATGAGGATCAGTAACAAACTGAAGAGTTAGCACAGATGGCAACAGGATATGATGGATGCAGCAAGGAAAAAGACGATGACAAATCAGATTCAGATGCATCAGAAAGTTCAGAGACACCAGAGGTACAAACTAATTCTGATTCTGATTATGATAACTCATGTATGCTAGAACAAAAACTGACGCAAATGGCTTATATGTTAAAGAAATTTGAAAAACCTTTAAAAGCTGAAAAGAAAAATGTACATTCCTTGGAAAACAAATTAAGTCAAAAACATGCGTTAGTGTTAGATTTACAAGATAAATCAAATGAACTTCAAAGTCAAATTCAAAAATTGAATAGCAATATGTCTGACCTAACAGAAAAACTGAATTAAGCTGAATTAGAAGCATCAAGTTATTCTGTGAAATATCATGTCATATTTGATGAAAGAACGAAGCTTTACGAGAAAATTAAATCTTTGGAAGATGAGTTTATAAAATGAGGTCAAACAGATCAAACTATATATTTGAACCAACCTAAAGATACCGAATTTTATAATTCAAAATCAGGTATAGGTTGGACTAATCCTAAATATCTGACAAAAGCAATTTCAAGTTCACCAACTATATATGATGTCAGATATATGAATTTAGGATTACAAATGGTTTTCATGAAAGCTTCGAAAGAAGTAGAATCGGGAGAATATTTAAAAAGGTTGAGATCTGATAAAGTGCAGAATACTGTAGATTATAACAGATTAAATGAGAGTTATCAAAATTCTAGTATTTCTGAGGAGTATATTTAGACTTATTCTGAAAAAGATTTATCTGAAAATACTACTCATTCTCAAAAGCCATATATACAAAATTTAATTCTTGAGAAGATAAATTCTGATCTTGAATTGAAAATCAAAACTTTTGAGTCTGAAAATCATACTCTTAAGGCTGAAATTAAATCCTTTGAATTAAAACTGAAAAATTAGCCTGAAAACAAATCTCAACCAGATCAAAAACTTTCAATTAAACCTGCTTCTATTAATTCTGAACAACATTTTGATCTGTATACGAACTCGGATTTTCACTCATTGGAGGAGATGTTTATCAAAATAGATGAATTTGTCAAACCTTTACATGACAAACAAGCTGAAAAACGTAAAGAACCTGTAAGTATTCTGAAAAGAATATCTACAGATTCTAAGGATACCTCAGAAAATTCACCGATTGTACAAATGAAAAAGGAGAAAACAGAAGTTAATTTTGTGACTCCAATATATGAAAAAGGTGAATCATCTTCCTCAAAGGATTCTATTGCACAGAAGGTCCATATTTCCAAAGGTAAGAGAATTTTACAGAATAAACATATTTCTAAAACGACTAATTCTCGTGTTTCTATTATGTCAGATAATATTGTGAAAAGTTCTCGGAAGAAAGAATGGCGCAAGAAGCAACAAGCAACGAAACAAAAGAGATTAAGACAAGAGTGGAGAGTTAAGAAAATTTTGTTACTGATAGGATTAGTCAAAATGATAATTCTGTCTGTGATAAATTTACTGATAAACGTTGTAATAAATACTCTCGAACTGATTTGCTTGCTTTAAATTCTACTCGTTGTCATATGATGCATGCTAAATCTGATAAGCTCGTTTGGTTATCGAAGAAAAAGGTTCCTTCTTTAAACTGGAAAAGGTTCCAAAGAAGCATATTTCAAAATCAGTTCCACATCGAACTGTACAAAAATGGATACCTAAACAAACTGTTAAAAAGTGGGTTCCTAAAACAAAGGCATTAACCAATGAGAAGACTAAAGATAATCCACATGATTTACCAAAATCCAAAGTACCCAACTATAAGTGGGTACCTCGCGTCTTTTTTCGTCTTATAGGTAAATCATGTGTGGTACCTTGACTCCGGCTGCTCAAAGCATATGACCGGACCATGAGAAACTCTCACAAACTTTGTTGATAACTTCTGTAGGACGGTTCGCTTTGGAAATGATCAATTTTGTCCGATCAAAAGGTATGGGAGTCTTGAGTACGACAAGATCACAATACAAAAGGTCTTCTACGTTGACGGTCTAGGTCACAATCTATTCAGCATTGGGCAACTATGCGACAAAGGATTAGAGGTGAATTTTAAAGCTAATCGGTGCAGCATTAGATCTTGGGAAGGGAAGGAGATACTTGCAGGAAATATAAAAACAAATCTATACTCAATAGATCTAGCCTCTATAAATCTGAAGAAAGATGTTTGCTTATTATCCAAAGCAACATCTAAAGTATCATGGCTATGGAATCACCATATTTCACACTTAAATTTCAAAGAGTTAACCAAGCTTGCAAAAGGTGGCTTAGTCAAAGGGCTTCCAACTCTCATATTTCAAAAGGAGCAGTTGTGTGCAGCCTGTGAAAAAGGGAAGATGGTGTGAGCTTCTCACAAGTCAAAGGTTGAACATTCTTCAACGCGAGCTTTAGAACTCCTACATATGAACTTGTGTGGGCCTATGCGAGTACAGAGCATAAACAAAAAGAGATATGTGTTGGTAGTAGTTGATGACTACTCTAGATACACATGGGTATTCTTCCTACGATCCAAGTCCGATGCTACCGAGATCATAATCGACTTCATTCGCAAAATACAAGTCAAGATGCAACTTTTAGTTCAAACCATTAGATCTGATTGGGACAGAATTCAAAAACAAGTCACTCAAGACATTTCTAAATTCTGTGGGAATAACTCATCAATTCTCAGCAGCTCGTACTCCACAATAGAACGGTGTAGTTGAACGTCGAAATCGCACACTTGTGGAATCTGCTAGGACGATGATGGCATATTCAAATCTTTCGTTATTCCTTTGGGCTGAAGCTGTAGCAACGACTTATTTTACTCAGAACAGATCTATAATCAACAGGAGATTCGGAAAGACTCCATATGAACTAATCAATAAACGAGTCCCTAATGTGAAATTTTTCCCTGTCTTTGGATGCAGGTGCTTTATCCTAAACGACAAAGACAATTTGGGAAAGTTTAGTCAGAAAGCAGATGAAGGCATCTTCATTGGCTATTCTAAGGAGTCTGTAGCTTTCCGAGTCTACAACAAAAGAACAAAGAATGTTAACGAGAGCGTCAATGTTAAATTTGATGAAGGCATTGTAATGGCTTCTGAACATACAGGACCCGATCTTAAACAGCCGACTTCTATGAAGTCATCTGAAGAGAGTGCAGAAAATAATGATTTAAATAAACTGTTCGAGAATTTTTATGAAGACTACTTTGAACAGACCAAACCTAATGTTTTAAATTTGGTTTTTGACAGGATTACTGAAGATCCAGTCGTAGTCTCGGATTATTCTCACCAACCAATTTCAGAAGAAACCGGAGAGGTTTCAACAACAGACGTACACTTACCCGTTGACAGTGTACAACCTATCCAAGCTCCAGAATCTTTTGAAACCCCCTTGCCTTCTGAAAACTCAGAAACCCTGATCTCAGTTGATATGCCATCAACTTCAGAAGTAAATCCCCGAATTCCCTATCTGGACTTGAACCCCAATCAAGACCAACTTCAACCTTACCCACATACTTTTAAATGGACAAGGAATCACCCACCTGAAAACATAATAGGTGATCCTTCTGCTTCAGTTAAAAACAGAAGAACTACCATAAACGAGTGTTTATTCTCAAACTTTTTGATAAAATTGAGCCAAAGAATGTGAAAAAAGCACTACTGGATGCTGACTGGATAGTGGCTATGCAAGAAGAGCTAAATCAATTTGAAAGGTTAAGGTCTGGAGATTGGTGGAGCGACCAAAAGACAAATTCATCATTGGCACGAAGTGGATCTTCAAGAATAAGAAGGATGAACAAGGTTTCATCATTCGAAACAAGGCTCACCTCATTGCCAAAGGATATAGCCAACAAGAGGGAATTGATTACGACGAAACATTTGCTCCATTTGCTAGGATTGAAGCTATTTGGATGTTTTTAGCGTTTGCAGCACACAAAAACTTCATTGTATACCAAATGGATGTGAAAACTGCTTTTTTAAATGGGGAATTGACAGACGAATCCTTTATTTTTTTTAGTTAGTTAAATTTTTTTTAGTTCAAATTTCATTTTTTAGCTCATTAAAAAAATTTTAGGTCAAATATTTTTTTTACTCCTATTTTTTTTGTGTGTGTGTGAATTTTTTCTTTTTAAGTAAATGGACTTAACATGAAAAAGAAATAGTGGGCTTAAATGAGTTTCAAGTGGGCCGTTTATTAGGTCAAAATTCAAATTTTGTATAAATTTGAAATTTGAATTTCAAATCATTTTTTTCACAAATCCGGTTACTGTTTCCATCTCTTCTCAGAAAACACACACAAACTTTCTTACCATCGAAGAAACCTCACTTCTGATAAAGAATTTCAATTTCAAAGTTTAATTTGTAAGTAGTTTACTGTTTTTTCTTCTATTGGTTTAATTTTCAGAATCTATTTTCATGGGTTATGCAAATATAGTGTACTGTGTATGTTCGTGTGTGTTCATGGGTTTATTGATTAGGTGGTTATAAGATGAAATTATATGTGTGGTGATATGTGGATTACTCATATGAACTTGAATATTAAATTTCAAGTCTTATTTCCAAACACACAAACATTAATTTTGATTTTTCATTGTTAAAAGTTTTTCGAGTTCTTGCACCTGAAAATTGGATTTTTGGGAAAGAAATGGTTGTTTCTGGACAATGTTCAGTAATCAAATAATGCTTAAAATCCAATTTCGAGTAGGAAACAACTTTTGGATAGGCACAAATGTCCTTCAAATGGATTTTTGAAATTATCAGTGGTTTTCTGGACTTAGAAAGTTTTTAATTACTTTTCTAGATCAACACTTCATTCGAGAAACTTTAAGGTTTGATCGAGTTGCATGAACTTTCATTCGAGAAACTTTTAGTTTCACTCGAGTTGAATACTTCATGATTCGAGAAAATGTTATTTGTTATTCAAGTTGGTTACTTGGAAGGACTTAGAAAATTTTAAAATCAGTCTCGATAACAAATATGATTCGAGTATATTCAAGTTTCACTCGAGTTGGTTCCATCACTGATTCGAGTAACTTTACTGGTTATTCGAGTTGGGCATCTTTTTAGGACTTAGAAAATTTTTCTATCCAATCTCGATAACAACTTCATTCGAGAATATACGAATTTCATTCGAGTTGGTTTCATGTGTATTTCGAGAAAGGGTTAACATCATTCGAGTTGGTCACTCATTTCATTCGAGTTGACTAATATTTCAATCGAGTTGCCTGTTCATTGATTCGAGTTGTTTGGTTCTTCATTCGAGAAATTTCTTGGTTGATTCGAGTTTCATTCATAGTTCATACGAGTTCATTCAGTTGTCATCCGAGACACTTCATGTGTCACTCGAGTTTCAACCTCAAAATTTTCACAAGTGTTGAGGATTTTTAATTTTTCGAAAAAATTCACATTTTTCAAGAAATTTTTAAGATCTGTGTTTTTCTAACATTGGTCTCTTAACGATTGACTTCGGAATCCTAACAATAATATTTCAATATTTTTGTCTGGAATCCCGATGCTTTAAACAGTGAAACACATATTTTTTTAATTTCTAGTAAAATGTTTTATTTTTCTATTTGCAGGATTTCATTTGATTATCTGTTGTTTCTAACATGTCTATTATTTTTCATAGGTTTCAAATGGCTTCCCAAGCTCAATCCCAACAATCAAATTCATCTGATTCTCATTCATCCTCAAACCATACACTGGTATCCAAACTAGTGAAATTAGTATCTGTTACCCGACCTTCACCTTCATCACCCAAACCAGATACTCAATTAGTCAAAACCAAATATTGACTACCATTTCGTGACAACAACCACCGTCTTGATCCAAAAATAATAAAAGTCAGCCATCCAATCATAGTAGACATCCTTAAAGGACATCCTTTAGGTTATCTACTCCAATATAAACCATTTATCCCCCAAGTGTACTTACAACAATTTTGGCATACCATCATGCTCGTACCGGCTGATGGTAACCATCACTTCAAGGTTACCATTGATCAATTCAAGACAAAGATTACACTATCCAGGCTCAGACATAATCTATTTTTACCACGCCGCATTGATACCGTGAACTTTCCAGAACTAGCAGACTTTGAAGACTTTGTATCTGATGAAGAGCTTCTTCATGATTTGATATGCTTAGGCTATTCCAAACCTCTAATGAAGAGCTCCAAGTTTCACAGAAATGGTCTTAATGGAGAGTGGTATACGTTGTTTGGCATTGTCAACAGATGCATGACGTCCAAGCATACCGGCATTGATTGATGCAGCATACATTGCCTGAGAATTTTTCATGGGATTGCCATAATAAACATTACGACTATGCTCAGTGTATTTGGGAGGATTTGAAGGAAGTGGTGTTGGCAAAGACGACTAATAGAGCAAGGAAATTTGTACCACTTCAAAGATTCATTCAAATCTTGATAAGGGGCATCTTAAGGGTCAATGCACAAATTCTAAAACGATCAATTGCTCAGAGGTGCCCAGATTATGTGATGATGAGTCTACATGGGGTACAGGATGCACCAAATGCGAATGTGATGCCTATTCCAGAGGCTCTATTAAAGTATGCAGATCAAGAGAGTGAGCATGTAAAGTTATACAGAATAGATCACGCTCCTATAGAAACCCAAGAACCGGGTTTTCTTAACCACGGAGCTATAGGTGAGCAGGAACATCAGCACGGCGCTGATGTTCAGGGTAGCCAACCTGAGAGTGAGGGTGTAAAGGTGCAGGAATGGGGAGGTGAGAGCAGCTCCGATTCTGAAAGAACGTTATCAAATATTGCTGAAGGAGCTGAGGAAGGTAATGATGATGATGATGATTATGGAAATGAATGGTTGAAATTTTTATAGCTGAAAGCATGCCGGAAATAGATATCGTTGAAATAGCTAGGGAGAGTGTGAGGGAGATTCCAAGCCCAAACAGTCGAGATCAAGTCACATTTGCTGTTAGCTCCCAAATGGGAGTTAGCATTGAATCAGTCAGTATCCCACTGACGACTGCACACCCCTCCAGCCACTCATTTTCCTCTCAACAAGAAGATGTTTCACTTTCTTACCGGGATGAAGCACAAAATTTATCCTTAAATCCTTTGGATTTTATGGAAATTGAATATAGTACACAACTACTCGGGTGTACAACTTCATTTCTTGCACATGATATAGAACCAATACACACTAGGTCACTTGAGTCAACTTCATACAATGAAGTAAGTGCAGTTGAACTTTATGTTCTTGCCGGAACAACCTTAGTGTCGGAACCATTTGTTGCTCCGTCACTTGAAGAGGTTGGAAGTCCAGTCAGAGCCATGACATTTCCAACTCTAAGGACTGGCCACACAGACGTTCTTTTCATAAGTTCGACTGTTGTGACAACTGGAAGTCTAAGTGACCCAGTAGTTAGTATTTCCCCATTTGTTACTGAAGCTAAACTGGATGAAGCTTTGAATGTAGCAGTTGCTGGAGTTACCAATCAAATGACAAGTCATTTCTCTGAAATGATGGATCAGATGGCCAATATTCATAAACTTTTGAAGGGCAAGAATGTGGCTGAAGAGGAAAAACAAAGAGATCCAAATCAAGTGAGTGACGATTTAAGAGAGTTTGTATACGATCAATTTGATGAGATGCGTGAAAGGATGATTGGTCTAGAGAACATAGTGATAACTGCTTTAGGAGATATGTCTGAAAGAATATCTGCAGTAGAACAGTTGTAAGGCTCAAGCTTCAGCTCCAAAGAGAAAGAATGACGAGCATGATGATGACTCCGATGATGCTCCTCATGAGGGGGAGAAGAGGAGGAAGCTTGGTGAGCAAAGTTCTGGGCTTTTAATGATTACTTATCCAGAAAATGAGAAAGAGTATGAAGGTAAAGAAGTTGGTGAAGCAGGGAGCTCCAAAGATAAACATGTTGATGCTCAAAGCGAGCTGGAATTGATTCTTCATGAAGATGTTCCGGTTCCTTTAAGTATTCAGTTAGAAATTTATAATTTTGATGAGTATAATGATTCTAATGATGAAGCTCAAGGACAGATTTTGTTGATTGAAGGAGTAGAGAGAGAAGTAGAGATTGAATTGTCTAATGATGACGACATGTTTGATTTGACCGATGTATCTGTGAGAGCTGATAGAATTAAATAAGAAGAAGATCTGGTTCAGGAGATAATGAAAGATGTTATACCAACACCGACGGTTGAAAAGCCTGCAGTTACAGTTAATGTTAAAGAAGAGGTAGTAGATGCATTTCCAGTGGAGAATGTTATGCCACAAGTGGTTGCAGAACTAAACGAGGTTGAAGTAATGGACAGATTCTTCAATGAATACATCTTGGCTGATGAGTCACAAAAACAACATCAATTGAGACTTGAAGCTCAACAAATTATCCAGAGAGAAATCAATATATGCTCTCACTGCTCAATGAAGATGAGATAAGTAAGAAGAAGAAAAAGGGGTTGGAGTTATCTACTAAGAAATCTGCCGAGTATATCAGAAAGAGGAATAAACTTCCATATCTTGAAGATCACTTGGAGAAGAAAATATTTTGTAAGAATCAAGCTCCTTGTATATTTTTGAAGCTGTTCAGAGTTCTGGAGCCGAATATGCCAAACTTAGCGAATTATGCAAGCTTCTTGCAGAATAAAGCTCAGTCGGTGGATAAGGTCCGAAGTGAGTTTAGGATAGTTGATTTGGTTAATATTGAAAAGGATCGCTTTGTTAAGATCTTCTATCCTACCTTCACCGTGACCAGAGCTGACGGAAATACTTATATATTCACAGAGGCCGACATGTTTGGAATGTATCTGGTTGATATTAAAGATCTATTTGATGAAATGTGCAGAATAAGAGGTATGAGCACTGTAGATTTGCGCTAAAGACTATTTTTCACTTCATGCACACCAAATTGGTGCTTATGTCTGTGCAAGATCTACAGATCGGAGTTGAAAGAGGAATGATATCTGAAAGAATATCAAGTCATTATGGTCAAGCATCCTGCAGTGATGTATAAAGACAAAGACAAAAAGCTAAGAGCTATGCGAAGCATTGAACTGAATAAATATTGTGATGGAACACTTCAGAAAGTGATGAATGGCTTGAAAGGGAAATTATCATCTGACAAGAAAAGAAAGACGAAGAAGGGAGCATTTAGTGTAAATGATAGAAAGCTCATGGTCGAATTCATATCAAAGATTAATTGGAGGCTGTCTAGCTGAAAAAGCATCAGGCGTTTTGGGATGAAGCTGGGACTTTCAAATTGAAGACTTAGTTTAATTCATCAAATGGGGAGAATGTTAGAATATAATTTTAGATTGATGAACTATTTAAGTTTGGGGTTTATTTTGTAATTAGTGAAAAGTTGTCTTTTGTATATAAATAGATATTTCTTTTGTAAATGTAAGAGATCTGAAATTCTTAACTTTTGTACGGAATTGTGATTGCACGGAAATTCCACAGAGAATTAGGGCTACAGTATTCGGGTTTTCCAATTCTTATTGTAATCAACATTTGGTGCAATATAATCATTTGGTTAGTGGCTTGATCTTGTTCTTAATTGTTTTTATTACATATTTGATTGATTATACAAGAATAATAAAACTCATCATAAATCTATTAATCTTTCGCGGCTCAGTACTGATCTGAAGCGGTGCAAACAAACTCAAGTTAATAAACTCGTACTCGTCTACTGACGATGTCCCTGGAATAGTGTCAAGAAATCAGTCTCTAGTTGGGCTCGGCGGTCCTCTGGACAATACTGCTCCTCGAAACGGACCTTAAACTGGTCCCAAGTCATCGCGTACACTGATCCGTCCCCCATCATATCCTTGACAGTCCTCCACCACTGTTGAGCACTAGTATGTAATTGGGCGCTGGCATATGTCATCACCTGGTCGGGCTCCATATCCTGCAGCCAATACATGGCCTTAACGACCCCGAGTTCTCCATGAAACTCTGGTGGGTGCGCCGCAAGAAACTCCTTATACTTACACCCCTTGCCTATCTCTCGCGATGGCCCAGGTCCTATATCCTTACCCCCTGACGACCTTTCCTCCGAGCCCCCTATGCCTCCGGTCCCCTGCGTCAAGGACTGCATGGCTTCGGTGCGTCCCCGCTCATAAGCTTCCTGTAGACGACGCGCAAACTCCTCATCAGATACACGTCCCCCGGTGGGACCCTCCGGTCTCCGCTCGTCTGCCATAGAATCTCTGCATGATATAAACAACATTACTATGACAACACTAACATAACTCTACAATTTCTTAGACCTACTCATCAGAGATCAAGCCCAAGGATCTAGACACTGGTTTAAGGCTAAGCATCACTAATGATACTTAAACCTTAAACTAATGATCTGATACCAAGCTGTAACACCCTACTTTTACTACTAATACCGCGTAGGACTGATAGTCCACGTCACCTAATATAAGCGTCATCATCAAGGGTAAACAACTAAATAACTACTAATTATCCACAACAAGCATAGAGGTCACGACGAAACGAGAACCAACCCCCGTTAGTAAAGTCTGTCAACCACAACCAGATAACAGGTTACAGTCATCCAAAATTATAACTGGCGGCTACGCCAAACCACAAAACATAAAGACTACTCACTGAAGTAGTCGCTACCTACTAGCCACGTGGCGGGTCTCGACTCGTGCCCACACTATATCTAGCCTCTTGTCTCGCACCTGAGATGCACATGTAAAACAACTGTCAGCTTAAAGCTGCTGAGTTACTATAGACAACGTTAATACAAGTTTATAAAACAGTTAGCACAACGTAACAACTGATGATCAACTCTATGTGCGGCCGTCAACAACAGCCCGACGCCTCATCCGGAGCGACCCGGGATAGCCTGTGTAGCCCACTCCACAAAGTAGTGGCTAAGCCAGGACCTCTGGGTTGGGAATGACCCAACAGGCCTCTACTCTGCGTACGACAACTATACGCGTGATTCACGAACTCTGCTATGTGCCAATAAGTATCAATGTATAAAAGGGATCCGCACTGGATCCGGATAATAAACCACAAGCCTCTTTGAAAACGCAGTGATCAACAATAGTGCATCTACTACAGGAGGGTAAGTAACTCACCTGAAGCACGACTACAATCTCGCTATCTACGGTGGTCTCAACAGGTCTCAGGAGAAAATACAAATCCTGGCAACAATCAACACAACTACAATGTAATGACTAGCACACAAACCTATAAAAACTATACTACTAAACTCACAGACTCAACATAAGTCAACAGGTCAAGACCCACGAGCGCGGCCACGATCGCCGTCGCGGTGTCTTCACCGCGGCCAGGCATCGCGATCGCGGTGCCCTCCGCGCTGCTCACATCATTGCGGTCGTGCTCATCCAAGCACGGCCGGGATCCTCAACCCGCGATCCCTATCTCGACCGCGTCCCACTACTAGCGACCACCTTAGCCGACTCACCTTGATCGCGGTCGCGACCAGGGGAGTCCGGCCGCGATGCGGCGACGAATAGAACACTTTAAGCTCTGTTTTGCATAGCCATGGGAATCAACTACCCAATCTCAATTTCACATAATCTAGGCTTGTAAACTACCCCAAATACGTCTAACTACTTAACACACTAATTCCAACTTATTTTAGTAACAATTTCTCACATTAGTCCACCTTCCCTTGCTTGGTTGAGCTTGAATATGAAGAAGATGATAATTCTTTGGTCCCTTTCTGGATTAGCTCTCAATCTTCAGCCTTGATCTCTTCTTCTTATTCCCCTCTTCTCCTCTGTCCAGATTCACACAAACCACACACACCCCCCCCCCCCTTGGAAATCTTTTGTAAATGGTTAAGGAAGCAAGGAACAAACATTATATATGTGTCCAATTCCGAACCCAATTAAAACAGATATAATACTCAATACCCACTAATTAGACGTCCGTTAACCCAATTACTCACAATCTAATACTTCGGGCTCGGAATGTTAATTATCTCATTAAAATAACCGCAAATCCACAATTGCCACTAAACCAATTATTATCTCAACCGGTTAAAATTACACGCAATAGCAATCTACTTTACCAAATCACATGTAACTAACCAATTAAATTCCACCAACTCGTTAAGGTAATTACCAAGGCCAATAATTAAATTCCACGGACCTGCTTCTAGTTCCCGGATGTTACAACCAACAAGAAGAAGAAGCCCGAAGACTGATTTTGGGTTGTTGTGGATCAGCCATCTTCATCTTCAATTTGTGTTTTAGGTATTAAGGGTAAGAAGCTTTAATTTCTTAATCTAATTTGTGTTATATGTTTTCCAGTGGTGGGAATTGGCTAATAAGCCTGTAGGAAGTTGATATATGTTGGTTTGGTGAGTTATTGTTGGCTACAGATTGAGTTTGGGGTTGAGTAACCCCTGGAACAGCCATTAGCGAGAGTAGAGCGGACCTGTTCGTCCATGATCGCGGTCGTTTATAAGTGTAGCACGGGCGGGGCAGTGTGGGCAGCGATGAGGAGCGTGGCCGAGATTATCAGCGCGGCCGCGACCGCAATCGCAGCCGCAATGATCCAAGTGCGGGCCGCGATCTTTGTATTTGGGGTCCATTTCAGTTACAGGGTCTGCATTTGGGATTGTTTTGCATATCAGTTGTGTTTGAATTAATATTCTGGGATCCGTTATGTATACATGTTCGAGTCGACAGCGAACCGAGCCGCGATAGAGTTCCGTACAGCGTGTGATCAGATAGACAGGTGAGTAGTCGAGTTCTTTTCAAAATGCGCGCTTATTTTACGAGTTGTATCTGTGTATCTGTTGTGATGTGTTGTATGAGACAGAGACGTGGCACTTCAGGTATGATTCTATCTACCTTTATTACATGTGCTATGTGTATATGAGCTGAGATCACTTCCAGAGTATCCACGATGGGCGATCGCGCAGGATGAGTGTCCCTAACCAGTCATGAAGTAGGAGACCGTATATATACGACGTTGTTATTGCCAGGCCGCTCATTTGCTTATTGAGTGCTAACCATTGCTATGTGCAGTCGTTAGCTGGAACGGCGTCCCCTTGAGTTGAGATGTACATTGAGTTCAGAGACTACTTCAGAGATTATGAAGCATACTTGAGTTGTGATATTTGAGTTATATGTTGCTTCTATGTGCTATGTGTTGTGTTGTGTGCTTATTTCTGCAAAGTCTAACCCTCGCGTACTCACGAGCTTCCCAGCTTACGCTTTCGAGTCTAACGTGTCTCAGGCAGTCAAAAGGTTGAGTCATAGTCGCAGCCGTAGTAGAAGCAGGAGACGTGAGTACTGGGGATTTGTGTGGTAGCTGCTATATGCAGATATTATCTTTTTGGAAAACTGTTAACCCATAATTGTATATTTGCTCAGTATGTATGATACTTAGCAGCCAGAAAGTGTATGTTAGTTCAGTTGGATTTGATTATCTGTATCAGACTTATGAGACGTTTATATTAAAGTTTTTAATCATCACTAATTTGCGTTATCCCCTGACATGTGTAATACAAAGTTATTGCGATGATGTCACTTATGATATAATATTGACGTGACTTTTATGTGTAAAAAGAGGGTGTTACAATCTTAAATAATAATAATAATAATAATAATAATAATAATAAAGGTTTATTACGAAATAAACCAACATGTTTTCATGTTTTTTTTACGTTTTCGCCACTCCATGTTATTTTTTTTTCATAAAAGTCCTCAAGTTAATTTTTTATTTTTGGTTTAGTGATAAATGAATATTAGAACCTGGTTTTTCAGTCTCTAAAACCCCGGTTTAATAATTAAAACCGAGGTCTAATAGTCAAATTTCACAAAACTAAAAAAAATAAACATTGAGGAACGAAAACGCAAAAACCGTGAAAACATGTTGGTTTTTTTCGTAATAACCCTAATAATAATAATAATAATAATAATAATAATAATAATAATAATAATAATAATAATAATAATAATAATAATAATTAATTTAATTATCATTTATTAAATTAAGATTTAAAATTTAAAAACAAAAATAAAAGTTCATGAAAAGAAAGACCAGAATTGTTATCAAGGAAAATGCTATAAATGTCATTTAGGAAAAAAATAAAAAGATATAGGGATCATTTCTGCAAGTAAAGTAGTAAACAATGTAAATAAGAACCGTTTATATAAAACTGAAACCATAATAACTGAATCTAAAATTTTATACAAACCACAAAAACATTTTTGTAATTTACTCTAAACAAAAACTAGGATATTTAGAGCCTCCTACAATAAAAGGGAAACAAATTCACCTTCAAATTATCGATCAAGACATAATAATTAGTAAATAAATCAAGTCAAGATATTTCCAGCCGGCCCTAACGAAGAACAATTCTAGAACCAAATCTATATCTATCTATACTATTTTAAGAGTAACTATACTCATTTCTGGTGAAGCCACGTGTCGTCACCATGAATCGACACGTGACATTTATAAATTTTGAAAATAATAAAGAAATTTAAATTAAATCTATCCAAATCTAATATAATCCACTTTTAAATTCAAATTTAATCAAATCAAACAAAATCTAATACTCTACTAACTTATTAATTAAATCTATCCAAATATAATATAATCCACTTTTAAATTCAAATCAAATCAAATCAAATCAATCAAAGTCTAATAATCTACTAACTTATTAATTATAAGATAATATAATAAAAGTTTAAAAAATATATATCAGAAAATAATTACCATTCATATATATTTAGAAATATGCAAAATCAATAGGTCATAATAAATAATAATATCATCTTATATACTTATCTTTAAAAAAATAATATTTATATTTTTATCTTTTTATTTATTATATTTTATATATATTAAAAATATCTGCGTAATACGCGGGTAATAAACTAGTATATTAATAAAAGAAAACAATTCAAGACACGCGTCGCTTTCTCATGACATTAAACTTTCATTTTCCGGCCTTTTTTCCATAATTAAGTATTTCATTTACTAATTTATCTATTATTAATTAAAGAAAAATCTATTTTGAATAGTTTCCTATTTAATTCATGAAATGCAATAAAGGAAACACATTAAAATTTTAAATAATTCAATATTAATTTTATAATTATTTTTAGTAGAATTTATTTATAAGAAAATTTGTATTTAATTTTAGGGTTTATTACAAAAAAAAATCAACAAATTTTCACGATTTTTGTGTTTTAGTCTCCATATTATTATTATTTTTTTAAAATCTTCAAGTTGATTTTTTTTCTTGATTTTGTGAAACTTGCCGGTTAGAGTCGAACTATAATTGGTAGACTGAGTTTTTAAAGACTGAAAAATCAGGTTCTTATTGTCAAATTTCACTAAACGAAAAAAATTAATTTGATGATTTTTCTGGAAAAAAATAATATGGAGAGACGAAAACACAAAAAAAAAATGAAAACACATTGGCTTTTTTCATAATAATTCTTAATTTTATATTAAACTTTTTAAAAGCATAAATAATTATTCAAAAATATCCATGTTTACACTTTACATGGTAAATAAGCTAGTGAATGATAAAGAACAATTTACAAATTTGGCTTTTGTCATCAAACACCGATAGTAACTCCGTATCTACACAAGAAATTTGCTTGTTTAGACGGACATAAAGTGCATTCGATCTGTTTACAAATTGGCTTTTGTCATCAACCACCGATAGTAACTCCATTGCTCCGTATCTACACAAGAAATCTGCTTGTTTAGACGGACACAAAGTCCATTCGATCTGTGTGATGGTTTTGATGTATAACTAAAAAAATTTGTGCAGCGGTACCATAACGCCTTAAACAAGCATAAACTCTGATAAAGCAGCAGTGCCTATAAGTCCAATTAGTGTCATAAGAGACACGATATCTGCGATCGGTGCAGAAGAAGCTGATGAGAAGTATATCTTGTGCGAGTCACTATCACCCCTGAATCCTCTAACATTCATGGCCTGTAAAACCCCCACATGAAAAATAGATAAGTCGTTACCCTCTAGTTCTTGAGGAAATTAGGAAGTTTCAAATAATGATTGTTGAAGTAGAATACTCGAATTACTGAAATACCTAGGGGAGTGCTGACGTCGGACTGAAACCAGTACCAAACAGTTCAGTTTTCCATTCTGAGTTTTTCAAAAATTTGGTTCAGTTTGGTCCGGTCCAGTCCGGTTTTTATTTTTTCATTATAAAGGTAGGACCATGCATAACCAAATCTGTATCCTTCCAGTCTAGTTCTAAGTTCCCAATACTCAAAATTTTCAGTTCTAGTTTCATTCAGTTGGGATCGGATTTAGAAAATACCCTTTAGTCAAGACAAAACAAGGGAAATCGTTTCCAGGGAGAACTACATAAAAACGTAACCAACTTTAATCATTTTCATGCTTAAGATAGCTGGTTCCAAAACTAAATTTGAAGGTAAGCAAATATCAGTTTAATCTGGAAATTTTAGATTGAAACACGTGGTTATCACGTAAATATTTCATACACATGGAAACAACCTTTCTCTGGCTACCTTTAACGTGAATAAATTGAGGTCAACCTCTATAAAATTTATCCTATTCCATGCCTTAAACAGAAACTTTGACTCTTTCAGTCGTTTCTAAGTCAGAAGAAGTTGGTACCATAAATCTGAAAAAGGCTAAAGTTGGTTACCTTTTAACGCAATTGGCCGTTATTTTTATGAGTATTGTTACACCAAAAATTGCAAACTTCAATGGTTTTTTTGCTTTTATAACAACATTTGCATTCCAACCAAATGACATGAACAACCGTTAAAATCTTATTCCCTTAAAAAAATGATTATAATTACTAAAATTAATGACGACAAATATACCATACCTGAGTTATCTGCTCCGCATGATTAAATATGTTTTTGAAGATACGACGAATGTATGTAAAGAAAACTGCAATTTAACAGTGTATGCTTTAATCTGCCGAAATGGATCAATTTCTTCACATAATACTTGATACACATCAAAATGATTAATTAGGGATAATTGTGTAAGATTCGAAACATACATTCACCTTTCAAGCCCCGCGACATACATGTAAATAATTAGTAATAGCACCATACATAAATTCATTACCTATTAGCAAAAACGCTGCAATTATTGGTGACATTTACCATAAAAATGGTAATAAAATATTTCATTTATCGGTAAAATGAAACAATGTTGCAAAATATTAACAAAATGAAAGTAGGTTGCTATCACTAATAACTTTTATGGTACAATTGTTATTATCGACTTATCGGTAAAAAGGTAAAAGCATGTTGCTATTTTATGCGATTATCCCAAAAGATAATGGCTATATTTGCAACATGATCTTGAAGATATATTTAGGGCCAAAGACATGACACACATGAGTTGTAAACTTACCTTCAACTGTCTCCATAGTAGCCAATTGTTGCCAATTTATTCTCCGAGACACAATCCCCAACGCCACAATACGGACCTACCATGAGTTCACTAGGACATATTATGAACTGATTGTTTCATATAATACCTTGAAAATGAAAATGAACTAAGGTTTGTTTTGTATGATTTCAATGTACTTCATGGGATGTTATGAAAATCCTTGGTTACATTTTGAAATCCTTCAAGGGGTGAGAGGATTTTCAAATTCCAAAAACAATGGATTTCAAAATCCTTCCACATCTTAAAGGATTTTAGAATTCTATAAGCCATAATATACATACATACATGATACATACATGCATACATACATACATATAAGATTATTACATAACTTAAATTTGATGTAGAACTGTAGAATCAATATTCAGTGCAATAAATTCAAATTTTATAACATTAAATTAGATGTTGAATATTCAAATGTTGAATATTCAATGTCAAATATTCAAATGTTGAATATTAAACATTGAATATTCAAACTTTTTTAAAGAAAATATAACATCATTGGTCACTTTTTAAACAAGATAAAATTCTTGTTTTCTAGGTATAACATTTTTGTTTTAAAAATTAATATTTCTTTAATTATTTAATTTTAAAGTTAGTTTTGCAGTTCTACACCAAATTTAGGTTCTACGTTGACCCTGTCTTTATATATGAATATGGTTCACGGTAGAACCAAATCTATCGGTAGAACCAAGCCTAAAATTATTTTTTTCAAAATTTTTTTTCATAGATTTGTTTAAACTAACATTCAAATTATATCATATGAAATCCTTTAAATCAAGCAGACAAACGAGCCCTAAATCTACCTCACCTCATCAAAGACAAGGTTGATAAACCTCAATGATAGTAGAAGAGTAAGAATTACTTCAGCAACAGGAACACCAACATATGCTAAAGGCTTCATAAACCATTGTAGAGCGAACGCGAGTTGTTCTGGTGTAGTAGTTGTCAAGCAAAGACTTGCACTTTGAAAAATCTAAAACAAAAAGTCATTAAAAGCAGATTGAGAACTAAGAAACTTATCTTTCGTCGATCTTCAAAATTTTGGATGAAAAACATAATGTCATATTTACATCTGTATTGCTTCCACTACAATCAATAATCTATAATAATAATCTTTCTCGTCCAAAAGTATTTAATAATTTGTATGAACCAACATAAAAATAATAATTATAATAAGAGTAAAGAGAATTATGTGGAAGCTTTGTGATTTCAATGCAAGGAGTTTAAACTCAAGCCATGAAGAAAACCATAAGGATTTTATGATCTAGTTCATTAGAAATTGACATTTACCATAAAGAGAATCTGATTTATGAAACATTTTTAGTAATAAATTTAACAAAATGTGTAACATATTCTGTTCACTTCAGACATAAGTGACTCCATTTTTTGCAGTACGAAACCAAATCTGAACTACATAATGCAGATCATCAAACTTCACCAACCTAACTCTGAACACACTTTGTGGTAAAATTATTTCTGGTTCGCTTAGCAATTTAGTTTTAGTACTTGAGTCTTTTAATGCCCCTAAAAACCAGTGTCTTTTTATACAAGAACTGCAAAGGAGTCAAACTTTTATCAACCAACTCTCTGGTCGAGTTGTGTCTTTATCCAGCTTCAGCCCGATCCTAAAAACCGAGCTCTTCAAAGCCTTATCTATGTATATATCAATGACTGCAAACGAGAAAAACTTTTATCAAGTAACTCAAGCTCCCTATGCAGCTATATAAAGACGAGCTTTTATGGAGTTCACGCCTGAACCATATCACAAAAGGATAGTTCAAAAAATAAGTTTGGGTATCGAATATAACGTTTACAGATGTATATATTCCAGCTTTTCCAGCCAAAATCGAGTTCTTGTTAAGCCAAGCTCGATCTTGCATCGTCACTGGTCCTCGAGCTCAAGCCTAGCCAAAGTCAAGCAATGCTCGAGCAGTTGAGCCCAGTTGAGCTCGAGCTCAGCTTGTTTCGTTTGCAGCCCTATTTGTAACAACTAGTGTTAACCAAGTCCATAAAACGAGTGATCATAGCTTCACGACTCATTAGTGATACATGCGCAAGTTTCTTTACCGTTTCGAAGGGGAAAAAAAACTCACGGTGAATGTTAAGCAAGCAGAGGTGCTCGCTACAGACAATCCTTTTCTTGTAAGTTGCAATGGTCCTAATTTGAACAATAGATATGAATAACCTTCAAAAGATGGTGGAATCCTCGGCAAACCCATTATCACAGCTGGTGGGGTTCTTGATTGGACAACCATGGGAATACTATCCGCACCAAGCCCCAACATTACAAACAAAATCCCGGACAGCAGGGCAACTCTTCCCAATTGATCCTACAGTCAGTATTTGCGATTCAATAAAGGGAGTTCCCCTGCATTAGCAAATTAGTTATCTTTAAAAAAGACAAGGCTTTGTTACAGACTTACATTAATGGCAAAATTTATCGGAAGTTGAAAGTAATCATATTTTTTCACATGGAGATATCAGAAAATATATCACCAATTAAAAAAGTGGTGATACGTGATACATACCACCCAAACTTGTCTTGGCAATATCCATATGGACAATAGAGCGAGAAAACTGATCAACCCAAAACGCATGATTATATGGGACCTTGCTGGTAGAACGACTAAAACGAGAAGCCATACCTGGACAAACGAAAAGTAAATGTTAGAGAGAGACCATATTGCCTTGGTTATAGATATGCCAATTAATAACTCAAAGGCACACTGCTTTCGATCAGAACTTTGTTGTTATAACAGTTTAATATTGTTTGATAGAATGTTAAAAATTGATGCAACCATCATTTTTTTCATCTAATAAAGTATTATTTATGGTCACAGTCACACTTTTTTAACTAACATATTCATGTAAAGAGTAAGGACTAACCATTTGGGATTGGAAATTGGATTTGTTCGAGCAAAGATTTAACTCAACATTTGAGCTACCACTCATGTTTAGAATAAACGTAACAGAGAAAAACTCAAAAGTTCAAAAGAATAAAGTCATTCATTCTCTTATTTGGAGATATAGCTACAATTAACTTCAATTATCATTCATATGGGAGAATTCATAACGACACATCCCACATAGATATCAAATGAGAAGTTTGAGCACCCAAGCCTATGGCCATGGGTAATGAGTAACTTCCACCATGGTTTTTAAGTTGATCCAAAAAGTTATAGAGCTAGTCATTCATTTCGATTACGTATGGCTACATATTAGGGCAAGAGACTTTTTTAAGCTATCTCATATACCAAATTGGCACAAATTGTACTTCACCAACACCTTATGAAATGATTATAGAGTACAGGGTTGACCTTAAGGACCACAATTGTAAAACTGAAATGACAAAAATACCAAGTTTATAATAGTAAACCAGAATATATCTTATAACACCCTTCAACTTGGAGAACAAACCAACAAACCAAATGAAGCTCTGGAATTCTGTGTTTTCTACGAGAATCAATAATCTCACAACCTTGAAGCAGTTCAAAGCAGAAACATTCAGAAACAGGAGCTAAATCAACCTAACAGGTGTCACCCTAACCTTCTTAGAAACCCCAATTCAGAATATACAAACACATTAATAACAAATATTCCATACCCATTAACGTATTGAACTAATACGTCAAAGTGAACACAACCCAATCAACAAATTTCAATAGATTTGAAACGAAGAAGTTGCATGAGCATACCAATTTTATTCTGGGATCCACGGAGTGCAGGAATGTAGTGGGTGAAGATATGAACTGACAAATTGGACTAGAAGTTGCACCGGCAATGGACCTCAGGATTTTCTCTGCTGAGATGATATTTTTGGGTATTAATCCTTCCCATTTTGGTGGATTAGAATTGCTATTTTCGGTACAATTGATCCGAGTTTTGAACAGGGTTTTGCGGTTGTAAGAAAGGGAAGAATATGTGTAACTGAGGGTTTTGGGGTTTTGGGGGAATTGATGAATGAAGAAGATAAGAGGGTTTGGAGAAGATAGCGAATGGGATGTGAAATTGGCGGTTGGGTTGAATTGGGGAGGTTGGGTGTACATTTGGTATGCAATAGAAGAGGAAGAGGAATGTATCAGTGTGTATACAAAACCAGAATCAGAAGTGCTTTTGGTGGAGGAAGCTTTTTTGGGAAGAGGCAGAGTTAGCCGCCGGCAAGTGGAGTCGGAGGGGGTGCCTGCAAGGAATAGGTTCTCGCCGTTGGTGGGGGGGGGGGGGGGGGGGGGGGGGGGGACGTGGTAAAGTATGATGGAACGGGGATGAATGGATGATACGAGGATTAAAATAACGAACGGCGTTTGTTTCACAGATTTGAAGGAATCGGCTGGAAAAACAGGCATGGCAACAGGCGGCGGGATCTCATTTCCTGCTTTTTAATCCTTTCGCGTATCTCCGGCTCCATGTCCATCGGAAAATGAGTCTTTATCTTCATCCCGTCCCAATTGGGGTCCATCTCCACTTCATAATCCACTCTCTCATCTCCGGCCTCATCTCTATCGAGGAATGAGTTTATCCTCATCCTCATTCCAGTTGGAGATCGGGATCCCTATAGGAGAATCGGGTTTTTCATTTCTAAAGATTATTAAGTTTAAACTAAATAATAATTTAATAGAAAAAATATATGTAAATAAACTTTAAAAAAAATCAATTCAAACATATTTGAGTTATTTACATATATAGTTTATAATAGTTTGTACGTCTGACAAGCAATAAAAAAGGGGGTCGTAACAGTGATGAAGCTCTCGGATGATTCCCAGGTGGTTTCCAGCGCCTACAACAAGAAAAAGGGAAGAAAGCTACGGTTAGTGACAATGTAGGGGGTGTCCAGCATTGACACTTCGACGCTCAAGTCAGCGTTCATTGAGAGAGATCAAATGTGGGTGTAAGAGTAAGAATGAGCATTACCCGGCTCGCTAGGTGTGAGGCCTCTATCACAAATCCCGTAATATTCTATCAACAGCTTCAAACACATGGTGATGCTGCAACGGGGCCTCATCCCAAATGATCAGTTCTGAATCTCTATTCAACTTTGCAAGTTCTGACTTTTTACACAACATCAATTGCACAACACGAATTATTATCGCCATCAACAGGAATACGAAACCATGAGTGTTCAGTATGACCAGCACCAATAGGGATGCAATCCTAGATGAGGCAACAGACAATACGACTTTACCAACAGAGCGAATGCGCGCAATAAGGGTGATCCATATATATGTTTTACCCGTACGACCAAAAGACTTTCAGCTGACTATAGAGAGCTATTTTGTTAAAGTTGGCCTCAAAGCTCCAGATCAGACTCTTTACGGGATCGATCATCAGCCAATGTATCGAGTATTCATGAGACCCGAGCAAAGAGTGATCTTTTTAAACAAAAGAGGAAAAAGATGGTTCTTGCGGTTCGAGGAACTCTCCTGCTACTCTGACGACACACTTCGATTAATAAGTCGAACTGAATGGGAGACACCAAGAGGATGACACCCTGAAGTTTGTGGAACTCAAGAAGAAGCCTTAGGAGATTCAAGATATTCGAGATGCAATAGAGCTCATAAATAAAAGATTAAATCTGCGTCAGGTGACTAGAAGGTTTGATATCATCCTTGGATTGAGGGAGACTGATGAAAGAGCTTGCCATCTTTCACTATGATTGAAAAGGGAGAGATTGTTAGACTTATTCAATCTGTGGTTTTATTTTGTAATAATTTTTAACTATTTAATTTCAATGTAATTGTCTTTTATTTCCATGTAATTTTCTATTTAAGTAGAAAGTTGAGGGGTAGTTTATGTAAACCCCTCAAACTAGTCCTAGGTACAAAAAGCAAGTTTGACCTAGGGTTTTGTAACCTTTTGACACTTTTGCAATTTGAATATTCTGTGTAAAAAGTGGCGGCTGCACATGTTTGGTTGACATTGATAGAGTTCAAACATTCTTTTTGTTTTTCTTGCATGTATCTACTGATTTCGTTACAAAAACTTGTGTGAGTGCATATTATTTATATTATTTGTTTGGGACCATAACAACATTACTCTTTGCATTAAAAAAAGTAGTAGATCTTTTATTCTAATTAACATCTTTATGTTTCATCTCCTGCAATATGGTAATTAAATTGATGGAAACAATGATCCTGTAAAAGTAAGTTGAGAAATAGATTGGAAACTTGTAAAGAAAATTTGTAACTTAAAATCATAAGTCTTATATACAATTCTCAGTACCTGGTTGACTTTGAACTTTATGCTTAGCAGAGTCATTATTTATTTCCAATAAAATGGTTTTAATCTTTCAGTAAGCAAATGCATGTTATGTAGTACATATTAATGAAACTGATGAATAGAAGATTTTTTTTACTAAAATATAGAGATTAATGAAAGATTTACCTTTAATGTACATGTTATACAATGTTTCTTCTTGCAAGCATGGTTGAATCAACAGTGGAAAACATAGACGTCGGATTCATATATACTTTGCTAGAGAAAGTATGCAGAGTATTTAACAAAAAGCAAGTATTAACGTGATACGAATGATGTGGCAGAAAGCGATGAACAAAGAGAGGTAAATATTAGTAAAAGTTTAAATTTTGACATTATCAGAAAGTTTGTTATCCATATTCTAGTTTGAGACTATCCTATATTCCAGCAGTATTGAATATATCTAAATTTTTAAGTTTTGAATTTATGCTATTATCCAGAATTTGTGATGAACCAACGATGGAAATATTTAATTTTCAGTTTTGAAACTTTTTTCTATAGGTTCGATTGTGATATTATCAAAAATTTTCAGATGAACCGGTCATGGAAATATTTAATTTTTCAGGTTTGAAGCTTTTAATCTGAGGTAGATGGAGGACGACAGTGTAATCAAGAGGAAGAAGTTCCAATTTTCAAGTAGCCGAATTTACCAAGAAATCGGGAAGTTGAAGTACTGGAACCTTTAATTGTCGAAATAGGTGAACAATTAAGAAGGACCGTTGAGTCACATTATCGCCCTGGTGATGTGCCCGACTCCTCGCCTATTCAATATCCGGAAAATGAGAACGAACCCGAAGTTCGACCTTAGTTATTCCAAATTCTTCCCATATTTAGAGGAATGCCTAGTGTAAGGTCTTGCACTACACAGATCTATCTAGACGCGACACCGTCAACGAGTGCGGAATCCTCGTTAACGGCTTGACGGATACAACTCTCACACGGAACACGGAGACTATCACAACGCTGTACGGACGACGACGAACGCACCTACGAGATGATTCTCTCCGAAACAACACTCACAATACTGATAAACTCGAGATCGCCCTTTTGCTTAATCTCACATGAATTCTGCAAAAAGTCCGCTAATGATTCGAGTTAATCCCTAATTATAGAGGCTCATTCGAGTTTGTCATGGGCCAAACTCGAATCAGGCCCAAGGCCCATTCGAGTTTGTCCCCTTGACAATCTCGAATCTGCCTTATAGGATACATTCGAATTTACTACAAATTCAAAATTCATCAAATGACAAATTCGAATTTATTCTAAATTCGAATTTCACATATTAAACTTATATTTGAACTTAGGTTTTAACTTATGTTTGAATTTATCTTTGAACTTTATGTTTGAACTCCTTGTAATACATTACATCAAGGTCAAACATACAATCAATAACTATCAAACATATATAAACACATATATCAAACACTCGTTAATATTCAATACTTTGTAATATTACTTGAACCAAAATGCTAGTACACTTAGACTGCTATCGTCACACAGGGTGTACCAACAGACTCCCCCTTGACGATAGCTTCTAACTAACTATTTATATTTTGATTAAGTACTAGAACTATATATACTACTTCCTGCATATTACCCTGCATCTATACAAACTTTCACTACCTTCTGGTACTTCCTAGCATCAGATCTCCAACCTTCATGGAAGAAGATAGGCTGATCATTCAGCTTCTGTAGGTCGTCCTTCGATAGATTTATCATATGCAGTGGATCATATACCTTCAAAATGACTTTCTCGTATTGATCCTCCATGATTGCTTCAGCAGTTTCATTATCAACGTACCACCACTTCATGTTGCTCAAAACATCCTGTGGCATGGTCTTCATTGGCACTCTCTTCAAACATCTTACAGGCTTGTATACCATTCTAGCCCATGGTCTACCTGTATGAGGATCTATTCTTGATGCGTCCTCTACTCTCTTCCCAGTTCTCGGCTTGAGCCTTTCAAATTTTCCTGACCGACCCTCTTTCCTAATAATTCCCGCAATTACTTCAGCATAAGGGTCGTCACCAATATTTATCAGCTCTTTCCAAGCCAATTCTTTCACTTCAACCTTCGGCAAAGTATTGAAAACTTTAAGCGTTCGCCTTAGGTATTGTAGACCATCTCTCCTTTTTAATATGAACAGCTGCAGTTCTCGGTCAAAGAACTAGCTTATAATGCCTCCAGAGAGATTTTCTGCACCGGGAACCCTCATCTTTTTATTCATTTTTGGCTTTTCCTTCTTCTTAAACCATAGATTCAGTAGATCCGCCCTGGAAGGTTCTTTTTCTACTCTTTCAAACTCAGAATCTTCAACCGAGGCTATCTTGATATCGTCTATGTCAATCACATTGTGATTATTGCGCACATACAACTCCGTGATAGGTTGTGAATTTATGATCACCTTGTTGACATTATCGTCCTCGTCCTCTATCACTTCGTCATCAGATTGCCAATCAACAATATCCTCGGGCACAAACTCTCCTTCTTTTAAATCTTCCATTTCGTCCTCGAAATCAAAGCCAAAGTCTAGAGGGTCTTCATCGATATCCATTAATGCTTCAATCATTTCATGTATCTCAGACTCTGTGACTTTTGAGGAACTAGCCTCACCTCCTGCAGCTCCCGACTGACTCGGCTCCCCCTGAATCTCAGCATGCTGAGCAGCAGAAAAATCTACTGGCTCATTATCTCTTTGTGCACTGGGATCATTGCCGTCATCATCTCCATCCCTTGGCAGCTCTTCCTGATCCCGACAACTTGTCTCTCCCTGAGCCTTTAGGTTTTTCAATAATTGCTCAATAAGGGATTGCATTGATCGAATCTCGACCGCCTGATCGGAAACAAAGGTTTTGAGCTCTAAATTTTCTTCCTCGATCTTGCCCACAACATTCTTCAATTCAGCATTCTCGTTGTCTATTTTTGCATTATGAGCTTGAATTTCACTGAGAGCTTTAGTCAGACCAAAGATTTGGACTTGTTGGAAGTCGACCTTGCTTTTTAGCTCAGAAAACCGTTGATTTTCCGTGAAAGTGGATGAAGTGGATGGTATGGATTGTATGGGAGTTGGAATGATTGGCTAGGGAATGTATGTTTCAACGGGTGGTGGTGGTGGTGGAATGGTTTTTTGAACAGGTGGAGGTTGAGGTATTTCTGGCTGGGAAGCAGAGGCCGAGGAAGCTCCCTGCATGAATCTATGGCGTTTGGCCCTTTGTTGATGTACCAAAGGTGCTACCTCCTCTTCTTCATAATCTGAGTCGTCTGACTCCTCTGAAGCTCTTTTCCTCCTAACTTCTTCCTCAGTCACAACTAAACGTGAGCCATATGTCCCGATTTGGATGGACGGATCTTCAGTTACAGTATCTGGGGCCTCCACCTCAATCTCCTCAGTTTCTTCGGAATCAAAAGTTGAGACGGCTTCGCCTTCTGGCGCTGGTTGATAGTCATCTATTTGTTTAAACACATCAACTTCTCCTTCTAGAGGCTCCAATATATCTCCAACTAGTTCAGTCGTGATTTCCTCATCAGCATTCGGACCTGCTGCCCAGATCTCTTCCAACGTTTGAAATATCGGATTAGATTCAGATGGTGCACTCGAAGGGCCAGCCTCTTCCGGCTCTTGAGTTTGGCTTGTAGAAGGCCTATCTGCCTGAATTTGTCTCGCGGATGGCCTTTGTCTTCTCCTCTGTTGTTGAGGCCTTGGTTGTTGTTGTCGCTGTTGCTGTGGTTGCTATTGCTGTTGTTGTTGAACTTGCACATCCCCTGCCCAGTTGGCATCTTCAGGGGCTTCAAAATTAGGATCGATTACAGCACCAAACATTGGTCCCTCTACTGGAATAGCTAATCTTCCTCGATGAGAGGAACAATCAGCAAATATTCTTTTATCGATGACCGCAACACTCTGAATATCATTAAGCTGTGGCAGATTTGGCAAGAAGTATCTGATCAGCATCATCACGAAGCGAGGATATAACATAAATCTTTCTCTTTCTGGAGCTGTTATTTGATGAACGAACTCAGAAAAGAACATTTCCGAAAAGCTGAACTTTTGATTGTAGACTAACGCAATCATCCCCGACCGGATCTTTGATACAATATAGTCAAAACCGGCCTTCTTTGCCGCAAAACACACCATGAAGACATGAGCTAGATATCTCCATTGACCAATAAGCCCACTTTTCATATATGACGACTTCGTGACATCCAGACTATATCTCATTCTCACAAAAGCTGCTTGCCTAATGACTAATGGGAAATCTATCGGCCCGTTCTCCTGCTCTTGGGTGCCTAGCTGTAGCACTTGGCATAGCATGTCAGCTGAAAATACCAAAGGATGCCCGACAATCCTCGTCCTCAAAACTGTTGGGGTAACAGAACAATCCACTTGCAGATGATCATAAAATTGACGCACGTACGGGATAACAATTTGAATATTGTGAGATAGCGCGTACGAAATTCTGGATCCCACCAAGAAATCCACCATCTGGCGGAAGGCTTGCGCCTCAGGAATAGCATGGTCAGGAGAAATGACCATGTTATGCTTTGGAACAAAAATTCTATCCGCCATGTCTGCATAATATAGCAAATAAAATATTAGAATTATTAAAAATTAATAAACTTGTTTAAATTCAAATTTGTTTTGTTTTGAACTTGTATAAGGACAAAATCCAACACTTATGAATTTCTACAAGTTTAATTAAAATTTTGATTAAATAATTCAAATATACTGTCAAATTCGAACAACAGATTCGAATGAACACTCATTCGAGTTTAATGACCTTTTCGAGTTTAGTAACAAACTCGAGATTGGCCAAGAACAAACTCGAAGGAGTCGGCCACTATCATCACAAAAATCCAAGAATTTAACCATGTTAGACTTAGAAAATCACATCTATTAGTCCTACTAGGTTCTAATCAATGATATTTGTAGTTAATTTGACTTTTCACCGGTTCAAAGTTTGTAATTTTGAAAAACAAACTTTCTACCGATAAAACTTCAAAATCCAATGATTTTGGCCTAAATGGAGTATAAAGCTACCTAAATCTTGTATAATACACTTGGTTATACCTAGATCTACTAGTAGTATCGAACCCAAACGAACAGAAACTCGACAAATAGTAGGTATCTCGAAAACGGCAAACTCGAGGAATAGATTCGAAATCGCTCAGATAAACTCGAAGGTATAGATTCGAAAGTAGGTGATTTATGACCATCACTGTTGACCTATTTATACCAACAACATTCGAGTTTGTTGCCATTCTCGAATTTACTGATAGACTCGAGGCCTTGCCATATTCGAGTTTGGCTTATACTCGAATTCAATCTGAAACTTTTGAAAATTTCGAAAATATTTGAAATAAATTCAACTTTTTCAACCTTTTCAACCTTTTCGAGTAACGGGATAAACTATGCCAAATCTTTTACCCTAAGCACAAGATTTTCACGCAATGTTTATTTTATTCAACTAGGAATGCATCCTCAGTAATTTTTGATCTTTTTCCTAAGTAAAATTAAAAATAAAATAAAATAAAATAAAAATAAAGATAAAATAAAATTAAAATAAAGTTCAAATTTTGAACAAAAATTGAACTTAGGCTAAACTACATTATTATTTAAAATTACAATCTATACTAAACACTTAACAAAATATTTTTGACGAGCATAGTCAAAGAAAGGTTCAATCAGATAGCGGTGTCAGATACGCACTTTCAGTATTTAAACTTTCATACTTAGGAATTTTTGATCCCTTTGATTGTTTGGCGTGACATACATTTCTAGCCGATTGTTGGTATTATTTCCCCTTTAAACATGCTACATTTTGGAATATCCCTTGGCCTTTTTATTTATCATGAAATTATCTTACGTGACTCAGACATAGACATACTTTTATGATCAAGGCATACAGACAATGATTCTAACTTTTTGGTATTTGCAAACTTTCTTTAAAGGCAAACATCGGACACAGGTCTGTATTTGCATACAACAAAGTGTCTTAGTTTGTCTTAAGGTTTATTTTTAAAGCTAGCAAGACAGCGGTGACAGGTCTGTACTGACGTACAACAAAGCGACTTATCTTGCTAACCCGAATCAAAACAGAGGCAACAGGTCTGTACTTACGTACAACAGAGTTACGTGTTTTTGACTCTCAATTCTGTATGATTTTTCTATGCTTTCCATTTTAAGATGTATTTGATGTTGCTATACATCCCCAGAAAGTTTGCATACCTCATTTATAATCAAAGTTTGTATGTCTCGTACATAAAAATTAAGACCGATTGGTCATACATCTAAGTTAGTGACACGTTTGACTTTTTCTTGAATATTTTATTAGCCTTGAGACTCCCTATATGTATTATGCCTACCAACACATCAAACTAAAATAATGTATAACACTTAGAATTTTAGGTGCATTATGTGTGAAAGCCTAAACACTTAGAGTTTGTAACGACTGTGCTAATTTTCGTCACTTTGAACCTATGCATCTAAGACTTAACTCTTTTTCTGATATTCTCTTTTTTTTTTGATTTTTTTTATGGTTTTCTCTCTTTTTTTCTTTTGTTTTTCATAAGTAATAGCAAGAAAATAATATAAACTACTAACTTACTAAAAATAGAAACTATCCTAATTTGCTAAACTTACTATAAAAAGAAAGAAAGACTACTGTTATAAAAGGAAATAAAAATGTTAATAGACTGTACTTTGGACCAAACATCCAAAATTCAGATCGTACCTTGAAGCATCCGAATTTCGCATCATACATCCGAAATTCGGACCATTCTTCGCAACAAATTTCAATCCATCCGAACTTGTGACTTTCAGTGCTTCCAGAGGCCATAACTTTTGACTGGAATATCGTTAGAGGGCCACCATACGCCAAAACGAATCTTAAATCGAGATCTACGACTTCTAGAACAATCTATAGTTCGGGCAATTTTCGAGGCCTAATTCAACTCCAGAAAAAAGTTACAGACATTTTTCTGTAGAGAAGCTGAAAAATCAACATCCAAAAGCCATTTTTGATCCAAGTTTCACCAAGTTACCAACCTCAAATACATCTTTTGAGCTTCAAATTTGGATATGTATCCTCAGATAATCTTTTGAACTTTCAACCTCGGGCTGATTTGAAATTTCGATATTTCGCCCATCAAATTTCATATCAGGAATTTCGGATTCACCAGCATCCGAACTTGTGAAGTTTCTGAGTTTTTCCAGTTTCCAATCTAGAAGATCCACCTTTTGCACTCCCCAATCATGTTTTATACTTACTGTGATTTTCAAGCGTTATCCAAGAAGCTTAAAGAATCAAAACGAATTCGAGAAAACAACTACAATATTCTTAAGGAAGCGGTACAAGAACTTGCAATAGCTAAAGATCGTTACAAGATTTCGAACTTGGACTTTGAGGAAAAGAAGAAAGCTTGGACCTTTGCGAGAAAGTATTATGAACAACAACTCACAGATTTCACAAAGGAACTTGAGATGTCAAAAAGTGAGAACCGAACCAGAGAGCTAGAATGTAAAAATCTTTCAGATCGTCTTACTGAATGGAACAAAAAAGCCATGGTTCTTGAAGGTAAGATTTCTTAACCCGTATTCTTCTGATCTACATTCCAAGAATGTCATATCTCTCGAGAAGAAAATCTCTGACCTTGAGTGTGCTTTAACGTATACTACAGAATCACTTGAGGTTGAACAAAGTCACTTTGCACTCAAAGAAAAGGATTTCCAACTGAAATCCAATTGTTTTGATGATGAGAAAAAGTTGTTCTTAATCAAAGAACAAAGCTTTAAAACCGACTCTAAATCTTTTGATGATAAGAAAGCTTCTTACTCAATCATTATAAAGCGTTTAGAAGATCAAATTTCTTGGTTTTTTTAACACTTTTAAGACTTGTTCAGCTCCAAGTGACTCCGTAGTCAACAGTGACTCAAAGAGTGCTAAAGGCAGTAACCTTAAGAAAGTCTAGTCTCACGATTCCTTCTTTTTATCTTCTGATAATGAAATTGGGCCAAAGTTTTCAAAACCCAAGGTTAATCAGGACCTTGAAGAAGAAATTGAACTTGATCTTGACAATGATTCATTCATCATAAGAAGGGCTGAGATGAATAAAATTAGTGAATGTTGATAAATCTATGCACTTAAAGTTTCAGTATCATCATAAGATCAACAAAGGAAAAGAAAAAAATATTTCTGAGCTTTTGGTTAGGAATCACGCTGGTAATGAATCAAAATCCGTTTTTCAAAAAGTTTCTGGTAACACACCTCATCTTTCTAAGAAGAAATCTTCTAAGAAATCGATGACATTTTACCAAAAACAGGCCAATACTGGACAGTTCTTTCAAAGGAAAACTTTCACCGTCAAATCAAACTTTTCTGAAACAACAAAGTTTTTGCGTTCTGAGTTTGCTAACTAGAAAATAATTGTTTGGAGATAGGTACCAAAACTCGTGCTCCCCAGATCAACTAACCCGCCTGGATCCATAAGGCAATGGATACCAAAGGGCACTTGAACTATTTTTGCAGGTGAAATGGTTTTCAGATCACTTCAGAATGGAACCTGTACTTCATAGACATGGCTTCTGATCACTCAGTTCAGGACCCGATCTTGATAGAAATGGCTTCTACTTACTTCCGAGTAGAACCCTTATTCTTCTGATCTACATTCTGAGAATGTCATATCTCTCGAGAAGAAAATCTCTGACCTTGAGTGTGCTTTAACGTCTACTACTAAATCACTTAAGGTTGAAAGAAGTCACTTTGCACTCAAAGAAAAGGATTTCCAACTGAAATCCAACTGTTTTAATGATGAGAAAAAGTTGTTCTTAATCAAAGAACAAAGTTTTAAAACCGACTCTAAATCTTTGGATGATGACAGAGCTTCGTACTCAATCATTATAAATGGTTTAGAAGATCAAATTTCTTGGTTTTCTAACACTTTTAAGACTTGTTCATCTCCAAGTGACTCCGTAGTCAACAATGACTCAAAGAGTGCTAAAGGCAGTAACCTTAAGAAAGTCCAGTCTCACGAGTCCTTCTTTTTATCTTCTGATAATGAATTTGAGCCGAAGTTTTCAAAACCCAAGGTTAATCAGGACCTTGAGGAAGAAATTGAACTTGATCTTGACAATGACTCATTCATCATCAGAAGGGCTGAGACAAATAAAATCAGTGATCGTGTTGATAACTCTATGCACTTAAAGTTTCGAAATCTTCATAAGATCAACAAAGGAAAAGAGAAAATCATTTCCGAGCTTCTGGTTAAGAATCACACTGGTGATTAATCAAAATCCATTTTTCAAAAACTTTCTCGTAACACACCTTATCATTCTATGAAGAAATCTTCTAAGAATTCGATGACGTTTTACCAAAAACAGGCCAATACTGGATAGTTCTTTCAAAGGAAAACTTTCACCATCAAATCAAACTTTTCTGAAACAACAGAAGTTTTGCGTTCTGAGTTTGCTAACAGGAAAATAATTGTTTGGAGATGGGTACCAAAACTCGTGCTCCCCAGATCAACTAACCCGCCTGTATCCATAAGGCAATAGATACCAAATGGCACTTGAATTATTTTTGCAGGTGAAATGGTTTTCAGATCACTTTAAAATGGAACCCGTACTTCATAGACATGGCTTCTGATCACCCAGTTAAGGACCCAATCTTCAAAGAAATGGCTTCTACTTACTTCCGAGTAGAACCCGTATTCTTCCGATCTACATTCTGAGAATATCATATCTCTCGAGAAGAAAATCTCTGATCTTGAGTGTGCTTTAACGTCTACTACGGAATCACTTGAGGGTGAACGAAGTCACTTTGCACTCAAAGAAAAGGATTTCCAACTGAATCCAACTGTTGTAATGATGAGAAAAAGTTGTTCTTAATCAAAGAACAAAGTTTTAAAACCGACTCTAAATCTTTGGATGATGACAGAGCTTCTTACTCAATCCTAATAAAAGGTTTAAAAGATCAAATTTCTTGGTTTTCTAACACTTTTAAGACTTGTTCACCTCTAAGTGACTCCGTAGTCAACAGTGACTCAAAGAGTGCTAAAGGCAGTAACCTTAAGAAAGTCCAGTCTCACGAGTCCTTCTTTTTATCTTCTGATATTGAATTTGAGCCTAAGTTTTCAAAACCCAAGGTTAATCAGGACCTTGAGGAAGAAATTGAACTTGATATTGACAGTGACTCATTCATCATCAGAAGGGCTGAGACAAATAAAATCAGTGATCGTATTGATAACTCTATGCACTTAATGTTTCAATATCTTCACAAGATCAACAAAGGAAAAGAGAAAATCATTTCTGAGCTTCTGGTTAAGAATCACACCGCTGATTAATCAAAATCCATTTTTCAAAAAGTTTCTCGTAACACACCTTATCATTCTATGAAGAAATCTTCTAAGAAATCGATGACGTTTTACCAAAAACAGGCCAACACTAGACAGTTCTTTCAAAGGGAAACTTTCATCGACAAATCAAACTTTTCTGAAATAACAGAACTTTTGCGTTCTGAGTTTGCTAACAGGAAAATAATATTTTGGAGATGGGTACCAAAACTCGTGCTCCCCAGATCAACTAACCCGCCTGTATCCATAAGGCAATAGATACCAAAGGGCACTTGAATTATTTTTGCAGGTGAAATGATTTTCAGATCACTTTAGAATGGAACCCATACTTCATAGACGTGGCTTCTGATCACTCTGTTCAGGGCCCAATCTTCAAAGAAATGGCTTCTACTTACTTCCGAGTAGGACCCGTATTCTTCTGATCTACATTATGAGAATATCATATCTCTCGAGAAGAAAATCTCTAACCTTGAGTGTGCTTTAACGTGTACTACAGAATCACTTGAGGTTGAACGAAGTCACTTTGCTCTCAAAGAAAAGGATTTCCAGTTGAAATCCAATTGTTTTTTATGATGCGAAAAAGTTGTTCTTAATCAAAGAACAAAGTTTTAAAACCGACTCTAAATCTTTTGATGATGACAGAGCTTCTTACTCAATCATTTGAAAGGGTTTAAAAGATCAAATTTCTTGGTTTTCTAACACTTTTAAGACTTGTTCACCTCCAAGAGACTCAGTAGTCAGTAGTGACTCAAAGAGTGCTAAAGGCAATAACCATAAGAAAGTCTAGTCTCACGATTCCTTTTTTATCTTCTGATAATGAATTTGAGCCGAAGTTTTCAAAACCCATTGTTAATCAGGACCTTGTGGAAGAAATTGAACTTGATCTTGACAATGACTCATTCATCATCGGAAGGGCTGAGACGAATAAAATCAGTGATCATGTTGATAACTCTATGCACTTAAAGTTTCAGTATCTTCATAAGATCAACAAAGGAAAAGAGAAAATCATTTCTGAGCTTCTGATTAAGAATCACACAGGTGATTCATCAAAATCCATTTTTCAAAACATTTCTGGTAACACACCTCATCATTCTAAGAAGAAATCTTCTAAGAAATCGATGACGTTTTACCAAAAACAGGCCAATACCGGACAGTTCTTTCAAAGGAATATTTTCACCGTCAAATCAAACTTTTCTAAAACAACAGAAGTTTTGCGTTATGAGTTTGCTAACAGGAAAATAATTGTTTGCAGATTGGTACCAAAACTCGTGGTCCCCTGATCAACTAACCTGCCTTGATCCATGAGGCAATGTATACCAAAGGGCAATTGAATTATTTTTGCAGGTGAAATGGTTTTCAGATCACTTCAAACTGGAACCCGTACTTCATAGACATGGCTTCTGATCACTCAGGACCCGATCTTCAAAGAAATGGCTTCTACTTAATTCCGAGTAGAACCGGTGCTTCAAAGCAATGACTTCTGCATCAAGACATATCATAACCCATTCTTTCATGTTTAGATGGTTTTTAAACACCCAGTTTAGAACCCGTGATTCCGCAACTTCTATGGAATTCCCTACTTTTTATGCTTATCAGTTTGAGTTTGAGTTTCATTCTTGAAATTCACTCATAACATTTTATGTTTCATTGATACTGTTCTTATTCGTAGGGGAGTTTCAAATGCACTCTGAAGATGACATCTTGACGAATAGTGTGTAAGCATTCTGAATACTTTAATGCACACTTTAAAAGGTTTTGTTACAATAATTTGATTCTGACTGAATAAATTTCCACCAAGATTAATCGATCTAATCTTCGTGATGATCTTGATCTCATTATTCCTGAGATTCTCTCAAATATTCTGATTTCTCCCACATATTTTCTGATTCTCTCATACATCAAGTTTCTCCCATACAAGCTAATTCTTTCATGATAGTCTGATTCATTTCCAAATCTCATATCAAACTTTCTATTGAAGTTCTCTCATACAGTCTACCAATCTTTCTAAGATATTTCATTCAACTCTCATCCATCTTCTGAAATACCCCATGAGCTTAACTGCTATATCTTTCAAGATATCATGCTGACTCCGATGATGCACAATAGTGTGATTAGGCATATAGATCGCTCCTATGGTCTAAACCAGAGCCGGAAGACCTACCCAAGTAGCAAACCACTTTAGTTTGTGTGAGTAAGGGTTCGCAGGTCAATTAGTTGAGGAGTGTTAGTTACCATGGGGTACTAACAGGGTCGAGCATATATAAAATGCAAATGAGGGGTTATCGAAATGAGATGGGGATGCATCTTGAACTAACAATGCTACGCTTTCTATCTATCATTGTATTTTAAAAGTGAGCCGGAAGGAGTGCAGTTGAACAATGACAAGAGCTGAGGGGTGAGAAAGGATTAAAAGAAAAAGAAAATCCTAACGACACCGTGTCAGTCTATTGGGGTTTCCTACATTTGCTACCAAATTCCATGAGTTGGATTGGGTATTGAACAAGACGTCATGGACCCAGTGACGCATACACTAAAACCCCTAGCTACTTGTCTCTTAAAAGACTTCTGTTTCAATTCACATGGAGTTATATCACATACTCTATCGACATATCATTTGGATATCGTTGATATTGAAACAAGGAAGACATCCTCTCCGGTCTCCAACTTCAGTTGATGCACTTTGAGTCTAGAGCTTAATGTTATACACTTCTAGGACACATGGAGTCTACAGTCTGCGTGACTATAAACAGCTTGTATACCGAGACAAATCCTGAACAAATATGAGTGATTCTTTCATGATAAAGGATTTCACGATGATTATTTGGAAATCCTACCACTGTTAATGTCACACCAGTGCTGAACGTAGGTCACATAGACTTAGTCTATTGTGCAAAAAGAACTCCTATGTGGATCTGGATTGTTACTTACAAATGAATTTGTGTCATTTTCTTATATTCAGGTTGCAAAGGCATGAACTTCACTGTAATATCTTTTTGGTCCTGAATATTTTGTAATGAGGGAGAGATTATTGTTTTGAAGGGGAGAGAAATTTTATGATGTAAATATTTATATTCTGTTATTGAGGGGGAGAGTTACTAATTGAGTTTGTAACATAAGAGAGATAAGTACTTCTGTGTCTGTAATGTTCTTAAATGTAATATTTTCTTTCTGAGTCCGTAATCATTTGTTTTAACGAAGAAAGAAGATTTGAAGACACATTGAGGTTGTTCATTTGAAGGGGATAGCTGAAGTGATTACATGATGATCATAATTCTCATGATCATCATGAGAGGGAGAATGTTTTGAAAAGAGTTGCAAAGTATGTTAAAGTTCTTAACGGGAGAAAGACCTACTAACTGCAAGGGGAGAGCCACTTATCTGAAATATATAAGGGGAAGGTCATCTAAAGAAGATCAATGAGATACTTCAAAGTCAATGATATACTTCAAAGTTCAGAGATCAGAGTTTAGAGCCCAAGACTTCAGAATGATACAAGCCTTGATTACAAGAAGGGGGAGATTGTTAGAAATTTTATTTCTTATAGTTCAAGCTTGTGTAATTGCATTTAATTGTAAATATTTAATTATACACTAAAGGGGAGATTGTTAGCCCAAAATAGTGTATAATTAAATATAATAAAAGTCTAGGTTCAAATTATAAATAGGAATAGTTTACTTTGTGGGAATCTCAATTTCCTAGACTTTGAGGGGAGTGTTTAGACAAAATCCCAAAGTAAGCTTAGGTGTATATAGTATTGTTCTCCTAGGGTTTTGGAGAAGCCTCCAAGTAGCCTCCACCTAAGTGTGCATTTTTTAGTGTGTGAAAGTTCTTAGAGATTGAGTGCCTAAAATTCTCTCTTTGTAATCTTCATATTCTTAGGTTGTGTTCTTGAAACTTTTTTAACAGTGGAAAAGAATGGAAATAGAAAGAAACCAAGAGAAGTGAAATTAGTTTGTGTTCTTTTTGGTTTTTTAGGATGGAAAAGAAATGAAAAGGAAAGAAATTGTAGTGTTTTTGGCTTTAAAATTTTCCTCCCAAAAGTGGGAAGACCAAAGGAAAGAAAATATTTATTTTCTTCCTCTTCCTTTCCTCTCCATTATTTTCTTTCCACCCTTGAGAACACAGCGTTAATGCAAATAGTTTGGTTTATTGTGTTTGAGTGCAAAATATATTGGAAATCAAAGTTGTCAACTTAACAGATCACATTAGGGACTCCTTCCCTGATGAATAATTATTATCAATCTCCAAAATACCCTGGTTTCCATTAGACACGTACAGGTTAAATTTATATGTACAATGGGCCACCAATAATATGCTAGTCTCTAAACTAATTAGGTTAAAAGATCCAAAACATACTTAGACTAGTATAGGAGCAGTACGTCTGGCTGAAGACGTAAAACTTAGCGCTTCCTGGGAGGCAACCCAGAGAACTTTGTGGGTGTGTATCTGGAAACCCTCACGAGAAAACGCTCGTCCACTCGGGATACCGAGGGGTTTAACAGCTTGTTGCACGTCCTAAGTGCAATCGTGATTCCTTACGAAAATGCGGATTATTTATTTCTTAGTTTTAGTTTCACCAACTAAGTTGGGGAGGATTTCCAACCCAATTTTAGTTGTTTCTAGACTTAAGTGTACTTTTATTTAGTAGTTCATCTATCCCAAATAAGCAAAGAATTTTATTAAGAATGTGATTGTGTTCATTATCGGCTCATTATAAGTGTGTTTATGTGACGAGGACGTCACAATGGTCAAAGTTGAGGAGGGTAGGTTCCAAGAAATGTTTAATATGATCTAACGAGCCTCCATAATTTTTTTTATTATTAGACTGAAATTTGACCTCCTCGGCAGAGAGCTACGACATATCATGAACAACAGAACTGTGTATATTGAGAGGGGGTTCGACATCACGAGGATTTTCAGGCTAGTAGTTATTCAATTGTACATTTGGTCTTCCTCCTCCTTACTAGTGATAAGGTACCATCGTTCATCAGGATTTGAGTGAGAAGTTTTAAGTGAGAGAAGCTTTGAACGGATTTAAAACACGAGGCAGATGAATTAAATGACTAATCTTAGTCATTGATATGTGTTATATGTTAATGAATTTGACAATCTGACATTTTGCACCCCTTAAGTTCAACTTTCTATTAACATGTTTAACCCAAACTTAACATAACTTTATTACTTAATAACTTAATCAATCATAAAGTTATATTTGTTTAGGTTAAAATATGCTAATAAAGTCAAGGGGTGTTACAAACTCTCCTTAAATGGGGGCCGAGGTGAGACTAGTGGTGAGTCATGTGGATTGAGTCTCCTTAACTGGAGGCTGAGGTGAAAACTTTATGGAGCATATGAGCTGAAAATTATTACATGGGGATAGAGGTGAGATTCTGTTGTGTATTAATGTGAATCACGTTTACTTAAAGATCAACTATGAAAGTTGATTGCCGGTAAGTTCTTACTGATGCTAATTAATGTATTGTATTATGATAATGATATGTTAGAATATTTTAACAATTATGGGAACTAGCTAAGCTCTTGTAGCATACTGTTTAAACATAAATGTTTTTCTCAGGATTGGATAAAGGCAAGAAAGTTATCAAATATTCTAACAAATAGAGTTGTGTTCAAAGTGTGACAAGATTAAGTGAAAAACTCTTGTGTTGGTAATTTTTGGAACCGGGGATACATTAAGTCTATAAAGACTAATTTTTGGACATATAACCTTTAGGAGGGATGGTTGAATTTAGCAATGTATTTTAAAAGAGATGAAATGAGAACAATGTTACTTTTGTAGACTCTTAAACTTTGTGATGTGTACTGCATCCCATGTAATGTGTGAGGTGCTTTTACATAAAATTGTGCCATGTGAAAGTTTTGATAAGGTGTTACAAGTTAGTATCAGATCCATGCTTAAAGGAATTAAGCAATAGTGAAGGATGCTTGGTCATGAGTTGATGTTTTGATATTAGTTGTAAGCCTAAGAAATGAATACATGGGATACTTAGGTTTATGTAATGGAAAATGTTAAAAGAGGTGTTAATGAAATAATATTAATTGTGTGTATAAATATGAATCAAGTTGTAAATGTTTCAGATATGGCTGGTGGAGATGGAATTGATGATCGAGATGAGGTCAATCAAGGTATGCCTCAATAAGTTAGCTTAGCTCAAGTTTAAGAGATGATGGAAACTGCTATGGATGTACAAAGAAGATAGAGTGAACACTAGAAAAACAAACAAAAGGAACTCTTAGTTGATTTGGTTACAAAAGGAGAGTCAAGTAACAAGGGTAAGGAAAACGTTGATGAAGGTAGTCGAAGTAAGAGAAGTACTTATAAAGAGTTCAAGGGAACAACTCCTCTAACCTTTGCTGGAACCACAGAATCTATGGAAGCCATAGAGTGGGTTATTAAGATTGATGCATGCTTTGAGCTTTGCAATTATCAAGATCCAATGAAGGTTAATTATGCTGCTTCGTGTTTATTAGGGCCAACATTGATGTGGTGGACCATGATGTCCAAATCCCGAGAAAACTTACTTGGCAACAATTTAAAGTAAGATTTGAGGCTAAGTAGTCACCGACAGATCAAATGGATAATTTAGAGTTTAGATTTATGCAATCGAAGTAGGGAAGCAAGAGTGTGGGAGGATACGAGGCGAAGTTTATCAGATTGAGTCAGTTTGCATTACATCAAGTGGCTATGGAAGTGAGGAAGAATAAAAGATATGTACAAGGTTTGAAACCAGAAACTAAGGAGTTTGTAAGAAATAGCAAAACTAAGACTTTTGAGAAGGTTACGAGTTTACTAGGGACCGTGAACAAGAATTGGCATTGAAAGAGGCTGATCGAATAACCAAGAAGACTAAAACAAAAGGAGTATACCGTACGTGGATTCATGAATGTCACCCCCAAGTTCAAGAAAAGACAAGCATACTCTACCACTAATCCATTAAAGTCTTACACTGTACAATCACCATCAACACCTCCAACCCCTCGATTTGCATGTAGGATGAGCTTTGAGTGCCCAACCAAAAGATCTGAGTTACGCTACAAATGTGGAAAATCAGGAAATAGGATGAGGAATTGTCCTAAAAATAAGGGAAGAGGGGTGGAAGCCGAGGCTCTATACCAAGACCAGAGATGGTGACCGGATCAGTTAGACGTTAGGAGCCACTAAGGGTGAGTAGTCGAGCTTTTTCAAATTACAATCGATGAAGCTTGAGACACCGCCGATGTTGTAACGGGTATATATGTCTTATCAATTCTCATAAAGCTTTCTTATTATTAGATTTGTGTGCTAAAAATTCATTCATATCACCATATCACCCTTGTTTGCTAGATAGTTAGGATTCCATGCTACTAATTGCCTAAAATTTGTTCCATAGAAGTAGAAAATGGTAATGTCATGACATGTAAGATGTGTTTTATGATTATACCCTTACCATCATTGATCATGATTTCAAAATTGATCTGATGCCAATGGAGAGCTTTGATGTAATAGTGGAGACAAATTGGATGTGGGATATTGCAGCTCAAATTGTATGTAAGGGAAAAGTTGATCAAAGTATAAAAGGTTGGAGCAGTGATGAGACAAAATTGTGCTTCATTAGTTTAAGATGGAACCCTTCAAATAGTTATGGAAGAGGCTAAAGAAACTCCAAATTTGATGATCGACAACTAGACAAATAAATTTATATTATGTGATTATGCATGAGTTATTACTTGTTGGTGTAGATAATCAGATGATTATGAAGTAAATATGACAAATTCTTTGGAGGATGACACTATGTGATAACATTGCTAATTTAAGCGATCTAGACATTATAATTGATAAAAATGAGAATAATAAGACTTCTAGTAGTACTTGATAAACATAAGATTTGTTATGGTAATGCTTAATATATGATTAGAAGAGAATGTGTTATGGAGTAAGTGAATATTGAAGAATTAGTAAACTAAATAATAAAATTGCTTATCTAAAAGAACTAAAGAATGTAGCTGAAATATTGTAGTATAATACAGGAGGCATAAGAGATATGATGGGGTTGTTATCATCGAAGATAAAGGTATGAGAAATTATGTGAGTAAATTTCATTGATATAATTAACTTCTATGGAATTTTTTCTTTCCATATTAATTCAAAGTATGATTGGTTGTATCTGGATCGAATATCCTAAGTATGTTGGAGTTTTGTGAATCTCTTATTGGGAAAAATTGATAGACTTGTAAATTAAACCATAAGTTATGAATCTGGGAAGGAGTTAAGGTCAGATGATTAGATCGACATGTTATTGTAATCGTATTGACATGAGATGATGTTAAACTAAAGGCACAATATGTTAAAGTAGAACGAGATTGGAATCCATAACAAATTGTATGGTATATAGTTTTATTATGACAAACTTAGTAGATGAGAGGTGCAAAAGTTTGAATACATTACAATGAATGACAACCACAAAGCAGTTACCATGAGAACCCTATAAACAAAGATGAATATGTTTGGAGATACAATTTATAAAAATTCATTTCGTATTATAGTAAGTGTATTACAGGGAGAAGTCTGTGCATGTTTATTGTAATTAATGGGGCAATTAGATAAGGTAAGTAGTTTGAATTTGAAAGTTGTAAATATACTTTGAGCTGTTTGAAATCTTAAAAACAAGTATTTAGTAATGGTAAATGATACGTGTGAAGGAAAAACTTGTAGGAATGTATACTCCACATGTCGTGATAATGAAATAACTTAATTTGATGAAGTGAAATTATTTATGATTCTCAACTTCAGTTGTTTAAAATTTAGGGAAGTGATGAAGATGGAAAATCATGAAAGTGTTTAGCAAAAGTATTGACATGGTGCCATTAAAAGATGTGAATAAGAGCCAACGCATGAAGGACCATTTAAGGTATTAGTTAGAGTTGGATTGAAAATATGTAGATTAGGATTATCATTCGAGTTTTCAAGAAATCATGATGTGTTTCATGTTGGGTATCTTCGAATACGTTTAGTTGAATAACAAGAAGTTGTTTCATTAGATGAACTTTAGCAATGTTGTTGAGACATAGCAGCCAAGTTGGACACAAATTCGTGCTTTTGTGAAAGTAGGGAGGTGAGGGAGGAGGATAATTGTTACAGTTGTGCTGTGAGTGCAAGCAGCTGTGGAGTATGGTCAGGTTGAGGAGTGGGTTGGGAAAGGATGACTTGCACACATTAAGAAATCCTGCAAGCTGTGTAGACACGGAGTCTGTAATGGTAGAAGGCAGTTTAGACATGGAGTCGACTAAGGAATCAACCTTTCTGGACAACACCATAAGTTGTTCCTTCAAGGAAAGATCCTTGGGAGATGGTGGAGTATGTGTGGACTGTTTGGATTGAGTGGAGGAGGAAGTGGGTGTGGATGGGCTTGAATTTTGTGGAGGCAGTAAAGGTTCTCTTGGTGATGGAAGTTTCACATTGGAAAGAAGTTCCATAGCCTAGGAAAACTGTAGGTGACTCCATTTAGAGGGGTCATTGTTACCCTCAGTAGTGGCTGTAGCTGCTTCATGGGGTGACGAAGTAGAGGTGGTAAGCTTCTCATGGATAATTGGTATTGTTATCCCTTCATCAAAGCCATGGGTAGTGCCCTCAGTGGTGCCTTGGTCTAATGGCACCTCCTAATGGGGCATGGTATAATGCATTTCAAGATCAGTAGTGGTGAAAGCTGTTGATGGAAATTGCAGTGAGGTGAAGCCCTCACCAATGGGTTGGTCAGTACCTAATGGTTCATCAGGCAGGGAGTTGGCCATTCAACTACTGGAGGGGTTGTACCAGTAGTATCATGAGGAGCCTTAAGGAAAAATTGATCTGTTTGTGGGCTTGAACCAACAGGTTTGACACCTTGTGCAGACTCGAGTGGTGTAGGAGAAATATGAGTGGGGGACTGTGTAGACTCAGTGTAGAGTGAAGAGGGTTCTTGTCTATCAATGTCCTCACCCGGTTGAGAGGGCAGGATAGTGGATGAGACAATCTCCATTTCTATAGTTAGTTCCTGTTGGGAGGAACCACAGGGCTCAGCGTGACTCAGCATGGACTCAAGGTGGCGTGAGGCAGGCTCCACATGTGTGGCACCAGGCTACAAGAAAGGTGGAGTGGACATAACAGGTTTTACGTCTGTTTTAACTGGATCCTTTTAAGGGTAACCAGAAGGGCTTTGTGGTGCAGTTGGAAGGCCTTCAACATTGACAACCCTCTTGGCAGAGGTGGCCTTCTTCTTTTTCACCAAGGTTTTCTTCATTGGCTTTATGGAGGGGGAAGTGGTAATGGTTGGAAAGTAGACTGGTGGAGAGACTGGACTATGAACAACTTGGGCTAGTTCTTCCATGGTCTCAGGTGGAAAAGAGCCACTTGCCACAGAGGCCTAAGGACCAACAGATGGTCCGTGGGATACAGCCTGCTCCCCCTCAAGCATAGAGCATGAAGGAGTAGACTTCATAGCTTTGGCCTTCTTTGTAACACGCCTTCCTGTTATGCTTTTTCTATCTAACCTGCAGCCTGCCAAATCAGAATCTGTATATCCAATAAAGTTAAAGCTTGAGTCTTTGGGTACCAAAGACCCAAACCTGTTGTACCTTTTAGGTACCTACATATGCATTTTACAGCTGCAAGATGATATTTTTTGGGGTTAGCTTGAAATCTAGCACATAAACGGTTGCAAATATTATAGCAGGTCTACTAGTTGTCAGATTTAGCAAGCTACACAGGTATCAACATTTAATTTTTCATTGGTTGTCATTCGGATTTTAATGGGCAAACAATGATCAAATTTAAACTTTTTCAATAGATCAAATGTACTTTCTTGATTAATAAAAATTCCATTTGAATTTTGCTTAACCTGTAATCCTAGAAACAAAGTTAGTTCACCCATAATGCTCATTGCACACTTAGATTTCATGAGAAGTGAATATTTCTTGCATAGTTGTTCACTAGTAGATTCAAATATAATGTCATCCACATAAATGTGAACAAGCAAGATATCAAAATTCACTTTCTTTTTGAAGAATTTAGTATCCACTTTGTAACATCCCAATTCTAAAGTGTGAAATTACACAGTTAATGTTAAGTTTGATTGAGAATTAATGAAAGTTGGTTTTAATTTGACAAGTTGGAATTTTAAAGATTAATTTTTAAAGATATGTTATTGATTATGCTCTACAAAGTTAATATCGAGTTTTTATGAAGTAAATAAGCAATATGTTAGTAGAAGGATCAAAGGTGTAATATTTAGTAAGTTTTATGAAAAGGGGGAAAGGGAGAAAAGTTGGTCATTTCCAAGATTTCAAAATTCTCATTCTTTCTCTCTCTAGCCAGCTCTCCCTCTCTCTAGAATTTGATTGTTTAAAACTAAAAGCAAGTCGAAAACTTGTTAAATATTTTCATTCTGAAGTTTATAAGCATCAAACCTTCAAGGATTCAAGGTAAGAATTACTAAATTTTCATGTTTTTAAAAGCTTGGGTTTTGGTTTTTGAGAAAAACCGAAAGTGATGATGGTTTAATGGTTAATTGTGGTTGCATGTAAATCATAGAATTGACACAAACTATAGCAATGAAATCATTACAAACACAATCAGATCAAATTCGTATATGATTCACAGAGAGAACTTATGAAAGTCAAAGTCAAAGCTCAAAATTCTCATTACCTTCAAAACTAATTTTACAATACAAGGAATTTGACTATTTATAGTCAAATAAAAATTTAAAGAAAATTACAACATTAACCTACAACTTTACAAAATTTATATTCTACCCCAACGATCTCTCCCTTTTTGTAAAGTTACTGTCTGTTAAGCTCAAGACCACCTAATGTCCCCATCAAACCTTCTAACCACTTCACGATCTCCAGCTTGTCTTCTATAGCATTAAGAACCCTCATAAAAATAACTTTGTTCTTTTTGACTCATAGATTTCTTAACCTTCAACTTCTCGTGATCATCTAGAATTTTTCTCATCTCTCTTCAAAGATGTCTTAACGTTCCTGACGAGTATTTACTCATTTCGGAGACCCTCAGAAGCAATTTAACTCCAAGATGATTTTCATAGATGCTCCAAGCTCAGGCTTTACAATGATTGATTAATTCTTAAATCTTTCAATCTCTGAATGTTCTCTATTTGGAGGAGTCATATTAATAAGTCTTTGATGCATCTCCAATCCAAATTGACAACAGTTGTCAGTACAAACTTTATATGCATGAACTCAAACACTGGGGTCATAGATGTTCTCACAACTTTAGATTTATGCCTTTGTTTATTCAGCTCATCATACAAGTCTTCTACATCTTCCAACCTCAAATTAAAATAATCAGCTTCATTGAAATTGTATAGTTTTCCATCATATCTTTGTACAGTAAAGACTGGATAGTATAAGAACTCTCCAAGTCTTTCGGTATACACCTTTTTCCAGTGAAGTGATTCTGAATCTTGAATACACAAACTTTGCTGGCTATTTCTTGGTTCTCATCACGATTACATAAGCTCCTAGTCGCATTCAGTGAGCATTGGTTATCTCATATACCAATCTATCATCAATCTCCATCACCTTATTTGAAAATTTTTTTCGAGGAAGCTTATATTCAAGAAATATGTCTCTCATGTGTGCTTTCTCCCAATCAATTTGTTCATCCAGTAACTTCAGCCTCTGTCTCTTCTTTCTCTTCTATCAATAAGCTTGCACATCTCATTTAATTCTTCACTTATTCTGTAGTGCATAGCTTTTCTTAACGATTTATCTTTTCTATCATCTCCTACCATAACATAGTTCTCTAAAAATTTCTCCATCAAGTTCTCAAAATGAAGCAGACTCTTGGCCTTCTCTTCAGCTTCTTCCTTCTTGTTTTCTTCCTCAAGTTCCAAAACCTCATAATCCTCTAATTCTTCTTCTTATACTTCAAGAAATTGTGCAAATGGATCAAATGACGACTCAAGAAGATCAGGGGTTGCTTGGGGTAACTTTGGGCTTGAAATATGTTGTGTGGGTGTCATTGTATGATGTTCAGGTGATGAAAAAAAAAATCTGTGGCTCAAAAGAAGCACCACCGATTGTACGTTGAACATCAACGGTACTTGGACTTGATGGGTTTGCAAGTGTTGGACTTTTAGGAGAATTAGGAGATTCTGAAGATAGATTTATTTTTTCATCAACATAAAATTTAGATTCACTCCTATAATCAACTAACTCTTCGTCCTCCTCTTCTTATAACATCACAACCGTAATCACCTTTTCAACTTCATTCTTTGCCTTTTCAACCTTTGACTCTTCTTCTTTACGCTCAGTATCATCAAACCCAATTGCAGGAAATTCAATAGCCATTGGTGTAACATTTAGTGGTGAGGATGTCACAACCAACTAGAGTTGTTCTTTTTCAATTTCAGCTTCTACATTCTCATCTACAGCTTTCTCTATACTCTCTTTTACTCTTGTATCTTTCATCACATAAATATCAGTAGCAACTACAGGGCTCAGTCCTTTATCTCCTTCTATCCCCCTCATGATGATCATCGGAATCATCATGTCTTCGCTTCAGCGACTGAGCCTTGCACGTTTCCTCCAAAACCACAACTCTCTCATTCAAATTCTCCAATTGATTCAACACTTTTGTTTCCATCTGATCAAATTTATTCACAACTAAATCAAGTTTCGCTTCGACACTATTCATTTTATCATTGAATATCATTTTATCTACATCTTCTTATTCAGTTCTTCTCTTTAGCATCTCAATTAGATTAATGTCATTAGGGGTTGGTGTTTTTTTTACATTGAAACCATTATTCCCAGCAAAAGGCTTTACAGATAATCAACAAAAATATCTTGTTCTTGTTCTCTCTGCCTCTACCTGGGTGACGACAGTTGCACTACAACCTGTTCAGTCCATTTTCCCTTTAGCATTCTCATCGCTCCCTCCATTTGATCATTTAGAATAGAAAATTTCTCTCCGAATGTTTGACTAATGCGATCAGTATCATCCATTAAGAAATCTTCTGTGATAAACTTGGGTAAAGAATAACTAACTCCTGGATCCCTGAGATTGCCCGTTTGTACCTTTACCGACGGACCAGCAGGGTGGCCTTTGCTCATGATTGGCTCAGTTGTAGTCATGACATGACTTCCATCCGATCCTCGTGAAACAACAACGGGTGCCACTACGAATGTTCCGACCGGGACACGATGTCCAACGGTTGTATGTATATGTGTACCTATAGGTTGTAATTCAGTGATCCAAAATGGCAAAGTCTGCAGTGACTGACATCTTATTTCAATATTTACTGGTTCCGAGGGAACCGGAGATAGTGTATGTGATATATCCCTGTGCAAAATTGAAACAATTCCTTATTAAGAGGGAACTGAGTGGCTCAGGGGGTGTGCAGTCATCAGTTGGCTACTGACTTTTTTAATGTCAAGACTCACAATGTGAGCCTCAACAGCAAATGTGGTCGCTCGGCTCTGTAAGGGTTGGGTTGCACATATGTTTTCTTTTTATGCACTCTCAGCAATCCTATCTACTATATTATCTAATGTGCCGGTAAACAAAAATTCATCATCATCAGATTGTGTATTAAAGTGCTCAGCCGAGACGGTTTTCTCATTGTCACTTTGCTCATGACCAGATTCGACTACCAATGGCCCTTGTGTTACCCTCTCGTATTTTTCCCTCATCTCATCTCCCAGATCAGCCGCCATAGCTAGCTGATCATCACTTTCCGGGGATGCCCCTAGGGAAGGATCTTATGGTGCTACAAGAACCATAGGGGCATGTTTCTGTGTATATACTCTCTCACCCTAGGCACATCGGTATTAGCATATTTAAGTAGTGACGGAAAAAAGTGTGGAATGTCATCAGGGTGGTAGACTTCATTAGGCAGATGAGTAATCAACCAATCAAGACAAGGTTTAGAATTAATCGTCGTTGGAATTTCAGAAGACTGGTTAACTGCTGCTCTCACAATGATTTGTAATAGCCTTTGAAATGGTACAAATTTCCTTGCTAGCTTAGTTGTCTTTGCTTTAATCAATCCGATCAGCTCATTCCCAAATATCAGCCCATAGTCGTAATGTTTGTTGAAAATGAAACCATGAAGTAGTCTCAAATTACCCCAACTTTCTTTATCGAGCCCCGAGTGTTTTGATGTCAAACACTTTACCAGAACACCTCAAACTGTGTACCACTCCCCCTTCAAATATTTTCTATGAAAGGCTCCAACAGAAGGGAGGGCATTCGTGTAACAAATTTCCATGAGGTCCGCACACATCTCAGACTCAGTAGGAAATTCATTGTATGTGATCTTGTCTGGATGGAATGGACAACCTTCTTCAGGCACAAAGACAGCCTTCTTAAACTTCTTAAACGTGATTTTCAGTTCAAACTCATCAATATCTACTGTCAGATAATGCTAGTTTCTTTCTTGAACATATGTTATTGAGTTCCAGAGTTGTTGAAGGTAGATGATTGGAACCTTCGATTTATAGTTCAATAAATATCCAAGAGGATTATTTCTAAGGGTATCAAGAACAATGGGGTGCAGGAAATCATTGGAAACAAGGTTCAAATGGTCATTGTTCTCCTAGAGTTGCAAAAATTCAGAATCATCAAGCAATGAAGACTCTAGAAGAATTTTCATTTTCTTGGTTTCTGGGTTAGCCTTTTCAGTTTCTTTGGATTAGACTGCATGGTGTTGTGAGGAATCAGAATCATAATTTTCTTAATGAGTATGCTGAGAAGGTTGGTCGTCAAAAGGAATTTCAGGTGAGTTTGACGAGTGTTGGGTTGATTGAGGGTTCTCCATTTGTTCCTGTAAAAAGATTGAACATGTTAGTATATCGGAGACAAAAAAAAGTCAAGTGTAAAGAACTCGAGTTCGATTCTAATAGACTCGAGTTCGAGTCTGTGATACACTAATTCGGGTATATTGAAAAATACAAGTATCCTCTCCCTCAAATCAATATTATCAGAGAATATCAAATAATACTCCCCCTCAAACTAACAAGGAAAACTCGAAGTTCGATTTCAATAAACTCGAGTTCGAGTCAAATAGACTCGAGTTCGAGTCTATAGGACCCGAAGTTCGAGTTACATCAAAGTACTTCGAGTTCCAATATTCTTGAACTATATTTGTCCTCCGAGAGTGAGTCAAGTCCAAGACTTCAAATATTTCAGTTAGTACATTCCAAGAATCAATCTTGAGTTCGAGTCCAATAGACTCGAGTTCGAGTCAAAAGGACTCGAGCTTTGAGTTGTTCAACGCTTGTCTATTTATTCATCATCGAGTGTAGTGGATTCCTAGACAAGTTAGAAGATCGAGTCAAACTATAAACAAACTCGAAGACCTTTGTGTGAAATACTCGAGTTCGAGCATGTCTTACTTGAGCTTCTTCGAGTTAAGATAACTCGAAGTGCTTCGCTTGATATTTCTCAAGTTTCCTCGATGACATTCACTCAAACTCAAAAATTATTCTAAACTTTGTAAGATTGACATTCCCAGACTCGTATTTTAAATCTAAACACATTTCTAACACTAAACATGTCCTAAAAAACAACAAAAACCAATAAAAAAATTGAAACTTTTTTTCAAAATTTCAAAATCCGATTTTCTCAAATTCAGCTAAAAAATCAGAAATTTACACCACAAAAGATAGTATTGAAAGTTAAATTATGTAAAAGAACACTTGTGAAGAAGATCTCAACAAGAAAACTAAGAAATTTACAGAAATCAAGATGGCAGCCGAGGATTTTCGAAGAGAAGATACTATGTTTGAGAGTTTTGGGCGGTGGGGGAAAGAGAAAATGGTTGATTGGACCGCCTTTTATAAGATTTCAAGATTTGAAAATAGCTCCTATTTCCAAGACAAAAAAAAAAACTCGGCCCCCAAAATAAAATCATACACACAAAAGTAAAATAACTAAAACACACACACACACACACACACACACACACACACTTTAACTAAAAAACTAAACTAAACAAAAAAAATATAAGAAAAATTTGAAATAATGAAAATAAAAAAAATTAATTTGTAAAAAAAAAAAATTCAGCTCCTCTCCAGATGTATTCAAGTTACCTACTACAGATATTTAGTTAAACAGAAACACATTGGGAAATATAAAACTTCCAATTAAAGAACAATGTAAAAGAATTAAACTATCAAGTTAATTTTGAACTATACAGATAAAATGTATCAATTTGATAAATTCAACATTCTTAACTTTAATACCAAGAAAATAAACTTTGTTTCATTTAATGCCGTGATTAAAATGTCAACAAGTTGATACTCTATACGAACAAAATATTATTCAATAGTATCGTTTTAAAATGATCTTTAATGAAGTGATATTATATATCAATGTGCTTGGTCTTTGAATGTTGAATTGGATTGCATGAAATGGAAATTGAACTATTTGAATCACAATAGATAGAGATTTTGTTATACATAAAACCAAAGTCACTCAGTTGGGTTCGCATCAACAAAACTTGTAACAACAACTAACTACAACAACATATTCTGCTTCTACAGTAGAAGCTGAAACATAATTTTGTTTCTTCGAGGCCCAGCTGACTAACATATCCCTCAAAAATTGGATATGACCAGTAGTGCTTTTTCAATCCAAAAGGAAACCTGCAAAATCAGCATCCGAATTGGAAGTTAGTTCAAATGAAGTTTCTTTCAGATACCAAACACCAAGATCAACTTTTCCTTTTAGATAACATAATACGTTTTACTGCAGCAAGATGAGACTGTCAGATTCGCTTGATATCTTGCACATACATAGGTTGAGAACATTATATCAGGCCTACTCGTTGTCAAATATAAGAGATAACCAATAATGCCCCGATAATTCATTGCATCCGCAACTTTCCCATTTAGGTCTGCGTGTAGCTTAGAATTTGAATTCGGTTCCACTGCTGTAGTCATTGGAGTACAGTTAGACATGTTATATTTTTCAACAAATCAGTAATGTACTTAGATGATTTATGAAAATTCCATTACCTAGTTGTCTAACTTGTAGCCGTAGAAAGAAATTCATCTCTCCCATCATGCTCATTTCAAACTTTCTTATCATTAACTGAGCAAAATTTTGACAATAAACAGGATTAGTAGACCCAAATATAATATCATCAACATGTATTTGTAAAACATTTATTACCTCACCTCGCTTTTTCAAAAATAAGGTAGTATCAACTTTACCTTTGGAGAAACCACAACGCAAAAGATTAGTAGTTAGAGCGTCATACTAGGTACAAGGCGTTTGTTTTAAGCCATACAGTGACTTATCTAATCGGTAAATATGGTCCAGATTGCTAGGATCCACAAAGCCTTTGGGTTGATTCACATAAACTTATTCATTTTGTAACCCGTTCAGAAAGGCTGTTTTCACATCCATCTGATTTGTGAAATTCTTGTGGGCAGCAAAAGCAAGGAACATTCAGATAGTGTCTATTCGTGATAATGGTGTGAATGTTTCGTCGTAGTCAATACCTTCTTGTTAAATGTTTCCTGTAGCTACTAAACGAGATTTATTTCTTAAAACCCCATTTTGTTCCAATTATCGACTTGGTTTTATCTTTGGGTCTTTCTACAAGTCTCCAGACCTTCAGTCTCTCAAACTGGTTTAGTTTCTCTTGCATCACTACAATCCAATCTGAATCTGTCAGTGCTTCCTTCATCATTTTTTTATTCAATTTTACTTAGAAAGGAGGAATATAAGCATTCTTCAGCAATTGCTCTCCTTGTTCTCACTGATGCAGAAGGATCACCAAATTTGATGAATCAGATGATATTTCATCCATTTTGTCTCATGAACCAAAGTTGATAAGCATACTGAGTAGGATTGCTATCAATGAAGCATTAGGGTCAGATGAGGGATTTGGATTGACGACAGGATTTGAAGAGATTGTGTCAGAAGGGTTTTCAATAGGTTTTGGTGTGGCTGTTTCTAAAGGATTTTCTGCTTAAGTTGGGGAGTTTTGGATTTTTTTCAAGGTTAGCAGGTACTTCAGTAGTTACAGAAGTTTCAGTAGATATTTGTACATCAGGATCTGTACACTCTACTTCTGGAAAGGTAGCATCTGTTGCTGATTTTTCTGAATTAATCGGGGTAGGATCATTGGTAATTTCAATTGGGTTCGCAGCAACAACCCTATCAGGAACAAAACTATCGTCAGTTGATTTAAGGTTCCTGAAATACTCTTTGTAAAAATTTTCAAACGATAAATCATGATTAGAATTCAAAACATTGTTTGAATAGGTAATAACAATTGGTTTTGAACCAGATTGTTCTACTACAGCAGGTCTTTAAGGCTCGGGTCCTGAACTGTTGTGTTCATAAGTCATATCAATAACTTCATCGAATTCAATGTTCATGCTTTCAACAACCATCCTTGTTTGCTTATTGAAGATGCAGAAAGTTTTTGAATCATTGCCATAGCCAAGGAAGATTCATTCATCTGCTTTAGCATCAAATTTCAAAGATTCTCCATGTCATCAAGAACATAAAACCTGTACCCAAAATAATGAAAATTAGTTATATTTGGTTTGCGGTTATTAAGAAGCTCGTAAGAAGTTTTATTAAAATGTTTGTTGATAATTGATTTGTTCAGCGTGTAGCATGTTGTTGTAACTCCTTCTGCCCAAAGTTTTGGTGGAAGATTTGATTAAGCGAGCATTGTCCGTGGAGCTTCCACTAGAGTTCGATTTCGGTGTTCAACAACCCCATTCTGTTGAGGTATTCTTGCGGCAGAGAAAGTATGTCGTATTCCAATAGAGATGAGAAAAGAATCCAAAACGTGATTTTTGAATTTAGTTCCATTATCTGAGATACTAGTTTGTACTGAAAGTTTCAAATTGAGTTGCACTTGTTTGATGAAGGATATTATCATTTGTGGCGCTTCATCTTTTGTCCTAAGAAAATATACCCAAGTATACCGAGAATAATCATCGACTGTAACAAGAGCATACTTCTTCGGGTTAAAGCCGTAAAATAGTTGTGTACTTTTTAAAATGTATCGATATGGTACGTGTGCTATTTTAATTATTCATATTATACGTGTACATTTTGAATCGTTCAAATTTGATATGCGTACTACTTTTTTTCATACCAATATGATACCTTTGGTAACCGGTTACTGGCTATACCTGTTAAGAGTGGAATTTTTCTTTTTATTAATGTTCAAATTTCCATAATTGAAGCATCAAATACACTCTCTCGTCTTTGTGAAACCTGGTAGGAGAAATCACACAGCACAACCAACTTCATACACTTACAGACCTCTGTAGAAATCTCCAATGACGATCTCCATCGTCCAGATTGAAGAACTATGTGTTGCGAAGCTTCTCCTCAAATTTCATGAAGATCCAACGGTGAACAAGTTCGTACTAATGATTCTCCCTCAACTGCGCAAAGCTAGACGAAATAACCGGTCATAAAAAAGTAAAGGTATCATAATAACAATATAAAAAGTACACGTACTATATCGATACACCTTAAAAAGTATACTGCTATTGTACGGCTTTAGCCCTACTTCTTATTGTCTAAGCTCTAAACTTGCATGGGACCACAAAGATCCATATGTAGAAGCTCCAAGGCGCGTTTAGATTCATGCTCCACTTTAAGTTTGTGCAAAGCCCTCTTCATCTTACCTTTTGCGCATGCACTACACAGCTTGTCTTTATCAAACTTCAGTGATGGTAGTCCTTTGACTAAACCATCAGTTGCCAACTTATTAGTACTCTTGAAGTTCAGATTAGAAAGTCTTCGATGCCAAAACCATGATTGTTGTGCATTGGCTTTAGACAATAGACAAACTTTATATGAAAGATTCATATTCAAAGTATCGATCGTGTTTAAATTGGCGTCTCTAGATCCACATAAAACTTCCTTTCCATCTTCATTCAGAATGTTGGATTTCTTAGCCTTAAATCTGACTTCCATGCCTCTATCACAAAATTTACCTATGCTATAAACATTGTGATCTAGACCATCGACATAGTGCACTTTCTTGATTGTTAGGTTTTTTAAGTTTAAATCACTATGGCGCATTATAGCGGAAATGGTTGTTCCCAAAGCGAACAGTTCCAGAAAATTCGTCGACAAAGTTAGTGAGAAACTCCTTTTTACCAGTCATGTGTTAGGGCACCCGGAGTCTAGGTACCACACATGTTCATCCTACAGAAAGACAATTTAAAGCTTTTTAGGTACCCACATAAATTTAGGTCCTTATTTGTCAGTTATGAATCCTTTTGGGATCGATTTTTCATTAGTATTCTTTACAAAAAAAATGATCAAGTAGATTTAAAACTATAAGCACAACTAGAATCATTTAACAACACAGAAGCATGTGTAACATCACGTTTAACAGGCACACACATTTGTTTACATGACAAATTCAAATGTTTACCACTCACACGCACACTTGTTTATCAATCACCAAAAATTATCCAACAAATGACTTATTGTTACACCCATTATTACAAAGATTTGGCTTAGCAACCACACTCTTATCTCTCTTTTCTTATCTCTCATTCTATCCCTGTTCTTGGGTTTGCAGGCTTTACAAAAATCAGCTTTCACCCCATCGCCAACTCTTCTCCATCTCAAATTTTTAGTTTTATAAGAGAAATCAATGTTAGAACCATGAGGATGATAACCAAAAGACATAGATAATCTCTTAGACAAAAATTGTTCCTTTGAATGATTGTTATTTTTATTCCAATTATAAGAATTGTCTTTTGAGAAATTCTTATCTTTCCAATAAGAATAAGAAACATTCATAGAACAAATATTTTGTTTTTGAAGACGATGGAACATCAATCTTCTCAGGAGATATCTCTTCGACTTTAGCCTTACTTTTGTGTTATACCAATATCTCTTGCATTGGTTTCTTTGAAAGAAAATCAGTGACGTGAATACGATCATCAGAACTAATATCAGAGTCCAGATAAACATCAAAATTATCTGAATCATAGAAGTTAGTTTCACAAGAATTGGATCTATTTGAAACATTAGTGAAAATTCTTCATCTACAAAAATATTTCCAGAATTATCAAAAAGATCTGAAGAATTTTCTTTCACCTTTTGTTCTTCATTTGTATCATTAGTTTTAGAACTTTTCAGATTATGAACAAACTGAGAAGCTAAATTGACAAACGAATCTTGTTCCTTTTCATGCAAAACATCTTTGCAAGATTGATGGTTGACTTGTTAAATAATGATTTGATTCTATAAGTCACTGTTAATGACTAGAAGTTTAGCAACATCCTCATTTAGCGACTCAATGTGCTTTTCAAGTATTAAATTTATCTTTCTTTCCCATTCAGTTGATTTTAAGGACATGTCCAACTCTTTTTAAAGTTCAACAATCCATTTTCTAAAATTAGAGTTGCAACATATGTATACATTTTCTTCGAATCAGATTTCAAACTTTCTCTTGAATATGTTTCTATAGGTGTATCTGAAAACGGAACATCTTTAATATTTGTATAATCATGATTCAATTGCAATTTGTCATCCCGTTGCCTATTTAAATCTTCTATTTCCTCAACTTCAACAGATGATTTTGTGAAAATCATAGTATAGCCATGATGCATATATCTCATGATGTAAAGAATTGGTGTTTGGCTTATCTCTTTCTTCAAACAACCCGGATTTTGAAATCCAAGTCCCATCTTTGAATTATAAAATTCAGTATCTTTTGGTTGATTCAGATGGATTGTTTGATTATTGTGTGCACTCTTTAAAAAAATATCTTCTAAATCTTTGATTTTCTGGTATAGAGCAACACTTTCTTGAAAAAAAAACATCATACTTGGTAAGGTTACACACATGCTCAGGTTCTAAAGCTTCTACTATTTCCATTAAGTCAGAGAATTGTTTGGATAGAGTTGACTAAGAGAGTTTAAGCTTTTTAATTTCAGCATCCATGACTTTTATTGATGATTTTATTGAAGCCTTTTCAGTTGTCATGGTTAGTATTGCATTAAATTGCAACAGCTATGCAATATTTTCCCACATCATCTTTGTGTTCTTACTGATGTCAATGCTCGTGTAGATCTCATTTGTTAAGGCTTGCATCAAGAAAGAATGAGCTGCTTCATCAGCTTCATATCTCAGTTTTTCTTTAGGTGAATAAGTAGATATAACTTTCAGACGTGTTATGTCAGGAATTGGAGGGTTCGAGGTTGAAACACCTTCAATTGTTTCATACACCTCAAGTGGTCCCTCTTTGATAGAAAGTAGTATGTTTTTCCCGTTTGGTTGATGATTTATGAACATTTGGAAGCGGTCCTTCCACTGTGAGTATTCCCTGCAGAACAAAATAGGTGCTTTTGCGTCGGATCCGATTGCCATAGCATCGCGCGACATGATTGTTATTTGTAAGATAGACTGTGAAATTTTTAAAATTTGTTCACCAAGAAATGGAATTTATCAGTCAAGTTGTAAAAAAAATATTCAACAAAGATGGAATTTATCAGTCTTATGGACTCGAGCTCGAGTGTATTGGACTCGAGTTCGTGTGAATTAGAGTCGAGTTCGAGTCAACTAGATGTGACTTCGAGTGAATCAAGATTAAAGTTTCAAGTTCAAAAAATAGATGTTTCCTCTAACTTGGAGTTATTTGGCATGACTCGAGTGAGTTTGAGTTCGATTGAAACGGACTCAAGTTTGTGTGAGTTAGACTCGAGTTCGATTCTATAAAAGACGGGTACAATGAAATCGAGATCGAGTTGCTCGAATAACCAAAGGCTCGAGTTCGAGACTTCTTGAGATACAAGTAACTCGAGGTTAAGTTCAAATTGATTTGAGTTCGAGTTCCAATCAGGGGCTTCAGGGGCTAGTGAACACGAGTTCGAGTCTCTTTGACTCGAGTTCGACTATAGTAAACACGTGTTTAAGTTAACTAAACTCGACTTCAAGTGCCTCCTAAAAATTCTAAGTGCAGCCTAAAGTTTCTCTCCAACTACTTCGAATACACTACTCAAGGTTTCGAGTTTGTCTTAAACGAGTTTGAATATATTGTACTCGAAGTAAAGACTTAAGAAAATTGTTTTTCTAGGGGTTTCCCAAGTCAAAGAACATCATCATTATCATCAGTATCCATTTTCTTCAAAAAGTCAGTTTTTGATGAAATCTTGATCAAACCTAAATCAAATTTAACCAAATTTGTTTCAGCAGACTCGAAAAAACATTTCTAATAATCACAAGACAATTTTCAAGATAATTAACAGCAAAATCAGACTATAAGTCGCGAGAAAACACCCAAAAACCTTTCGAACTTACAAAATCAGAAAAATCAAATTACTCACTGATGCACAAAAAGTCACACTCGAAACGCATTTCAGTCCAATTAACAAACCAGAAAATGATTTTGATCAACTCTGTGGGTTTTCAAGTTCTTCAACAAAATTCAGCAATTTTGACAAAAATTTCAATCCAAATCTTGTTGTCAGGAATTGTAAATCATAGATTTGATACAAACTATAGCAATCAAATCATTACAAACACAATCAGATCAAATTCCTATATGATCCATACAGAGATTTTATGAACATCAAAAGTCAAAGCTTAAAATTCTCATTACCTTCAAAGCTAAGTTTACAATACAAGGAATTTGACTATTTATAGTCAATTACAAATTTAAAAGAAATTACTACAATAACCCACAAATTTACAAAATTCGTACCTCAACATTGCATGTGTGTGTGTTATCAGTGAGGAACTGAGAATCGAAGCTTATCGTGTGATTTAAGCAAAGAATTGAAGCAAATCTGTTGTTCAGGTACAAATTTGAGCTTAGTGTGTGTTTTTGTGAATGTTCTTGGTGTTCTTGAACATAATGAACGATTTAAAGCATGATTAGGTGTTGGAATTTTACATGCAATAGTTGTTATTTGATTATCAGTTGTATTTATAGGTTTATAACTGAATTATTGAGCTAAAAAGTTGGATTTTGGTACATTTTGAATTTTGGGAAAGTTGGTTTCTAAAAAAAGAGTTTTGAAAATTTCGAGAGGTCGAATCCTTTAGACGCGAACTCGAGTCCTAATGACTCGAAGGCTTCGAGTATCTCAATAGATGGGTTCAAGTCTTGAATGTGTTAAGTTAGTTAAAATGAAAGCTTGTTTGAAAAGTTTGAGCAGGGTCGAACTCGAGTCCTTAAGACTCGAGCTCGTGTACAAAGGAGTTGAACTCGAGTCCTTCAAACTCGAGCTTGAGTGTGTTGAAGCCGAGAATGTGTTGGATGATTTTGAACAAAGTTAAGGAAATAAGCTAAGAAGAGCTCGAGTCCTATAGACTCGAACTCCAGTCCAAAAAAAGTGATAATTTTCAGTTTTTAAGCACTTTGAGCCAAGAGTTAGTAGCTATGACCACTATTCAGCAATATACTTTAATAATTTATGTTGAGCCAAAACATATTTGAGCAGTTTGAGCACCATAATTCCAAAACAAATATGTTTTAAGCTAAGACTGAGCATGTAAAGCCTTAGTTGAGCATTGATAGCACTCTGAGTTGTTGTGTGTATTTCTGAACATACTTAGCACCTTTATGGGCATATTTGAGCAATCTTGTGCATGTTTGAACAAGCCTGAGCATATCTGAGTTATCTGAGCATATATAGGATCACATACAAAACCTGTGAGTTGTATTTAGGCATGAGTATATGTATTTTTATGTTAATTTGGGACCTGTGTTGCTTCCTTGAGCGTTATTGGCATTCTTTCAGCTTTCATGAGCAACAGTTAACAATGAGGCATGTGTTGCCCAGTTAACTTTGCTTCATGATCTATTAACTATCCAGAGCATTATTGAGCATGAATCACGCATAACATAATCATGTTTATTGTACACAAGCACATAAGCATAAGCACAACATTAACATTATCATTGAGCATGCATGAGCTTCCGTTGATTCCTTTTGAGCAAATATTGGACAACTCTGACGGACAACCACTAAATTGAGCATGATACGGGTAGCTAACCCCGTATGCGGTTGATCCCCGCTTGCACGTCCTGAAGTGGTTGACGTTTCCTTTCCTTGAGCTTGTGTCCCAAATTTAGAGCATGATATTCCCCTCAGCATGAGCGTTGCACATGCTGAGCTTTGAGCATTTGAGCGGTGACATAAAATATGTATGGCATAGACTACTATGAACTCACTAAGCAATCACTTATTGTTAAGCTATTTATTCTTTTCAGGTAAGGTCAAGAGTCCAGAGGGACCCTCAAGTTAAGATTGGAGCTAGAAGACTAGAGAAAAGCTTATGAGTTTGTGGTAAAGCTTATAATAATAGAGACTAGTTCGAATCTTTGTTTGTAATGAATGGTTGTAATAATGAGATTGTATTAGCTACCTGACTGCAATTCCTATTAGTAATTTTATGCATGAAGTTATGTTGTACTTCAGATTTCCTTACTTTATTAGCAGAATGCTTGTTTTTATGAACTTATTGAATGAAGATAATTAGATGAGTTTTTGGGTGACTTTTGCATGAGATTATAAGCACTGGTATTACAAGATGGTATCAAAGCACTAGTTTGATGGATTCGGGTATTAGTAAAAATACTTGGACTTAAACTTAAGCAAAGATATTAGAATGGAAAATCTAAGTAGTGATCAGGCCTAAGATATATGGATAGAGAATAATTAAAGCTTGAACTTTTAGCTTATGATTTTGTCACTTTATTTTCAGCTAATGGAAGGATCTGGTGAAGGATCTCATGCTGGAGGTAGTCCGACTCCCTAGAAAATTCTTGAATGATGCCAACCATGATGGCTAAAAATAATGAGTAACAAGCGAAACTGATGCAAGAACAATTAGGCTCAGTGATGAAGCAGAAGCCCAGCGCAAGGAAGAGAAAATAAGCAAGAAAAAAAGAAAATCAAAGGAGGAACGATGATGATGAATCTGAGAAAGAAGAAGATGTGGGCCATACTAAACAGGCAAGGGGCTATAAATTCTTTTATTTTAGGCTTGTGGAGCCATTGCTTTTGACGGTGATACTGACCCAGTTAAGGCACTGGATTGGGTTAATCATACTGAAGAGATATTCAATATCAGTGACTATCTGGATAGTAAGAAAGTCACCTATGCAACAGATTTGTTTACTGGAGTAGTAACATCATGGTGGAAGACCCAACAGAATGTATCCAGGGATGAAGTGATTAACTCCTTACATGGAGTCAATTCACTGAAATGTTGTATGCTAATTACTGTCCTCAATATCATATAAGATGGAGATGAAGCTGATGCAGTTAACTCAAGGGACTAAGACTGTTGACGAGTATAAGCAAGAGTTTTCAAAGTGATGCAGATATTCACAGTATCAAGTAGCGACTGAAGAAAGAAAGATGGAGAGGTTCAGGTGGGGTTTGGATCTTGATTTTAAGAAACTAATGAGTAGTGTCAAGTACTCATATTATTTGGAAATGATGGAGGCCACTCGTGTGGTTGAGCATGATTTTGATGATACGAATTACACACAGGGATCATAATCTGGTAATCCAATGTTCCCCTCACCTCCGAATATGCCTCGTACAGGTGGATTCTCCGGCTAATCTGGCTGTTATCAGTATTCACAGCAGTCTTCTTGACGGATTTCTTCTCTGTCACCGCAACATGCAAGGTCTTACTCTATTCACTCAGAGCCACGGTTATGTAGAAGATGTGCAAGTCTCACACTGGGAGGTGTAATCCAAATGATGTAAGGTACTATGTTTGCAACCATATGGGGCATTGCAGCGAAAAGTGTCCCCAAAAAGCAAATGCGTGTCATAACTGTGATCGAGCTGGGCATTATGCCAGAAATTGTTCTATGCCAATCCGTAACCTGGCAGCTACTCCAACAGCAAGAAGATCAAGTGGTGGGTCCTTGAAAATGGGTTCAGAATCACCAAAAGCAAAAGCCAGGGCTTTTTCAGATAACATCAGAAGAAGCAAAGTGTGACCTGGAGGTGGTAACTGGTATATTTCTGGTTAACGCCATTCTTGCACGGGTTTTGTTTGATTTTCGCGGCAAACCGGTCGTTTGTGTCCACTACATTTGCACAGAAGTTTCACACACCTCTTAATCTGCTGCCTATTGTGCTTGAAATTGAGACTGGTAGTAATATTTTCGTGAGTGTAGAGATTTTGCTTGATGAGGTTACCTTCATTACTGATTTGATCCTTATGGAGTTTCATGAGTTTGATGTCATTATTAGAATGGACTGGTTAGTGAAGAATGAGGCTAATATTGTTTGCGCTAAGAGAACGATCCGAATTACTACTCTTATTGGTAGAACACTTTGTATTTATGGCGAAAAGAAGAAAGGTGAGTTATGCTTCATTTCAAATTGTGAAAGCTCATAAGTGTGTGGCAATAGGGTGTTTTTCATATCTTGCATATTCCATTAATGCTTAAGCTAAAAAGAAATCTGTAACTAATGTGCCTACTGTATGGGAATTTCCTGATGTATTCCCTGAGGATATATCTGGTCTGCCACCTGATTTTTAGGTTGATTTTAGAATAGACTTGATTCCTGGAGCAGCTCTGATTGCTGAAGCTCCCTTTAGATTGGCACCTGCTGAGATGCAAGAAATGATGAAGCAACTTCAAGAGTTGTTTGAGAAGGGGTTCATTAGACCTAGTTCATCGCCTTGGGGTGCCCCTATGTTATTTGTTAAGAAGAAGGATGACACTTTTAGAATGTGCATAGACTATTGTGAGCTGAATAAAGTCACAATTAAGAATAAATATCTACTACCACGCATAGGTGATTTGTTTGATCAACTCCAAGGTGCGAGTTTCTTCTCAAAGATTAACTTGAGATCTAATTATCATCAATTGAATGTTCATGAGGATGATGTTCCTAAGACTGCTTTCCGTACACGCTACGAACATTTTAAATTTATGGTGATACCATTTGGGCTTAGCAATGCGCCAACAACATTTATTTATTTGATGAATAGGGTATGTAGACCCATGTTAGACAAGTCTGTTATTGTCTTTGTAGATGATATACTTATATACTCTAAGCCTGGAGAAGACCATGTTGTCCATCTTAAAGAACTATTGGAGTTGTTACATAAAGAAAGGTTATATGCAAAGTTTTCAAAATGTGAGTTCTGGTTAAGTAAGATACAGTTTTTAGGTCATGTGATCTCGGGTGATGGTATTTCAGTAGACCCATCAAAGGTGGAAGCAATCGAGAACTTGGAAGCACCTTGAAATACCTCAGAGGATAGAAGTTTCTTAGGTATGGCGGGATATTATAGCAGAATTATAAAGGATTTCTCTAAGATAGCTGTGCCACTTACCTCTTTGACTCGAAAGAATAGTCCCTTCAGTTGGAATGATTCATGAGAAGAAGCTTTTCAAACTCTGCAACAGAAACTTAGTGAAGCCCCGATTTTGTCTTTACCAGAAGGCAACCAAGACTTTATTGTGTACATCGATGCATCCAAGTTGGATTTGGGATGTGTGTTGATGCAGAGGGGTAAAGTTATTGCTTACGCCACCCGACAGCTGAAGGTTTATAAGAAAGACTACCCAACACATGATTTGGAACTAGCAGTAGTTACTTTTGTGCTCAAACTTTGGAGACACTACCTATATGGGACCAAGTGTCAGCTTTACACAGGCATAAGAGCTTAAAGCATATTTTCAGTCAAAAAGAGCTTAATATGAGAAAAAGGCGCCAATGGAGCTTATTAGGATTACGACTGTAATGTTTTGTACCATCCTAGCAAAGCTAATGTAGTAGCTGATGCTCTGAGTCGCAAACCTCCTACTGTTCAGTGTTTGAATGCCTTGTCACATGTAAGTTTTTCTTCAGCAATACTTGAAGATATTCGAGCTACTTGGATAGAAGCATTAAAAGAAGAAAATTTTCACCTTAAAGACTTGAAAGGTGAAAAGAAGTTGTTAACAGAGAATGCACAAGGCATATTGTGTTTTAAAGAATGAATGTCGGTACCAAGGTTTGGCGATATTCGAGGGAGAATTCTGAATGAAGATCATCAGTCAAAGTATTCTGTTCATCCTAGAAGCACAAAGATGTACTGTGATTTGAAGTTTGATTATTTGTGGCCAGTGATGAAAAATGATATAGGCCAACTAGTTTAAAATTGCCAGACTTATAAATTGGTCAAAGCTGAACATCAACAACAGTTGGCAGCGTGCAACCTTTATCTATCCTTGATTGGAAATGCAATAACATAGCAATGGACTTCATGAAAAAACTACCTAAGACTCGTTGATAGCATGATGCAATATCGATAATATTCGATCAGTTGACTAAGTCAACACATTTCATTCCGATCAGGGAGAATTACTCATTAGAGAGGTTGACAGAGATTTATGTTCACGAGATTGTTACCAGGAATGGTTTATCTAAGTCTATAGTATCTGATCGAGATAGTTGCTTCAATTTAAGATTTTGGACTGCATTGCAATAAAGATTGGGTATGCAGATAACCATGAGTTCAGCTTATCATCCTCCTACTAATGGGCAAAGTGAGAGAACAAATTTAACTTTGGAGGATATGTTACGTGCATGTGTGTTGGATTTAAGTGGTAGTTGAATGATCATCTACCTCTAGCTGAGTTCGTGTACAAAAGTTACCATGCTACAAATAAAATGGTGCCAAATAAATTCTTAAACGATAGAAAGTGTAGTACTCCAACCTGTTGGCGGAAAGAAAGTGAGACTCCAATTGCAGGGCCAAAAATACTACAAGAGACTAATGACAAGGTAGAAATGGTTAGACAACACATCTAAGATGTGCAAGATCGACAAATGTCTTACCATGATAGAGAACAGAAGGCCAAAGAATTCCAAGTTGGTGAGTGGGCTGTGTTGAAAATTTATCCTATGAAGGGGGTTGTACGATTTATCAAGAGAGGAAAGCTAGCACCGAGATATGTTGAGCCTTTTAAAGTGGTTAAGTAGATAACGAATCAGTCATATCATTTGGAGTTACCTGAGGAAATGACAAACATACATCCAGTGTTTCATGTAAGCAATCTACGTGGATGTTTAAAACCTAATGATGAGAAGGTAGCGTCTTATGGTGATTTGCAAATAAATGAGAAGCTTCATTTTGAATATATGCATATTGGACACTAAATTAAAGAAGTTTAGGAATAAGAAATATGATATGGTTCTTATACAGTGGAAGCATCATCAAGGATCAACTAAGACTTGGCAGACTTAAGCGCAGATGATTAAGAAGTATCCATAGCTGTTAGAGAATGATTGATTTCAAGGACTAAGTCCAAGAATGGTGGGCTCGTATTTGTAACATCCCAATTCTTAAGTGTGAAATTAGGTAGTTAATGTTATGTTTGATTGATATCATTAATTAATGAAAGTTGGTTTTAATCTGACAAGTTGGAATTTTAATGATTAATGTTTAAAGATATGTTATTGATGGTGCTCTATAAAGTAATATCAAGTTTTCATGAAGTAAATAACCAATATGCTAGTAGAAGGATCAAAGGTGTAATATTTAAAAAGTGTCAAGAAAGGGGGGAAAGTGTAAGGTCTACCACTGACAGATCTATCTAGACGCGGACCCGTTAACGAGTGCGGAATCCTCGTTGACGGTTAGACGGACAACTCTCAACCAACGGAAACACGGAGACTATTAGACGCTGAACGAACGACACACGAACGATCCTACGTACTAATTCTCTTCGAAACGGGACTCACCTAGCTGATAAACTCGAGATCGCCTATTGCTTAATTCCTCACGAATTCTGCCAAAGGTCATGTAATGATTCGAGTCTATCCCTAATTATAGACCCTGATTCGAGTCTGTTGTGGGCCAACCTCGAATCTGGCCTAAGACCCATTCGAATCTGTCCATCTGACAGATTCGAATCTAACCTATTCGAATCTAAGGATACATTCGAATCTATCACAGATTCGAATGTCTTCCTTTACCTATTCGAATCTAACCAATACACTTAAACACTTACGTGATGAAACTTATGTTTTAACTTATGCTTGACATACTCTTTGACTTTTATGTTTGAACTTCTTGTAATATGTTACATCAAGTTCAAACACACAATCAATAACAGACAAACACATATTAAACATATATATCAAAACACTTGTTAATATTCAGAATATTACTTAAATCATAATGCAGATCGATTAGACTGCTATCGTCACACAGGGTGTACCAACAGACTCCCCCTTGACGATAGCTTCTAATTATTTACATTACATCAAATTTTAAGTACTAGAGCTATAGACGCTACTACCTGCATATAACCCTGCATCTATACAAACTTTAACTACCTTTTGGAACTTCCTGGCTTCAGATCTCCATGGTTCTGTAAAAAAGATAGGCTGATCATGAAGCTTCTTCAGGTCGTCCTTAGATAGGTTTATCAAATGCAGTGGGTCGTATACCTTCAAAATTACCTGCTCGTCTTGATCCTCCATTATAGCTTCAGCAGTATCAATCTCCAGGTACCACCACTTCATGTTGCTCAAAACATTTTGTGGCATTGGCTTTATTGGCACTCTTTTCAAGCATTTGACTGGCTTATAGATCATTCTAGCCCAAGGCCTTCCAGTATGAGGATCTATTCTTGATCCATCCTCGACACTCTTGCCTGTTCTCGGCTTAAGCCTCTCAAATTTGCCTGATCGCCCTTCTTTCCTTATAATTCTTTCAATAACGCTCGCGTAGGGATCATTTCCAATATTGATCAGTTCTTTCCAGGCTAACTCTTTAACTTCAATCTTGGGCAATGAATTAAAAGCTTTCAGTGTCCGCCTCAAGTATTGAAGGCCATCTCTTCTCTTCAAAATAAACAGCTGCAGTTCTCTGTCAAAGAACCAGCTAATAATCCCTCCTGAGAAGTTTCCGGCACTTGGAATTCTCATCGTCTTCTTCATCTTCAGCTGTTCTTTCTTTTCTTCCTTCTTGAACCAAAGATTTATTAAATCAGCTCTAGATGGCTCTTTTTCAGCCTCCTCAAGTTCTTTATCCTCGACTGAGGCTACCTTGATGTAATCAATATCAATCACATTATGATTTGAGCTCTCATAAAATTCAGTGACTGGTTGTGAATTGATTATGACTTCATCAACATCATCGTCCTCGTCCTCTATCACTTCGTCGTCAGATTTCCAGTCAACAATCTCCTCAGGAATGAATTCCCCTTCCTCCAACTCTTCTATTTCATCTTCAAAATCAAACTCCATCAGCTCTTCTTCAATATCTTTTAGCGCATCGATCATGTCGCTATCTAAATTCCTTGAAGAACTAGCCTCTCCTCTTTCACCTTCTGCTTGACTTGGCTCCCCCTGAGATTGAGCAGCCTGAGCAGTAGAAAAATCTACTGGCTCATCCTGTCTTTGAGAGCTGGGATCATTGCCTTGGTTATCATCTTCATCATCGTCCCTCCGCCTCTGTACTTCTTGATCACGACACGACGTCTCCCCCTGAGCCTGAAGGTTTTTCATTAACTGCTCAATGAGGGAGCGCATCGATCTTAACTCGGCGGCCTGGTCACAGACGAATGTTTTTAGCTCAATATTCTCCTCTTGGATTGTTTCAACTGTCTTCTTCAATTCAGCATTTTCTTTATCTAAATTTGCATTATGTGCCTGAATTTCACCTATTGCCTTTGTTAGGCTCAGGATTTGGACATGTTGGAAATCCACTCGAGATTTGAGTTGAAGAAACCGCTGATTTTCAGCATAGGCGGTAGATGTGGATGGAATGGACTGAATGGGAGAAGGGTTGAATGATGGTGGAATATATGGCTCATGAGGTTGAGGTGGTGGTGATGGTGGAGCTGTGGTTTGAGGTTGGGTTTGGGGAACTTCTGACTGACTGGCGGATGCAGAGGAAGACCCTTGCATGAACCGATGACGTTTGGCCCTTTGCCTCGTCAGTAGTGGAGCAGCATCTTCTTCTTCAAAATCCGAATCTTCAGATTCCCTGGCCTCTCGCCTTCTCGAACCACCTTCATTAATAATCAATCTTGAACCATAGGTTCCAATTTGAATATGAGGATCTGTCGACACTGATTCTGGAGCTTCAACTTCAATCTCCTCCATCTCTTCTGATTCTGTAGCAGATGATGACTCATCATTGCCAGTCTGCTCTGGCACATATTCGTCAACATCTCTGAAGACATCTTCTTCTCCCTCTGGAGGCTCAAGCAATTCTCCCACTAAAGCAGCAGCTATATCCTCATTTGCATGTGGACCCGCCTCCCAGATTTCGTTTAACGTTTGGCACAATTGATCAGCTTCATTTGGGACAGTTGACGGCCCTGCTTCCTGCATTTCTGGTTGCTGACTCGAAGAAGGCCTAGACGCCTGAGACTGACTTGCAGTATCTCTTTGTCTTCGCCTTGGATCACGGGGACGAACACGAGTCTGTTCACGTCGTTGTTGTTGATGCGGTTGCTGTTGCTGTTGTTGTTGCTGACGCGGCTGAACTTCTACTTCACATGCCCAGTTGGCATTATCAGGTGCCACAAAGTTCCTGTCTAAGACAGCTCCAAACAACGGACGAGCAACAGGAACATCCAATCTTCCTCGGTGTGAGGAACAATCAGCAAATATGCGTTTCTCCATTACATTCACGCTCAAAGAATCATTCGATTGTGGCAGACTTGGCAAAAAGTGCCTTATCAACATCATCACGAACCTCGGATACAAAAGGAACCTTTCTCTCTCAGGAGCCGTGATTTGATGAATAAATTCTGAGAAAATCAGCTGCGAGAAACTAAACTTCTTATTGTACACCATCGCGATCATTGCTGATTGGATTTTTGATACAATGTAATCAAATCCAGCTTTCTTCGGTGCAAAACAGACCATGAAGACATGCACCAAGAATCTCCATTGCCCAATCAGGCCACTCTTCATGTATGACGACTTTGTCACATCTAGACTGTAACCCATTCGTTGAAAAGCCGCTTGCCTAATACTTAGTGGAAAGTCAATAGGCCCAGACTCCTCTTCCTCAGATCCTAGCTGCAACACTTGACGCAGCATATCGGCAGAGAATACCAACGGTTGCCCTGCGATCCTTGTTCTCAGCACTGTCGGGGTGACAGAGAAGTCAACTTGTAAGTGATCATAGAACTGCCGCACATATGAGATTACAATCGGAATGTTCTGAAACAAAGCGTAGCTAATTCTGGATTCAGCTAAGAAGTCCAACACTTCACGAAAACCCTGCGCCTCAGGGATATGATTATCTGGATTAAGAACCATGTTATGTTTAGGGACGAAAGCACGAGCTGCCATATCTGCACAGTAAGTTAAAATGTTAGAGTCATTAAAAATCAATTAACTTGTTTAAATTCAAATTTGCTTTATCTTGTATTTGATTAAATACAAAATCTAACACAATTAAATTTCCACAAGTTTAATAAAATTTAAATTAAACAAATTAAACAAAGTACAGATTCGAAGTCTCTCTTTTCGAGTCTAATGGACAGATTCGAGGATCATGGTCATTTCGAATCTAATGACAGATTCGAGAAACCCATGAACAGACTCGAATGCCCAAGAACAGACTCGAAGACCCGTCGGCCCTTATTTCAACAAAAAACCACAATTTTAACCATTTTGAACGTAGCAAATCACATACATTAGTTCAACTAGGTTCTAATCATAGATTTATGCTTTTAATTTGATCTTTTATTAGTCCAAACTTGGTAATTTTGCAAAAACCCTATTTTGACCTATAAAACATCAAAATGTGATGTTTAAGCCCAAATTTGTGTATTAAACCACCAAAATCTTGTACAATCATGTTGCTTATACCTAGATTTGAAAGTAGAATCGACCACAAAAGCTTTAGAATCGACGAAATGTCGTTTAGTGGAAATACGATAGACTCGAGATTAGATTCGAAATCGCCACAGATAGATTCGAGAGTATAGATTCGACAACAGTAAAGTAATAAATGACTTCACTATTGACCTATATATACTAACTACCTTCGAGTCTATGCAATTTCGAGTCTACTGACAGATTCGAAGTATCTCACATTCGAGTCTGTCTTAGATTCGAAATTTCCAACACTTAGAAAAATTTCGGAAAATTTTGAAATAACTTCAACTTTTCCAACTATTTTCTACGGTATTGTGTAACCAGATAATCTAAGCCAACTCTTTTACCCTAAGCTCAGATATTTCACGCATTGTATATTTTATTCAACTTTGAATGCACCCTCAGTAACTTTTGACCGTTTACCTAAGTAAAATGTAAACTAAACTAAATAAAATAAAATAAAATAAAATAAGGTAAAAATAAAGTAAAATAAAATTTTGACCAAAAAATTTAATCTAGACTTAAATTATAAAAATAAATTTACAAGCTAAGCTAAATACCAAACAACATATTTTTGGTGAGTATAGTCTAAGAAAGGTTCAATCAGATAGCGATGTCCGATACTAACTTTCAGTACTTAAACTTTCACACTTTGATTGTTTGTCGTGACATACCCACTTAGCCGATTGTTGGTATTTTACCCTGTTAAACACTTTACATTTCGGAATATCCCTTGGCCTTTTTATTTATCAGGAAATTATCTTACGTGACTCAGACATAGACATACTTTTATGATCAAGGCACACAGACAAAATTCTAACTTGTTGGTATTTGCAAACTTTCTTTAAAAGACAAACATCGGACACAGGTCTGTATTTTCATACAACAAAGTGTCTTAGTTCGACTTAAGGTTTTCTTTTAAAGTTAGCAGATAGCGGTGACAGGTCTGTACTGACGTACAACAAAGCGACATGTCTGCTAACCCGAATCTAAACAGAGACAACAGGTCTGTACTTACGTACAACAGAGTTGCATGTTTTCGACTCTCAGTTACATATGATATTTCTATTCTTTCCATTTTAGATGTATTTGATGTTGCCATACATCCCCAGAAAGTTTGCATACCTCATTTAGACTCAATGTGTGTATGTCTTGTACATAAAAATTAAGACCGATTGGTCATACATCTAGGTTAGTGACACGCTTGACTTTTTCTAGAATATTTTATTAGCCTTGTGATTCCCTATATGTATTATGCCTACCAACACATCAAACTAAATAAAGTATAACACTTAGGATTTAGTTGCATTATGTGTGAAAGCCTAAACACTTAGAATCTGTAACGACGGTGCTAATTTTCGTCACTTTGAACCTATGTATCTAAGACTTAACTCTTTTTCTGATATTCTCTTTTTTTTGTATTTTTGTAAGTTTCTCTCTTTTTTCTTTTGTTTTTCATAGCAAAACGCATTAAACTAAGCTAATCTACTAACTTACTAAAAATAGAAATTTACTAAAAATAGAAACTTTCCTAAATTAGAAACTTTCCTAAATTAGCAGACTACACTAAAAAGAAAGAAATATAACAACTATAAAAGGAAATAAAATACTACTAAGGTCAATTTACTCTGGGTTGCGCATTCCATTAAGTTGAATTAAATACTCAAAACGTGACTTATCAAACGCTTTGGTAAATAAATCAGCATTATTATCTTCAGTTGCCACCTGTACCAGTTTGATCAAGTTCTTTTCAGCACAATCACGAATAAAATGATGTCTTATGTCTATGTGCTTTGTTTTACTGTGTTTAACTGGATTATTTGTTATAGCAATTGTTGATTGATTGTCTATCCTAATTGGAGTTTGAGTATAAGCCAAACCGTAATCCCGCAATTGTTGTTGTATCCACAAAACCTGTGAACAGCAACTACCAGCAGCTACATACTCGGCCTCGCACGTTGACACGGCTACCGATGTTTGTTTCTTGCATTGCCAGGATACCAGTCTCCCTCCGAGGAACTGACAACCTCCAGTCGTTGATTTGCGTGTCAAGCTGCATCCTCCGTAGTCAGAATCTGTGAACGCTTCCAACTCTAGATCTCCCTCCGCGTGATACCAAAGTCCCAGCTTCGGTTTCGACTTGAGGTATCGTAGAATCCGCTTCACAGCTTTCATATGCATCTCCTTCGGATTCGCTTGAAACCTAGCACAGATACACACAGCAAACATAATATCAGGTCTTGAAGCAGTTAAATACATAAGTGACCCAATCATGGCCCGATATAAAGTCGGATCCACATCGGTATCACCATTAGTACCCGGCCCGAGATTGTGATTCACTTGAATCGGCGTGCTGAAATGGGCAGTCAACTTTGTTCCTTCCATCCCAAACCGTTCCAATATGTCATAGACATACTTGGTCTGATGGATAAACATGCCTTCCTTCTTCTGGTCAACTTGTAACCCCAAAAAGAAATTCAACTCCCCCATAGCACTCATCTCGAACTTCGACTTCATCACCTTCTCGAAATCTTTGCACATCTGTTCGTCTGATGATCCAAAAATGATATCATCTACGTACACTTGTACCAAGATAAAATGATCTCCCTTTCTCTTCACAAATAGAGTACTATCTATCCTACCCCTCTCAAAGCCATTTTACAAAAAGATGGTTGGATAGAGTCTCATACCATGCCTTGGGTGCCTGATGTAATCCATAAAGAGCCTTATCTAAGCGATATACTCTATCAGGATATTTAGGATCTGTAAACCCGGGCGGTTGTTCTACATACACCAACTCCTTCACTTTCCCATACAGGAAAGCACTCTTAACGTCCAGTTGATATACCTTAAATCCTTTGAAGGAGGCAAAAGCTAAAAACAACCTAATTGCTTCTAACCTTGCTACTGGTGCAAACACTTCGTTGTAATCGATTCCCTCCTCTTGGTTGAAACCCTTTACAACTAATCTTGCCTTGTTGCGCGTGACTATACCCCGATCGTCTCTCTTGCACTTAAAAACCCATTTGGTTCCTATAGCAATCTCCCCTCGAGGTAACGGAACTAACTCCCACACTTCTAGTTTCCTAAATTGTGAAAGTTCTTCCTGCATCGCTTCAACCCAGGAGTTGTCCTTAAGTGCCATTTGCACATTTTTGGGCTCTACTTGCGATATGAAACACGAATATAGACATGTATGATATGCCTCGGAGTCGTTAATCATCGACAACAACACAGTGTTGTTATTTACACTACTCCGAGTCCTCACACCCTCGTTAGGATTTCCTATGATGCTATCTATAGGATGGTTCTTGTTAATCCTAGAGGTCTCTATTTCGTCTACCCTTAGATTATCTCCTAAGTTGGATCCTATTTCACCTAAAGGGGGAACAGGCTCAGCTTCCATATTTTCTTCCTCACGGACGTTTTCCTCAGAGGCAGAACTTGATGCTTGAGTCTGATTCTCAGTGTTAGGTTCTTCTGGATTAGCAACTTCTGGGGACCCATCTACAGTCGCAGTAGGCTCGGACGTAGATTCGAACGTGGTCCTTGGAAAAATATGGCCATCGTCATTTAGGTGCAACGTCGCCATGTCTTTATCAATTGTACCTGCAGTATCATCCAAAGGAATGTTAAATGACTCAAATAACTTATCATAGTCAAATATCCATTCCGGACCAGTTTGGGGTTCATGTGTATAACTTGTGACTTCAATATTATACACAATCTCCACAGTACCACTCGTTTTGTTAAAAACCCGTTTGTTTGGTGAGTTTGGCACATAACCTAGGAAGTATCCTTCGTCAGCCTTTTCACCAAACTTCGGTTGATGGTTTGTTCTTAAAAGTGTACATGGTACTCCAAACGGTTCGAATCCAGTTAAGTTAGGTGGCCGTTTATTCAAAATTTCATAACATGTTTTGTTCAATGATTTGACTGTAAGGACTCTATTTAAAATATGGCACGCGGTATTCACTGCCTCCCCCAAAACATGGTAGGAAGCTTTGAATCCGAAAGCATAGTCCTTGCAGCCTCAATCAATGTTCTGTTTTTACGTTCGGCCACCCCATTCTGTTGAGGTTCATATGGTGCACTGAATTGATGCACGATGCCCTTTGATAGGCAATATACACCAATTACAGAGTTTTTAAATTCAGTCCCATTATCACTACGTATATTTTTAACCCTTGTTCCGTAGGAATTCTCCACTTGGTCTAAGAACCCGATGAGCTTTGCAGCCGTCTCGTCCTTCGTACCTAAAAAGAAAACCCAAGAAAACCATGAGTAATTGTCGGTGATAACTAAGCAAAACCAACTACCTCCAATACTCCTTTTGTTGATTGGGCCGAAAAGGTCCATATGCAACAAATCGAATGTCGAGGTTATGGAATTCAGCTTCTTGGACTTGTGTGTCTTTTTATGTTGCTTGCCCTTCATGCACGGTAGACACTTGTCTTCAAATTGAAAGCTCTTCAGAGGCACACCTTGCACCAAACCATTCTTTGTTATGTAGTTCATTTTCCTTAGGTGCAAGTGAGCCATGCGTCTGTGCCACAAAACCGATTCCGTCTCCGAAGCTTTTGATAGTAAGCAGATCGGACCCATCGAATTATCTGGCTTGTTCATGTCGAGCATGTACAAGTCATTCTTCCTTGGAGCCCGCATCAATATCCAATCTTCAGGTATCTTGAATCCCGGCTTTAGCACTAACGCCTCAGTGTCAGTAAATAACACTGAGTTCTTCTTATCACAGATTTGAGATACACTAATGAGATTATGAACCAGTTTATCAAAGTGATAAACTTGATCCAATGTAATCGTCCCATTAGTGACTTCTCCAGTTCCAGTGATATTTCCTCCTTTGTTGCCAGCGAATGATACAAATCCCCTATTACCCCCCTTGAAGTCTGTGAGAAGACTTCTTTCCCCCGTCATATTCCTGGAGCAACCACTGTCGACGAACCACTTGTTGTTTGGACCGGTAGTTATCTCCTGCACATGAAAGAAAAATAGGTTAGTTATCACGGGGAACCCAAGCCATGACTGACTTGGTAATACCATTCTCGTCCACATACTTGAACTCTTTCAAGTACCCATCTCGCCTTTCAGGTGACTTGGGCCTTTGAACTGAATTCTGTTGTGGTGCCGAGTGATTTAGATTCACTCTTTGCCTTTGAGTAGGCATTTGTTGTTGTGCTCTAGAATAAGTCTTATTATAATGCATTTCTGACTGTGATCCCTGAGCTCTAACCGGTGCGTAATGTCTAACAGGAGTATGAGACCTAACTGGAGTGTGTGCCCTGCTAGGTGTTGTGCTCCTATAGACTTGTTGAGGTGCTGACCTAGATTGATTAACGACACGATTCGGTGAATTTGTCCTAACCACTTCTTTTGGTCCAACCTTTACCGGTGTTTGTTTCACAACAGGTTTTGGTGCGGCCTGCACAGTTTTCTCTGTACTCTGAGAACTACTGGTGCTCGCCACACTTGGTGAGGGCTTAACAGATGTTGGGTTCACTGTTTTAGGTGTAACATCAGCTTTCCTATTTGGACAGTGAGAAGCAACATGCCCTTTCTCGTGACATCTAAAGCAAGACATCTTATCCATGGACTTTTTGGTTGGTCCCTTAGATCTAGGTGTCTCACTGGTGTCTACTTCCTTTGGTACATCTATTGTGTCTGACTCTTCGACCTGGTCAGCCCATGAAATCTTCTGTTTTCCTGCAGGTGTTTCACTGGAGGAAGACACAAATTTCACTTTCTTGACCTTGACGGTTGAGTCAGTCACCTTAGGTGTATTTTCAACTTTAGGCTCAGGTGTCGGTTCAGGTAGGTCCTCTAAGTCTACTGAGTTGTCAGGTTTCTCCTGAGGCTGAGGCACATAGTTTGCATTGAACGGTGGAGGAATTTCGTGAAAACCTAGACCTACAGGCTTCTTAGACTGTCTTTGGGCATCTAAGACTTTCCCTAGGTTTAGGCTCGAATTCCTAAACTTTTCCAGCTTGCTATTTGCCTCGGCTACCTTAACCTTGGTTTCGGCTAGCTCTATGTCCTTGTCTTTCAGACTTTTGGTCAAGGCCTCTACGTGCTCATACATAAGTTCTATCCTAACACACTGCTCACTCAGTTTGTCTTTTAGAACGATTACGTCTTGAGCATCAGCCTTAAGCTTTTCTTTTAAATCTTGTTTTATATCATTTAGGCTAGCATTTTCTATTTTTAAGTTTTCATTTTGAGCAGCTATGGTCTTATGTGAGTCTAAGACTAGATTTAACCTATCGTTAGAAGTAACACATAAAGCACATAAATCACGAAATAGAGAATTAGAAAGACTAACCTTTGAGTTGTCAGATTCCACGTTGGCCATCTGAGCAGCAAACTCCAGCACGGTCTGATCATTCGCTTTCTCTACCCACATCGGACTATTTTCCCTTGTGGTCTGCTCATCCTCTTCACAACCATTCTCCGTAACTTCAGCCATAAAAGCTCTAGCATTGGACTCCGGATGTGAACTCCAGTCATAAGAACCATCTAGCTGTCTGTCAGAAGTGACATTGGATATCAGACCCGCTAGATTGGCTTGACCAGATGAAGAACTCGGAAGATATCTCTGTTGGGACTGACTTTGGTACTGTCCTTGATGCTGACTCTGCCCCTGGTAGGTTTCTACCTTCGGTCTTTGACACTCCCTCGCGAAATGTCCCAATCCCTGACAGTTGTAGCATTTGACCTTGGACTTATCAAATCCTATCCCCTTGTTATTCATCTGTAGATTCCTTCCAGTTCTCTTAATGAATCTTTTAACCCTCTGGGTTACCATGGCCAGTTGCCATTTCAGATCCATTTCCTCTAAGTCATCAGGGTCGACCTGATCGTAGTCTTCATCCCAAAGAGCCGGATCATTAATCTTCCCTTGAACGCAATTTCCGTATGCGGCCACAAACGAAGCAAGCAGATTCAGATGTTCTTCCGCCGACTTTGCGCTCATTGGCATCTTAGAATAGCTCTGACTGGTCGATGCCTGTTGGACTTGAGGTTGCGGTTCTTCCGATCTTCCTAACCCTAAGAACGCGCGGTTTAGTGAGTCTTCGGACTCTGGTGGTGATGACGTTTCTCCGGTGAAAAACGCTGTAGCACTCTTCTGATCAGCTGTCACTGATGATTTTGATGTCTTTCCAAAATACATAGCCGGATTTTGGACTTGCTCGTAATCAGTCTCAGCCTTTATCATTTCGAAGTGATATGCCCTCAACGTTCCCACGATGTCATCCAGCGATTGAGCATAGTATTTATCTTCATTCAGCTTAATCATAGCCACGTACATAGCCCATTTGGCCGGTAGGGCATCAAGAAGCTTATTGTTCTTGTCTGTGTCAGAATACTCAATACCATGACTTTCAAGCTTTGTTATCAGATGATAAAATCGTGTGATAATATCATCCAACTGTTCATCCTTAAGAGCCTTGAAAATTGCAAACTGTTGGGTCAACAGCTCTGTACGCTTTCTACGTACCCGTGGATTACCCTCACACCGTTTCTGAAGAGACTCCCAAAGCTCTTTCGACGTCCTCTGAGTCCGGAATGTGTGCAAGATATCTTGAGGTAACGCCATTCGGATAATAGAGAAAGCCTTGTTTTCAGCTTCAAATAGTTTCTTGTCATCTTCTTTCATCATTTGGTATGACAGAACCTTTTGACGGCCTTCTACCTCAGATACTGGTGGAATGTACCCTTCATCAATGCACACCCACATGCGCATGTCGTTGAATCGTACAAAATCCGTGAATCTATCCTTCCACCAGTAGTAATCCTCAACTTTCATCAGCTTAGGTGGTGCATTGGCCTTCCCAACTTCGTGATCCATTTCAAGGAATTTCTGAAGGTTTGACATCTTTTCTGAAAGAATTTGAATTTGAACTTAATTAATTTAATTAGAAACTGATTTAAATTAACTTATTCGAATCTAGATAGATTCGAAACTAATTAATATTTAATCTTTTGAAATTAAATTCGATTAAGTCTTAAAAGTCAAGTAGATTCGAAATAATGTCAGATTCGAGGAACTCCCTAGATTCGAAGTGATGACAGATTCGAAGGACTCTATAGATTCGAAGTGATGACAGATTCGAAGGACTCTATAGATTCGAAGACCCTTAGAATCGAAGGCACAATAGAATCGAAATTCAGCAGAATCGAATCTCAGACTCGAAACAGTAACAAACTCGAAACAAACTCGAAACAATATAGACTCGAGATCCAATTCGAATGTATTAACAGATTCGACACACCACAGACTCGAAACTGACTGAAATTGACTCGATAGGAGCGTATTTTGGTTAGACTCGAAAAATAAAGTAAAACCCTAATTACCCCTATAGATTCGAGCGCCGCAAACTCGAAAAACGGCTAACACTTTGATTTTTTGACGTTTTACGGATTAAATCACTATTTTTCAAATGAAAAATAATGATTTCGACCAAAAACGTGAAAAACGACAAAGTGTTTCCCGAATATGAATTTGCTAAGCTCAAAAACACGTTTTTGAGAGAAAAACCGTCCAACTAGCGTCAAGAAACCTAGAATGTTTCTGATGAACACGAAGAACACCACGAACACTCCGTAGGCTCTGATACCACTTGTAAGGTCTACCACTATAGATCTATCTAGACGCGGATCCGTTAACGAGTGCGGAATCCTCGTTGACGGTCAGACGGACAACTCTCAACCAACGGAAACACGGAGACTATTAGACGCTGAACGAACGACACACGAACGATCCTACGTACTAATTCTCTCCGAAACGGGACTCACCTAGCTGATAAACTCGAGATCGCCTATTGCTTAATTCCTCACGAATTCTGCCAAAGGTCAGCTAATGATTCGAGTCTATCCCTAATTATAGACCCTGATTCGAGTCTGTTGTGGGCCAACCTCGAATCTGGCCTAAGGCCCATTCGAATCTGTCCATCTGACAGATTCGAATCTAACCTATTCGAATCTAAGGATACATTCGAATCTATCACAGATTCGAATGTCTTCCTTTACCTATTCGAATCTAACCAATACACTTAAACACTTACGTGATGAAACTTATGTTTTAACTTATGCTTGACATACTCTTTAGAATTTGAAACTTATGTTTTAACTTATGCTTGACTTAAACACTTACGTGACGAATCTAACCAATACACTTAAATACATTCTCTCTCTAGCCGGCTCTCACTCGCGCTCTCTCTCTCTCTCTCTCTCTCTCTCTCTCTCTAGAATTTGATTGTTTAAAACTAAAAGAAAGTCGAAAACTTATTTAATATTTGCAATTTGAAGTTTATAAGTATCAAACCTTTATGTTTTTAAAGGCTTGGGTTTCGGTTTTTTTGAGAAAAACCAAAAGTGATGATGGTTTGATGGTTAATTGTGGTTGTATGTGTGTGTTATCTGTAAGGGAACTGAGAATCGAAGCTTATAGAGTGATTTTAGCAAATAATTGAAGCAAATCCGATGTTCATGTATGAATTTGAGCTTTGTGTGTGTTTTAGAGAGTGTTTTTGGTGTTCTTGAGCATAATGAATGATTTTAAGCATGATTAAGTGTTGGAAATTTACATGCAATAGTTTTTATTTGATTATCAGTTGTATTTATCGGTTTATAACTGAATTATTGAGTTAAAAAGTTGGATTTTGGTACATTTTAAATTATGGGAAAGTTGGATTCTGAAAAATAAGTTGTGAAAATATCATGAGTTCGAATCCTTTAGACTGGAACTTGAGTCCTAAAGACTCGAAGTCTTCGAGTATCTCAATTGTTGGGTTCGAGTCATGAATATGTTAAGTTAGTTAAGTGGAATCTTGTTTGAAAAGTTTGTGCAGGTTCGAACTCGAGTCCTTAAAACTCGAGCTCTGTACAAAGGAGTTGAACTCGAGTCCTTCATACTCGAGCTCGATTGTGTTGAAGTCGAGAATCTGTTGGCCAATTTTCAGAAAAGTGAAAGAAATAAGCTAAGAAGAGCTCGAGTCCTATAGACTTAAACTCGAGTCCAATAAAAAGTGATAATTTTCAGTTTGTTAAGCATTTCGAGCTTAGACTTGGCAGCTGTGAGCACTAATAGGCAATATACTTACATAATTTAATGTTGAGCCAAGCAATATTTGAGCAGTTTGAGCACCATAATCCAAAACAAATATGTCTTAAGCTAAGACTGAGCATATAAAGAATAAGTTGAGCCTTGATAGCACTCTGAGTTATTTTCTCTATTTCTGAACAGGTTGAGCACCTTTATGGGCATATTTGAGCAATTTGTGCATCTTTGAGCAACCCTGAGCATATCTGAGTTATCGGAGCATATTTGAGCACATACCGCACCTGTGAGTTGTAGTTAGTTACGTGTATATGTATTTTTTATGGTAATTTGGACCTATGTTGCTTCTTTGAGCGTTATTGGCATTCTTTCAGCTTTCATGAGCAAAAATTAATAGTGAGGCATGTGTTGTCCTATTAACTCTGTTGCATGATCTATTCACTATCCAAAGAATTTTTAATCATGAGTCATACATAACACAAGCATGTTATTGTACACAAACACAACATTAGCATTATCATTGAGCATGCATGAGCTTCCGTTGATTTCTTTTGAGCAAATATTGGACAACTGCGATGGGCAACCACTAAATTGAGCCTATACCGGTAGCTAACCCTGTATGCTTCTATTTATCGATTGCGCGTCCTAAAGTGGTTGACGTTTTCTTTCCTTGAGCTTGTGTCCCAAATTCAGAGCATGATATTCCCCCTGAGCATGAGCCTTGCGCACACGTTGAGCTTGAGCATTTGAGCTTTGAGTGGTGGAATAAAATACTTATAGCACGGACTACTACGAACACACTAAGAAATTGCTTATTGTTAAGTTGTTTATTCTTTTCAGGTAAGGTCAAGAGTCCAGAGGGACCCTTAAGTTAAGATTTGAGCTAGAAGATTAGAGAAAAGGTTCTGAGTATGTGGTAAAGCTTATCATAATAGAGACTAGTTCGAATCTTTGTTTATAATGAATGGTTGTAATAATGAGACTGTATTAGCTAGCTGACTATAATTCGTGCTAGTAATGTTGTGTATGAAGTTATGTTGTACTTCAGATTTCCTCACTTTATTAGGAGAAGGCTTGTTTATTATGAACGTATTGAATGATGATAATTAGATGAGCTCTTGGTTGACTTTTGCATGAGATTATAAGCAGTGGTATTACACACTTTACCTTTGGAATATCCATTGCTCATATGGAATTCAGTAAGAGTGTCATATTAGGTTCTGGGGGCTTTTTTAAGTCCATATGGAGCTTTGTCCAACTATTACACATAGCTTGAATGGTGTTCATCCTCAAAGCCTAGGGGCTGCTTGATATAGACTTCTTCTTGCAGCTTCCCATTTATAAATGCACTCTTAACATTCATTTGAAATACCTTCATGCTCTTATATGCAGCATGGGCAAGAACATACGAATTGCTTCAAGCCTGGCCACAGGATCAAATGTTTCGTCATAGTTTATACCTTCCTCTTGTCTTTACCCTTGAGCAACAAACCTTGCCTTATTTCTAATAACAGGGCCTTGCTCATCCACCTTAGTCCTGAACACCCCACTTTGAGCCAATTATGGTTTTTCCTTTAGGCATAGAGACCAGTTTCCATACTTTGTTTCTCTCAAACTGATTGAGTTCCTCTTGCATGGAAGTGACCCAATTGCAATCTTTCAAAGCATCATCAATCTTCTTTGGCTCCATTAATGACATAAAACTTGAGAACATACAAAAGTTTCCAAGTGTGTTTTTCCTTGTGTGTACACATTATTGATGTCACCAATTATCTTCTCATTTGGGTGACACCTGATCCACTTAGGATCGTGTTTCAATGAAGATTCTCCTTGGTCTTGATCACTAGCATTGTCATCAACAGGTGTCGTAGAACATTCTCCTTGATCCCTAGACAAATTAGCACCTTGAGTCTATTCACTTGTTGATGGAGTGTCACCAATGTTGAACACATTATTTGAAGATTCAGGATAATCAGCATTAATTGTTGATGGGCATGGACCAGTGATTAAGTTAGCACATTCATTCACACAAGGTGGGCTGATATAATCATCATCATGAGCATCCTTAGAAACATGTTCCAATCTGGATGAAGTGAAAGCTTTTAAGTTATCAGCCTTAAGATGTAGAGGGTCATCAAAGCTAAAATCTCTAGAAACTGATTCTACAGTGACTTAAAGTGAAAAATTTCCAGATTCTTCAAAGGTAACATTGATAGATTCATCAAGTACCTTTCTTCTGAGGTTGTATACTCTGTAGGCTTTGAAAAGTATAGAATATCCAACAAACACACATTCATCAGCCTTAGGTTCAAACTTGGCAAGATGATCCATTTGATTCAGAATGTGACAAGGGCATCCAAACACATGGAAAAAAGCTTTTATTTAGCTTCCTCCCTTTCATCAGTTCATAGGAAGTCTTTTTTGAACCTTTTCACCACTGAGGATATGTTTTGAGTGAAGCAAGCAACGTTGACAGCTTCAGCCTAAAATGATGAAGGTAGACCTGATGCACACAACATTATTCTAGCATCTTTAATGAGAGTTCTACTTTTTCTCTCAGCAACTCCATTTTGTTGTGGAGTTTTAACAGCTGAGAAGTTCAGTGAGATCCCTTTTTCTTTATAGAAGTTTTCAAGTGTACTGATTCTGAATTCAGTATCATGATCACTTCTGAGCTGCTTGATTTGGGTGGAATTAAAAAATTCCATCTTTTTGATAAATCCAATGATTTCTCTAGCAGCCTCTCTTTTGATCTTTAAAAAGAACACTTATGTGTACCTGGAGAACTCATCAACCATTACTAAGGTGTCTCTTTTACCTCCTAGACTTGGGACATTAATAGGTCCAAACAAGTCCATATGGATTAAGAAGAGAGGTAAATCAATAGAGAAATTATATTTGGATTTAAAAGAAAACTTTTTTTGTTTACCCTTCTCACTACTTGAGCAGAGTTTATCCTTAACAAAGGTCATATAAGCCAAACCCTAATTCATTCTTACAGAGTTTTTTGATATTCTTGAAGTTGATGTGTGAAAGCCTGTAGGTCCTAAACGGTTTCCCAGTATGTTGCTCAAAGCTGTAGGGGGGGGGGGGGTGAATACAACTATTTAAAAATTCAACACACTTTCTCAATGTTTGTATGTATTATCAACAAGTGTTAATTACAAACAAGCCTAAACTGCGGAATGGTTTAAGCTGAGATGACAGAAACAACAAAGATTACTAATCTAAGACTCAGTCAGACTAGTTACAATGAATACACTCACAAAGATGAACTCACTGTTTACAAGAAAGACAGACGAACAGCTTGAACAAGAACAGCTTTGACACACTTTACTGTTTTATTCAAGCAGACTTTGCGTGCATGAAAACACACTTCTTTGCACGTTCTGAATATCACTCTCTTGGTTCTCACATTCCTTAGAAGCTTCCGTTTATACTCTTACTGAGAATCCCAACGAAGCTTCCTCATTGGACATAGAGATAGTGGAGTGTCTTTCCAAAAAGACAAGAATGCTTTTCTGCATGTTCTAACAAAGCAGTATTGACTTTTCATTGCAGAATCTTTGTCTTTTCCTTTTTGTCTCTGTTGCAGAAGGCTTTAACCAAAAGATGAATGTCAACTTTAAACCTTTCATCTTCTGTTAAGGCCATTTTGATATAAGAAATGGTCTGTCACCCATTTCAAATATCCACTTTGTCTTCATGTAACAGAACAACGTGGGCAGTCTTAGCAGCTTCTGTTTTTCCACTTTGTCTTCGACATTGTAAACTGATCTCTTGGTCTAAGACAATACATGAGGACATGAAAACATATTCCATAAAGTTTTTAGCCTGTTCACAAAGAACAGAACACTTAGAATTTGTCCAAACTACTCAACGGGTTAGAGCAACATGAATAGTTTATGTCCAGCCTATTCAACAGAGTAGAACAGCTTGGACAATCTGCCTTAGTTACAACAAATGCAACAGGGTAAACAACTTTGACTAATATTTCAAATCAATTATCGAGTTTCAATAAGGCATTAACAGGCCTTAAATTATACCTTCAAGTGCATCAAACAGGTTGATTAATAATCTCACCCTAAGATGTATAACAGGTTTGACTGAGGCCTTTTTGTGCCTAACAATCTCCCCCTATTTTCTATAATCAGTCTAAGCCGATTCCATCAATGATCACTATATATTTTTACATTACATTTGCTGGAATAAGATTGCAACATTGAAGTAAAGTAAAAGATCAGTTTATATATACACTAATATTGATTACAAACAACACATGTCTTTACAAAAGTACAACGGATGTACTAAGGTAGAGTACAACTAATGTAATAAGGAAAATTACGACTAATGTAATGAAGTACAACATATGTACAAGGAGAAATTTTCAACAAGTTTGGACTGTTGATAGTGGGAGCAAATAATGGCAAGCCTGTCCAACTTATGGACAACTTCCATTCTTCATCTACTCAGCTGTAGATGGACCTTCAAGCTGCTGTGGTCTTTCTTCAAACAACTGTTCGAAATGCTCCATGGTTTCATCAATCTCTTCTATTTCATGTCTAAGAAACATGAAATCAGGGTGTTGAAGCTCTCCTCTCTCTGAAGCCTTTAAGCTGTTCCCAGATAGCTGCTCTCTATCTTGAAGATTGTTTGAAGGAGTTGGCGAGTCTAAAAGCTATGAGCTGCTTAAGACCAACCTTGTGCAGATCAGATGCTCTCTATAAAAATACCCAAAACTTAGGCTCTTCTAAAAGTTTTTCTTCCTCAGGTTCCACTCCTCTGGGCAGGCTGTGATTCACTCCTTTGACCTCAACAACTAGGATGCCTTGATCAAGCATAATCCAGAGTTCTTCCAGCTCAGTATCCTTCCTCTTTCTCCTGGTCTTAATCTTGGGTTCAACCACTGAGGTACCCTTAATTTGTTCTTCAGAGATAAGGCCCAGGTTTATAACTCTCACCATCAGCGTTTTGACATATGTCGTGATAGTCTTAGCAGTTTCAGAATTTGACTGACTCAGTGCAACTGCCAATTCAACCCACTCTCTGTACCCCATGCAAGCAACATCAGTGTATTCATATGCTTCCAATTCTGGACCTTCAGCACCTAGCCTGGTTATCTGAATCTTCCACTGCTTGCCTTTCTTAGAGATGGGGACAAGCTTTGACAATTGTTTCCTTGGCAAGCCTTCTGTTGGCCACATCAAAGAATTTCTTCCTTGCCAAGTTGTCAAAGTGTACTTGGGCTCTTGCTGAGGAGGATGCTGGCTTTGATTTGATCACTGAGACCTGTGCACCCTTTTCTTTCTCTCCCTCTTTCTCAGTTACTGACTCTTTTGCAGCCTCAAGCTGTTTCATTTGAACATCCAAGGATGCCATTTTAGCTTTTCTTGCCTCCTTATGTGCAAAGGCCTTTGCACCATTGGCAGAGGCTTCTTCTTTCTTTTGTCTTTCCAGTATCTCAAGCTGCTCTTCTTTGAGTTGATAGTAAGTCTCCAGAGGAAGGCCCATGTCTTTGGCTTGAGACTTATCGAATTTGAGTTGAGCAGCCCTGAGATAGTCAGTGTCCACTAAGGCTTTTCTTTTGCCCTTTGCTGTTGTGGTTATGACAGCTTCAGTTCCCTTTTCCTCCTCTTCTTCAGTTTGTTCCGAAATCAGATGTCTCCTTCTGCTTGGCCTGGCCCCAGGAATGGATTCCTCCCCTTAGATGGTGCAGGGCTTGGAGATCCAGCCTGAGTAGGATGAGCAGCTTCAGTAATTTTGGAGACACCTGCAACAGGACCTGTTTGGGAAAGACCTGCTGCTTGCCCTGTTGAAGCTGATTTCTCCTTATAGGGAGATGAAGATTTCTCCCCCTTTGACTTGGTCATCGAGGCAGAGATCTTCTCCCACCTTTGAAGGAGATGGCACAAAGCCTTCAACAACAGGTCTGTCTAAAATAACTGATCCAACAGACTGAGCAACAGTAGTTTTGGCAGCAGGCTTGGAACCAACAAGGCTATGCACTAAGAAAGCCAAGTTATCCTTAACCTCTGCAAGTTGGGCAACACAGGTTTGAAGAGAGGTAGAGTGAGAGGTGGCAAGGGATGACAGCTGAGCAATAGCTTCCCTGTCAGAAGCTGTGAACACCAAACTTTGAAGCTATGCAAGATTCAGTTCAAGAGAATCTTGCATATCATCAAAGTCCGAATACACAAAATTTGACAGAGAGACCACTAAGGTATTCAAGCTGGCCAAAGTGGAAGGGTGAGTGTTTGAGCAAGTTTCAAAGATAGCTGACAGCTGTTGGGAAACAGCTGACAGTGAGGACACAGTGTCCTGTTGGGTAGAAAGAATTAAGGAGAGGGTGGAGGATAGTTGTTGCAGCTATGCAGTAAGTACAAGCAGCTGTGAGGAATGATTAGCTTGGAAAGCAGGGGTTTGGAAAGAAGTCCTGAACGAATCAAGGAACCCCTGAAGCTGGGCAGACACAGAGTTAGAAATAAGGGAAGGTAGGGATGACATAGAAGTTTCCAAAGAACCAACTTTGTTGGTCAGCAAAGACAGCTGATCCTTCAAAGGAAGATCTTTGGGAGATGGAGATGTGTTAGACATTTTATTTCGATCATAGGGAGTTGTTTTGTAATAATTATTTTAGTATTGTGTAGTCTTGTATTTATTTCCTTTGTATTTTATGTTTATGTAAAAGTCAAGGGGCCAAAGGTGTCATTGTGTAATACTTAATTAAAGGAGCCTAGAAATAGGCTCCTAGGGTTTTGTAGCAACACACGGTTGAAATTATATGAGATAGAGCAGCCGCCACTTTTAATATTCTCTCATCATTCCTTTTGTCTTTCTTCATCATTACTTGATTATTGAGCTTTGTTCTTCTTGGGTATTAATAAGAAATCATTAAGGTGCTGATAATTTACGGGATTACATTTTTACAATTGGTATCAGAGCCGAGAAAGGTGGATTTCAACTGAAACTTTCGGATTCTGCTGGGTTTTTTATGGTGTTCTTTGTGTTCTTCATCATTTCATACGGTTAGATCTTTCTATTCTCTGTTTTTCTGCGTTTCTTGTGTTATTGCAGTCTTATAATCATCACATATCATCCTCTACTGATTTCAAGCTCATTCAGTTCCATATTTCTTTTAAAATCATCAAGAATCGGATATTTCATCAAGTTTAAAAATATGGGTTTTTAGTGGGTTTTAGCTTGTTCTTTGCTGTTTTTTAAGTGTTTTGGTTTATTTTAAATCACCAAAAGTGTTTAAAATAGTTTATCAATCATTTAGAATTGTTTTTTAGGCTTTAAAACTGATAAAATCAAATTCTGCTCAGTTAAAACTGTTAAAACCTGATGTAATTCGGACCTGTCCCTGTAGCAATTTGGACCCCTTAGGAACCAAATTCGTACAAAATAGCACCCTAATTCGGACCTCACTTCGGACCAATTCGGACCATATTTAGGTGCATTTCGGACCCCCCATCTGCCTATTTCGGACCCTACTTAGGTCCCATCCGAACTTCAGACCATCCGAAGTTCAGATCAGGCTTTCCATTTTTCCATTTTGGACTTGTATTTAAATTTTTCAAATTTCGGACCATATCCATTTCGGACCATCCGAATTCGGTCCCCACCTGGACATTTCCTAGGCCCTGTCCACTGTTCATCCGAATTCGGGCCATCCGAATTCGGTTCCCTCAGTTCCATCCGAATCCGTATTCCATCCGACATCTACACCATCCGAATTAGGTCTACATCCGCATTAGGTCCCCACCCGAATCACTGTTCATCCAAAATCACTTCATCCGAACTACCTTTGCATCCGAAATAGAACTTCATCCGAATTAGGCCCTCATCCGAATTAGTGCTTCATCCGAACCATAGTCCCATCCGAATTATTGTTCACCCGAACCCATTCCATCCGAAATTGCCCTTCCATCCGAAATCAGTACTATTCGTCCTAAGTCCAGCCGATCCGTGTCCAGTTTCCACCTTTAAGATCTTCACTTTTTACTCAGCACCCATCATAATGTCTCGCGAAGCTCTCGTACTCGGATCTGGGAACAGACCACCTGTTACCTGTTCTCTATACAGATGAGTATGAACAATGGAAATCCCGGTTCCTTAAATTCGTTGGTATGCAACCGCTTGGGAATTTGATGCTTCAGTCCATCTCCGAAGGTCCCGTAATCTATTATCGGGAGATAGCAGCCCGACCTGAGGCTGACCCCCCTGTCTTAGCCTCCAAAGTTGAACGTGAACCGGCCAATGACGCCGAGAGAGACAGACAGCATGCTGATAAGAGGGCAGAATATCTGATCTATCAGGCCCTCCTCACTGATATTCTGGTTGGTGTAGACAGCAAAACGTCTGCCAAAGAAATATGGGACGAGTTGGAAGTCCAGATGCTGGGGGCAGATCTCGATGATCGTGCCAAGATTGAGGAGGCAAAGGCTAAGTTTACAGAGTTTCACGCAAAAGACGAGGAATCTCTGCAAGCTACGTTTACAAGGTTCTGTGCGGTCCTAAATGAGTTGAACAAACTGCACATAAAGAAGGACAGGGATGACATCAACATCCAGTTCTTTGCAGCCTTAGCCCCCGAGTGGCAGCTTGCTTGTCGGGCCACGAAACGAGTCCTGAACATTCCTGAGGTATCAATCAATTTCGTCTTTAAGGAGCTCAAGAAGTATCAAGGGGATGTAGATCAACAAAAGCTGATGGCAAATCAATTGGCCTCTCTACAGCTATCAGCCAACACCGGGTTGAAACCAAATGATTCACTAGCCTTGATCACCAACACGCAGATTCTGACACCATCCTTTGCTCCAGGTTCTTCGTCGTCACAGTACAGGTATGCTTCTCCTCCGCGTGAGGTCTTTGATGAGGAAGAAGCGTCTATACAGGAACAGATAGCCTTGTGGACCAACCGTCTCCAACAGCGACGGTTTTCCAACAAGACTAACAATCAACTCCGTTATGGCACCGGTCCACGGAGGTACTTAGATGACCGAAGGGATGAACGACGCGATGATTATCGCAGGGATGAATACCGTAGGGATGATCAGGATGATCGCAGGTATGACGATGGACACGACTATCGAGATGATCGCCGTTATGAAAGGCGAGACGATAGGCGTGATGATCGAAGGGACGACAGGCGGGACGATCGAAGGGATGATCGCAGGGATGACCGCCGGGATGAGAGGAGAGAGCCCGAACGAAGGGACAGAAGGCGAGATGACAGCCGAGAGCATCGCCGCGCCGATAAGAGGCCGGCGGAAAGAAGAGAGGAACGGCCGAGAGCAGACGAGCCGAAAGCCGCAGATGAACGTCTCTGTTACAAGTGTGGTAAACCGGGCCACTTCGCTCGGGAATGTAAGAACAATTTTGACAGAGACGTCGCATATTACGAAAGAAAGCTCGAGGCCGCCAAGAAAAGAACGGATGCGTTAGCCCTCGTCGCCCTGGAAGACTACTGGGATGCTGAAGATTCCGAAGACGAGGATGACAAGGGCAAGAACTGTTACATGGTTGATCGTATTGGGTTGGAGAACTGTGTTGTTTCCACTGCTGAAGATTCAGATCATGCTGCTGAGGGGGAGACATTGAAAATCCACCAGCATGTCTGATGACCACAACCAACGATCCCGAATGCTCCACATCTGGTTCTGAGTCAAATGAGGTATATTCCTGTTACATTCCTGCACATGTAAATAAATTATTTGTAGATAATGAATGTACACTGCACACACATATTCTTGATCTACAAGCTAGATTAAATGCTGAAACAGCAAAGTGTGTACAGGCTGAACATCAAGCTCAAACTCTAAAAGAATCATCTGAATTATATCATTCAAAGTGGTTAACTAATCATAATGTTATAAAACAGATGTTAATAAAAAAAGTAGATGTTCAGGATAGGAATATATATCTTGAATCTTGCATGGATACGCTATCAAAAGAAAAACTCTCTTTAAAAGAAGAAATTTCTGTACTTACAAAACAATTAGATGCGGTAAATATGGAAAATATAGACAGTTTAGAAAAATACAAAATGATTGAAGAAGAAAGGATAAGTTTGTACTCAAGAATAAAGACCCTTGACGATGCATTTTTAAAAAGGGGTCAAACAGAACAAATATCCACTTAAATCAGCCCAAAGAAACTAGGTTTTACCATTCTAAACAAGGAATTGGTTTTAAAAATCCAAAATATTTGGAAAAAGCACAAAATGTTTTACCTGTATTTTATGACATAAATTATATGGGAGCCGGTCTTAAATCTTTCTTTTTTGAGTCTTCAAAAGAAGTTTTAAACCAAGAAAATGAGAAACGTGTCGCTCGTAAAGATAAAGAAATTTCTTTTCAATATGAAGAACTTAACGAGAGTTATTCTTCTAGAGTTCCCACTTTAGAGGAAGACTTCTTGTCAACTTATTCAGAAGCTGAAATGAAAACGGAAACCGTAAAATCAACTCCTCAACTTTATATTCCTGCAAAAGTTCTTTAACAACAAATCACTGTTTTAGAAAAGGAATTGAAGTCGTCTCAAAAGAAAGCACTTGATCTTCAAGATACTCTTCTTAAGAGCGAAGAAGAATTGGTAAATCAATCTTTTCAACAATCTGTGGAAGTTACTGTCTACAGAGAAAATTTTGAAATGATTTCACAAAAATTGAAAGATCTTTCAAAAGAACAAACAGTTTCTCATTCCACAAAAATTCCATGTGTGTCATCAAATAAAGGTAAGGCCAAAGCTGAAACTTCTTCTGTCATTTACAAAGGTGAGTGTTCAAAACCTTTCAAAAATGAGGTTTCTAAAAAAACTCAGATTAAATCAAAGTCTTTTAAGAAACCCACTCACCACCAAAAAGAAAATTCTGTCAAGTCTAAATCTTCCATGCTTACTGACTCTAATCGTTTTGTTCCTACAGATCATATAAGGAGAGTCCCAAAAACCACCATGCTGGATTTTACGAGTTTTTTTGTGAAGAAGGCTTTAATGCCAAATGAATTTGTTACTAGAGATAGGATGTCTGTAATCTCTAAAGACAATTTATGTAACAATGTGTGTGACAATGCTTGTAATGTTGTACCGAATTCTGTTGTTCCTTTAAAGTACTCTTTCAGTGATTTATTTAATCTGTCTCCAACTCGATATAGACGACAGGTTCCTGAAATGAATGCTTTCGTGCCATATCCTGTTAAACGAATTCGGAAAAAGAAAACAAAAAATGTTGCATCATCGGCCTCAAATAAAATTGAGATTTGTCCGTTGCCAAGGCCCAAAACCAAAGCAACGGTCAAAAAGGTCTCAAAGAGACAAAAACCAAAGGCAATTTCAGCGCCTAAGGTTCCAAAACCCAATAAATCCAATCTTCAATGGATTCCAAAGGGTTGTGCATCCGGACCACACACAAATGCTAAATGGGTTCCTAAAACTGTACACGTGCCATATAAATCTGGAAATCCTAACAAAAAGGGACCCATATTGAGGTGGTTACCCAAGGTTGTGTGATCTTTATGCAGATGGTTCTTGGTTACTTCTGATCAAGACCCCTTCTTCAAAGAAATGGCTTCTAGTTACCTTAGACTAGGACCCGTTCTTTTGCTTGTCGGTTGTGCTTAAACCGACACGTTTGGCTTCTGTGCACACAGCCCAGGACCCGGTCTTAACTCATCATGTTTTCTGAACATCTCGGTTCAGAACATGGTTTGATTGTGAATTAAAAATGGATGTGTTTGAATGCATATAGTTTTCATTATATGAATTTATGTGTTTTTCAGGCTAAGTCCATTTGGTATATGGATTCGGGTTGCTCCAAGCACATGACTGGAAGAAGAGAATTGCTGTCCAACGTTGCTGAACAGTATTGCGGAACTGTAAAATTCGGGAACAACCATCAGGCTCACATCAAAGGATACGGGGACTTAGTTCTAAATAATCTGGTCATCAAGGACGTTGACTATGTTGAGGGGTTATCACATAATCTTTTTAGCTTAGGACAGCTCTGCGACAAAGGACTAGAGGTAACTTTTAGAGCTAAGAACTGCAGTGTTAAGAGTATGGATGGAAAAGAAATCCTAACAGGTTCCCGAAACTCTAACCTCTACACCATTGACGTAGCTAAGCTAATAGTGAAGGATAACATTTCCCTACTATCAAAAGCCTCTTCAAAAGACTCTTGGTTGTGGCATCGAAGATTGTCCCATTTGAACTTTGATAATATCAACAAGCTGGCTGCGAAACAATTGGTTAAAGGACTTCCTGAATTGCGCTATGAAAAGGACCATTTGTGTGGAGCTTGTGAGAAAGGAAAAATGAAACGATCATCTCACAAACAAAAGCCCGAACCATCAACAAAAAGAGTATTGGAGTTACTTCACATGGATTTATGCGGACCGATGAGGACTTAAAGCATAAACGGGAAACGATATGTGTTGGTTATCGTTGATGACTATTCACGATATACCTGGGTCAGGTTCTTGCGTTCCAAGGACGAGACAGCTCAAGAAATCATAGATTTTATAAAGAGTGTCGAGACCCAACAGCAGCTGTCAGTGCAATCAATCAGATCAAATAACGGCACGAGGTTCAGAACTCGGTAATTGAGGGCTTCCTTCGATCCAAAGGTATTCAGCATCAATACTCTGCTGCTCGAACACCTCAACAAAATGGCGTCGTGGAAAGGCGTAACCGTACGCTTGTGGAAGCCGCTCGTACAATGCTCACATACTCAAAGCTACCTCCGTTCTTGTGGGCCAAAGCCGTATCAACAGCATGCTATACACAAAATCGCTCCATTATCCATAAGCGCTTTAACAAAACTCCTTACCAACTCTTTTTGAATAAAGTACCATTTATCAAGTACTTACGTGTATTTGGTTGCAGGTGCTATGTGCTGAACGACAAAGACAACCTCGGGAAGTTTAACGAAAAGGCGGATGAAGCGATCTTCATTGGATACTCATCCAACTCGAAGGCGTATCGCGCATTCAATACCCGAACCAGAAGAGTCAATGAAAGTGTGCATGTCACATTTGATGAGTTGGCTGAACTGGCACCCGAAGTTGATCAATCAGGACCTCGCATTACTCAAATGCCTGGAGACTCTTCCAATAACCCCATTTCTTTTTCTTCTTCTGATTTGGTTAATTTGTTTGATCCTTTTTATGTTGAATTTTTCGGTCCTAACGCTAGTGTTTCTAATGTTGTCAATAATGTAGGTGATCCTTCCAGTTCAACTGCGCCACAAAGTTTCTCCGCTCCATCTTCATCAACATACACTCATCCATCTACATCATCCACCGACACATCCGCAGTTGAATTTACTCCTCTAATACCCTCACATATAATACCAACAATTCTTCCTTCACCTGAACACTCGGGAATCGAACCGGAACCAGTGGTACCATCATTTGAAACCATTGACCATGAATCTTCATCCATCCCCACATTAACCACAGAGGTTCCATCCCGAGCACCACTTCCACACGAGATTAAGTAGACCCGAAGTCACCCAACAGATCAAATCATTGGTGATGTATCAACAGGAGTCCAAACTCGTAGGGCATCTGCTAATGAATGCCTCTTCGCATCATTCCTGAGTATGATAGAGCTCGCTCGTGTGGATGAAGCCCTGACAGATCCAGATTGGATAGTTGCAATGCAAGAGGACTCAACCAGTTTGAACAGCTAAGAGTATGGCGGGTAGTTCCCAAACCAAAAGACCGTACAGTAATCGGAACAAAGTGGATCTTTAAGAACAAACGAGATGAGAACGGCATTGTGATAAGGAATAAAGCAAGACTTGTTGCCAAAGGCTACCGACAACAAGAAGGGATAGATTATGACGAGACCTTCGCTCCAGTTGCACGGATCGAAGCAATCAGAATCTTCTTGGCGTACGCGGCACACAAAGATTTCAAAGTGTACCAAATGAACGTCAAGACTGCCTTTCTAAACGGTGAACTCAACGAGGAGGTATATGTTGAACAACCACAAGGCTTTGTTGACGCACATAAACCTGACCATGTTTATGTGCTAGATAAAGCCCTCTATGGTTTAAAACAAGCACCTCGAGCATGGTATGATAGTCTTTCAAATTTCCTTATTTCTGCCGGTTTCTATAAAGGTGTGTGGACACAACTCTGTTCACTAAAAGAGAAGGCCCACATATAATGCTAGTACAAATATATGTCGACGATATTATATTTAGATTTACTGACAGTAATTTTTGTAAGGATTTTTCAGCCCTAATGGAGTCCAGGTTCGAGATGAGCATGATGGGGGAAATGAACCTTTTCCTCGGATTACAAGTCAAACAACTTGAGGATGGGATTTTTGTGAACCAGTCGAAATATACTCTTGACATTCTCAAGAAGTATAAGTTAGACTCTTGCACGAGTATCGCAACTCCCATGGCCTCCAACTGTAAGTTAGACACCGATCCTTCTGGGAAAATTGTCGATAATACAACTTACAGAGGGATGATAGGATCCTTACTGTACTTGACTGCTAGTAGGCCAGATATAATGTTTTCAACATGTCTTTGTGCTAGATTTCAGGCCGACCCGAAAGAATCACACCTAACTGCGGTAAAATGCATTTTTCGTTATCTTAAGGGTACACCCGAACTTGGTCTATGGTATCCAAAGGGAACCGATTTCGATCTTACCGCGTTTTCAGATGCTGATTTTGCAGGTTGTAGAGTTGACAGAAAAAGCACGTCGGGAGGAATACAGTTTTTAGGATATAGACCGGTGAGTTGGTCTTCCAAAAAGCAGAATTGTGTTTCCACATCTACAACTGAGGCTGAGTATGTAGCAGCTGCAAGCTGTTGCTCTCAAGTGCTGTGGATGAGAACACAATTACGCGATTATGGATTCTCACTCACCAATATCCCAATTTACTGTGATTCTCGAAGCCATCTCTTGCAATCCCGTGCAGCACTCTTGAACAAAACACATAGATATCAGGTATCATTTTATTAAAGATCACGTAGAAAAGGGAACCATTGAGTTGTACTTTGTTGGCACGGAATATCAACTTGCGGATATATTTACTAAAGCTTTAGACGAACCTCGTTTTCAGTTTTTAGTATCCCATATCGGCATGTTGAATCCGCCTTCCAATTAAATATTTGACATTGTCTTAAATAATTCTATTTCAATCTATCATGATTGAAATTCCTTTATTTTAGAAAATATCTGTTATTTGAATTTAAGGATTGTGTCACAAAATTGAAACTCAATATTTCCTTATCTATGTATATTTTTAATAATTAATGATCCTGACAAATTGCTGTGTGAATTGTTCATCACGGAGTGGGATGCAAACAATATCCAGGTTTGTCTGTGTTTGTAAGGCTAAAAGGGTTATCGAGCTTAATCAGAAAATCACAAGGAAAACAACCGGTATTTATTTGAGGGGGAGTATAGTTAGGATGTTAATCTTTATAATTCTTTTTTTCTTTTAGTTAAATTTTAAACATTAGGTAGGTCATATTTTTATTTTTAAGTGTAATTTAATAGGTCAGAAAATCCCAAAAAGATTTTAATTCTTCAAATTAATAAAAAAGCCAAAAATATTGTATCTTATTTTATTTTATTTTATTTTATTTTTTTATTTTTTTCTTAATTTAAATACTAAGAGAAAATATCAAAAATATTTTACTTTGTTTTTGCTCATTTTTTTTGTTTCAAAGAAAAACACAAAAAGATTTAATAAACTTGGGCCAATTTGTTTTATTAAAAATCTTGTTTCTTTTTATTTGTTTAAAAGCCCAAAATTTTTATTTTTGGTGAAGTGTTAAATGAAACATCCGGCGGCCCATTCACTCCTTGGGCGCGGATCTCTCATACCCGACCCAACCCGCTCCCTTTAAATAGGGCGGGTCAACGGTCAATGTCTTCATCACCAAGATATTTCATCTTCTTTCTTCTTCTTCCTCTACACCGTCGCACACCACCACCGTATCCTCCATAGCCATCGATTCAAGCTCTCCAAACCACCATTTTTCTTCGATTTTCTTGCTTATTCTGTCATCGGCACTATCAGGTAACCTATTTCTCTTTTTATTTCAGCATTTAACATCATATATTGTGAGTTTGATTTTCAACTTTTAGTTAGTTTTTCACTTTGGTTTTTCTTAATTTTTAGTACTTTAATGTGTTCTTTTTACTTAGTAGTAGTTAGATAAAATGTTCCTTAGGTTGTTTTAGCATAGGATCTGTAATTTCATGCATTTTTGTCAAAATCACCATTGTTCAAGTTGCATGTTGCATGAACATCATTAATGAACTGTTGCAATTCGGACCATCCGAATTCGGACCAAGCACCGAATTCGGATGTGTCCCTTAGAAAAAATTCCAAAATTCCACAACTGTTCATCCGAATTCGGACACTATGCATCCGAACTCGGATCACTGTGCACCCGAATTCGGTTCCTCAAAGCATGTTCAAAAATGTTCATTATGTTTCTAAGTTAAACATTCATCATACACTGTACATCCGAGTTCGGATGATATCCGATTTCGGTCCCCATCCGAATTAGGGTATCTATCCGAATTCGGACCACCATACATTCCATTCCATGCATTTCGGACCACCATCCGAATTCGGACCCTTTTGTCACCTCATCCGAATTCAGACCCCCCTCCTACCATTCATGCATCATCCGGATTTCAGCCTGATCCGAATTCGGTGACACTGTTCATCCGAATTCGGACCATCCGAATTCCAACACTTAGCATTTTTCAAATTTTTCATTTTTCCATTTTTTATATAAATTAAAAAATATATATATACAAAAATATTTTCCTCATAGTGCACCATTGATTAGAGTTACGACTAGTGTTTGAGTGAAAAAGTCTGGTCTAACATCGGTCTCTTAACGATTGACTTTTGACTCTATTAGTAGAATTTTATTCTACTAATAAAGACCCGATGCTAAACAGATCAGGCAGTTTGTATTTCACACTAATCTAGACTTCACATCAATGGCTTATCAATTAAGTCTTCTTATTCTAACTCTGATGCACCTTGCAGGATGATGGAACCAGCAGTTGTTCTTACCGTACCCCATCCCCCCATCCCAAACAATAACGCCCAACTCCCGGAACAATCCATCCTCCCCAACGCCGAGTTTGTCGAGTTTATTCCGCATAACTGGCAACTCGACGTTTCCATCTTGACCAAAGAACCCCAAACCCTTGCATTCGACATCCTCACTCGCCATCCAATCTACTACGCCTTATCCACCGCCATAGCTGTTCCCCAGATCTATCTGCAACAATTCTGGAACAGGCTACAATACCTTTCTGACCCCGAACCTCACTTCACATCCACCATAGACTGTGTTCCAGTCAAACTCACTATATCCGCCACATCCTTCATCTACCCGCCGAATTCTACCTTCCAACCCGCGAACATTTTGACCCCAACCCTTCCATCACCGAAACCCTAGCTGAAATCCAAACACTGGGATATGATGGCCCTCTCTCAAAACCCTCAGACTTCCGCACCAAAAATCTCCAATCTCACTGGCGAATATTTTTTGATCTAATCAATAAATGCTTCACCGCCAAGCATTCCGGACACGACTCTGCGTCGGCTCAGGTACTAGCCATGTTCACAGGCTTTGCCTTTGACCGACATGTGGATTATGCTGCTTTCCTATTCGAGGAGTTACGAAGAGTCCATGTGGAGAGGGGCACCAAGAAAGGCAGAAAATATATTCCTCTTCAGCGGTTTCTGCAGCTCATAATACAGTATGCCATGGACCATGATGACGATATCCATGAACGTCCAGAGGCAGACGTCTACCCCACCGTGGCAATTCAAAAGTTAACTCTGCCAAAGGGGGCCCCGACAGTGCCGACAATGAGAATACCTCTGTCTTTGCTAAGAGGTCAAGGGGGATGGAGCGGGTTAGGGCTTATATTCAGGAGTGTTATCTGGATGAGTCTCAGTCGGAACTTTCTGAGACTAGCCAATCCGAAGGTGAGGCGAGTATGAGTGAGAATGAGGGAGTTCGGGTGGATGTTCAGAAATCTCAACCATCTCTTGGTATGGGTGAGGGGGAGCCTATGTTGGTGAGGAAGGAAGCGGGAGGTGAGGCGGCAGAGACGGCGGATTCAGAAAGAACCGTCTCTGTCGTGAGAGCGAGGGAAGTGCAATCTGAGGGTGAACTAAGCCCAATTAGCCAGACTCCTCACCATAAGACCGTCCGTCCAACGGTCGAACGAACCACCACCACCCACTTGGTTTCCCCTCAAAGGGAAACCACTTCATTTCACGGGGTAATAGCACATACTCCATCGCCCTCTCATTCGGAGAGTGGCGGTGTTGAAAGAGGTCACACTCCTCCCCATGTGACCGCACTTCATTCCTTCACGATTCCATCCCCTCAAACACACACACCGCACGATGCCTCCGTGGCATCCCCAAGAGCTGCCTCCGTGGCAGCTCTTCAAACTTCCGGATCTGCGCGTCCTATACAGGAGCCAGAAATGACGGAAGGAAGATAGGAAGTGGCTCAATCAATGTCATCCACTTCCGGCCATCTCCCAATAAATTTGGAGATGTTAACGGCAGCTTTACGTGCTGCCGGCGTGATTACACGGGCTGACCTGGACGCCCAAAGGGAAGCTGCCGAGGAACGTCACACCACCCTACTTTCTCTAATCAAGGGTAAGGGTGTCGCTTCCGAAGCTGGCCCCCCCACCAGGTTCCCATTCAGTTCAAAATCAGATTTCCGAGCTGTCGGACAAGATAGATGCGCTTACACGCCTAATTCTGCAAGTCCAGGAACAGATTAATTCGAGAATGGATCGCCTAGAGTCGGCGGTAATCGAACTCCAGTGCCGCCCTCAGGCAGAAGCCCCAAAAAGAAAGCATGACGATCGGGACGACCCTGATCGTCGTGAGGGGGAGAAAAGGCAGAAACTTCATTCTGAGGACCCCATGATTATTGTAGGGGGAGCAGAGGCTAAAGGCACGGAAATTCAAGGGTCTGGGTCTGGGGATCAGACTTATGAGGCTACGGAAGCCTTAATGATAGAATATGAACCTCTACAGATTGAGGGTCCAGCTCCGTTAGACCCTATGTCAGCAATGGTGACCTATGAGCCTCAATACGAAAAAGTCGAAATCATATTAGTGTCTGACTCAGACTCTGATACCGATAACGACTATACCTTTCTCACACCAAAGTCTGAACCCCAATCACCACAACAATCACCTCCAATTGAAATTTTGGATTCCCCATCCCATGAACCTCAAGAACAAATAACATCTTCCATCCAATCACCTTCACCCACTCCCATAGAAACTCCATCAATCCAACCCACTCCCACACCAAAAGAAATTCCACCAGTTATACCTACCCCATCAGTCCAATCAACCCCTCCAACTCAATCAGCTCCGCCTGCCCACATCGCTGAAACATCCGGATCCAGAACTGTCGATTGTTTTGAAACAAGAGATGTCACCCCAATATACGACATGACAGACGTGGCATGGATAAATTGGAACTCACGGGGAAAAGTTCACAATCTGGATGCGGAAACAAAAGAAGAATTGAATCAGGACCGGAGAGATCGAGTATTGAAACTTCTTGAGGCTCCTCCTGAAGAATTAGAAGAACCTCCGGTCCAGGGGTTAATAGAATTTTTGAAGAAGTTCCCGGCTGATCAATTTCAAAATCCTTTCTTAGAAGAAAGGTTCAAAATGGTATTTAGAAAGAAGCCGGGATCTTATAGTAGACGTCTTCTGATGGTAATGACCGATGCATCTCGATGCGTTCAAGCTGAATATAATCAGATGATGCTAAGAGAAAAGAGAGACAAGAGCAAGTACTGGTCAAAATCCAAAATAGTCAAGATCAATAACATCCATATGTACAAGAGAGCCAGAGTGTACACTCCAGCCTTCGAGGTACTCAGAGAAGACGGTACTGTTCAAGAATTGTATGAAAGCGACCTTGACTTTGTAAACATAGACGACATAGAGCTTCTGCACAACAAGATGAAAAATAAAGTCAAGGGTCGTCTGACACACATGACTGCTCTTGCAGCCCTGGTTCGATGCATGAATCGCCGAACAATCATAATGTGCCTCGGAGATTTTCAGATGGCAATTGAGAGTGCCTTAGTAAAAGTGGGTCTAAAAGCTCCTGATCAAGATATATTTTTGCTAGACCACTATCCGGCGTATAAAGTTCTGCTTCGAGGACAGCCAGGGGTTATATTTTTGAACCAGAAAGGATACAAAAGATTCATGCGCTTTGAGGATCTTCCATGTTACTCCGACGGCACTATCAGATTGGTTAGAGCAGCGCTTACTCAGAAAGTTCAAGACTTTGACGCTCAACCAAATCCAGAACTTAGATGCTCACCGAAGGAGATCCAGGATATCCTCAGCGGCATTGAATACCTGAACGAAAGGCTACATTTGAGACAAGTGACCAGACGCTTCGACGTCATCCTTGGACTCCGAGAATCTACGGATCATGCCAGAGTTCCAGGACCTCCTAAATGATCGAAAAGGGGGAGATTGTTAGACATTTTATTTCGATCATAGGGAGTTGTTTTGTAATAATTATTTTAGTGTTGTGTAGTCTTGTATTTATTTCCTTTGTATTTTATGTTTATGTAAAAGTCAAGGGGCCAAAGGTGTCATTGTGTAATACTTAATTAAAGGAGCCTAGAAATAGGCTCCTAGGGTTTTGTAGTAACACACGGTTGAAATTGAATGAGATAGAGCAGCCGCCACTTTTAATATTCTCTCATCATTCCTTTTGTCTTTCTTCATCATTACTTGATTATTGAGCTTTGTTCTTCTTGGGTATTGATAAGAAATCATTAAGGTGCTGATAATTTACGGGATTACATTTTTACAAGATGTATGGGTTGACTGTTTGGAATGGGTGGATGGTGAAGAACGTGATGGTGAGGATTGAGGAGTATGTGGATCAGTAGGTGAAGGAAGGGAGACTTTGGATAAAAGTTCCATAGCCTGGGCATATAAATAAATGGCCGAGCTTGGAAGAGTCAAATGGACCTTCAACAGTGGTTGTTTCTGCCTCATGAGGTGAAGTGGTAGGAGTTGGTGGCCTCTCAGATTCTTCAGTTATTGTAGCACCTTCATCAAGACCTGGGGTTGTTCACTCAGTAGTACCTTGGGTTTTAGGCACCTCTTCATGGGGAGAGGGGATGTGCATTTCAACATCATTAGTGGTGAAGCCTGAAGATGGAATGTGCACTTGGGGAGCAGCCTCACTAGAGGGATGTTCTATTCCCTCATGTTCATCAGCTTGGGTTGATGGTCCTTCAACAACTGTTGGGTGTAGAGTAATTGCATCACTAGGAGTAGAAGTTTGAGGCTGTTCTGCTGAATGGTCTGTTCCAGCAGCGTAGGCACCTCGTGCAGACTCAGAAAGTGTATGAGAAGTATGAGGGGGTGACTGTCTGGAGACCGTGTGGAGTGGAGAGGGCTCCTGTCTTTCAATGTCTGCAGCCTGTTGAGAGGCTTGGACACTTGATGTGGTAGTCTCCTTTTGTACAACAGGTTCCTGTTGGGAGGAACCAAAGGGTCTAGGATGACTCAAGGTGGACTCTTTTTGGAGTGAAGCCTGCTCCAAATGTGCTGAACTTTCTCCCAAAATAGGAGAAGTAGCAGGGTTTGCTTCTTTTTCAACTGACTCCTGTTGGGAGGGGTCAGAGTGGCTAGTATGGGATGATGGTTTCTTCCTGGCTAGAGATTTTCTCCTTGAGTATTGGGACATGGTGGGTGATTGAGGAGAATTGGCAGGGACTTGTGTTTGGACTAGTGGTAAGACTGGGTCAGGAACAGAAGGGTCAGCCTGTTCCATAGTCTCAGGTGCCACAGAGGCAACAGCCACAAAGGCTTCACGTTCAACGGATTAACCAGGGTGAGTAGTCTGCTCCCCCTCAGCCACTGAGGCTGATGAGACAGACTTGGTTGTTTTAGCCTTCTTGCGGACATGCTCAGCTTCAGTTTGTTTCAAGGCCCTCTTCACCAGCTAAGGCCTTGATTTGGATTTTCCTTTAGGAGCAGCAGTTGGATCCACCCTCTGAGTAGAGGGTCCTTCCACTAAACCAAGTACCCTCCTTATTGGAGTGGACAGAGGAGGCTCATTGTTGAGTACTGGACTGTATAATACTCTATTACCAATAACAGGGAATGCAACAGTAGTTAACAAGGGTTGAGAGTTGTACAAGTTCTCATCACAGACATGTTTAAAGATGAGACTCAAGAACCTTAGGTATCTTACAGCAGCAGGACGATGTTCTTGCTACACCTGGTTACTCAAATTCACGAAAACCCACCTTTCCATGTTTAGAGTAGTCCTATCTACAAGCTGTAGGACTACAAGAATCTCATCCCTGCTAAGCTGGTCAAATGAGCCAACTTTGCTGCTTAAGGACATCACCACAGAGGCAAACAGAAAACTGTATGTTGGAGATAAGTCCCTCCTAAAAAAGTAGCACCCAGTTTGGGTTCTGCTAGACCACAGAAGCATAGCAGGTTGCCCATCTGTTCATCCTCGGGCTGTGGTTTGTCATATGTTTCAGCAACAGGAAGATGAAGAACTTCCTTGAGAAGAGCAGAAGTGATCTCAATGGTTTGAGTGCCATTGAGAATGGTTCCCTTGATAGTTTTGGTTGAAGGATCATACGAGCAGGTGTACCAAAAGTCATAAACCATCTCCTGGTATAGGACACCAGGAGAGGCAGTTAGTGCATAGTGGAGTGGGTGGGTTTGAAGAAACTCCGCCATCTGTTCATAACCTTTTCCCACATAGTTTTTGGGTATGGTCAGATTGGCAATGTAGTTGGTGGGTTTTAGTGTGAGCATTGCGGTGACAGAAGGATGTTTTTGGACATCATCACCCACAAACACAAGCAAAAGGGGGTTGTTTTGGTGAGCCATTTGGAAAGTAGTAGTGATGAACGGTATCTAACACTTAGTCGGTTTAGGGTTTTGCAGGAAACTATGGAAGCAATAGAGAAGAAGATGATGAAACAGTGATTGAGGTATTTATAGGATTTGAATGTTAGTGAGTAGGAGAGGGAAAGGTTTGGGCGGTTGCTTTGAAATGTTCTTTAATGGAAAACGGAACGGTTTGCCATGTTAGAACAGTTGTCAGACCACTTGACCTTTTTAACTACTAACACGCATTAACAAAGATTATCCGCAGGTAATTAGGTTAAATAAATACATAATTTAAGTAACTTAATGTGAAGAAAGGTAATTAAAACTGATGTTCCAGTGTGTTGTTCAAACCTGTGATGAGCAGGTTTCATCACAAACTGATCAATCCTGAACCTGTTCATCCAACCTATGCAGCTAGATGAGAACAGGTTTCATTGTGAAGCCTGTTCAATAGCTGATCAGGTTACAAGACAATGCCTTGTATGATAGATTGAGAGAATGAGCAGGTTGGAAGTTTGTACAACAGAACAAGTTTGAGATTAAAATGTATTTTGTCAAGCCTGTTATATGTCCAAGCTGTCCAAGTTTTCAGAAACTGGCTAAGTACAGGATAAGTGAAACTTGTCCTGTCTAAGCTGTTCTGTGAAATTTGGACAAGTTGGAACAAGTGATCTTTAGAACATCAATGACACTTAGTCACTTTTATTTAACATGCCCAGCTTGCTTACAAGGTAATTAAACCTGTTTTCATCAAGAGGCTTGGTGAAAATGTTTGCAAGCTGTTCATCTGTGGAAATAAAACTTACCTCCACATTACCTTTCTAGATGTGATCTCTAATAAAATGATGTGTGACTTCGATATGCTTTGTTCTGGAATGAAAAAATGGATTGTTGGAGATAGCTATGGCACTTATATTATCACATAGAATAGGATTTTTCTTATATACAAGTCCATAATCCTCAATCTGATGTTGCATCCATAGGATCTGCCCACAGCGGCTTCCAGCAGCAATGTACGCAGCTTCAGCAGTTGAAGTAGAAACTGAATTCTGCTTCTTGCTGCACCAACTGATCAACTTACCACCAAGGAGTTGACATCCACCTGTTGTGATTTACCTGTCTAGCCTGTAGCCTGTAAAATCAGAATCTGAATATCCAATTAGTTCAAGGCTGGAGTCTTTGGGATGCCAAAGACCCAATCCTGGTGTAGGTATCTAAAGATTCTTTTTACAGCAGTTAGATGTGATTCCATAGGATCAACTTGAAACCTAGCACATAAACAGGTAGCAAACATAATATATGGTCTACTAGCAGTTAGGTATGGCAGCTCCCAATCATGCCTCTGTAAGCTGTTATAGAAACATCTTTGCCACAGGCATCAGCATCCAACTTTACATTGGTTGCCATTGGGGTTTTGATGGGAGAACTTTGATCAAATTTAAACTTTTTCAGCATATCTAAAGTATACTTTCTTTTATTAATGAAAATTCCATTTGAGGTTTGTTTAACCAGTAATCCTAGAAAGAAAGTTAGTTCACCAATCATGCTCATTTCATATTTGGATTTCATGAGTAGTGAAAAGTTCTTGCATAACTGATCATTAGTAGAACCAAATATTATGTCATCCACATAAATTTGAACAAGCATAATATCAGACTTCACCTTCTTTATGAACAATGTGCCATCCATTTTACCTCTAGAATAGCCATTGCTCATAAGAAAATCAGTAAGAGTGCCATACCAGGCTCTAGGGGCTTGTTTTAGACCATAGAGAGCTTTGTCCAACTTATAGACAAAACCTGGATGTTGTTCACTTTCAAAACCTAGAGGCTGCTTGACTTATACTTCTTCTTGTAGCTTCCTATTCAAAAATGCACTCTTGACATCCATTTGAAATACCTTCATGCTCTTGTGGGCAGCATAGGCTAGAAACAAACGAATTGCTTCTAACCTGGCCACTGGAGCAAATTTTTCATCATAGTCTATTCCTTCTTCTTGTCTATAGCCTTGAGCAACCAGTCTTGCCTTATTTCTAATGACATGACCTTGCTCATCCATTTTGTTTCTGAAAACCCACTTGGTGCCAATTATAGTTTTACCTTTAGGAACAGGGACCTACTTCCATACTTTGTCTCTTTCAAAATGATTGAGCTCTTCTTGCATGGCAGTGATCCAATTGGCATCTTTTAGTGCTTCATCCACTTTTTTAGGTTCCATTAGGGACACAAAACTAGAAAACATATAGAATTTTCCTAAGTTGTCCCATCTTGTTTGTACTCCTTTGTTGATGTCACCAATTATTTGATCATTGGGGTGACACCTGATCCACTTAGGATCATGTTTCAATGAAGATTCTCCTATTTCATTTTCATCTTCATCAGGTCTTGCAGAACAGTTTTCAAGGTTTTCAGACACACTGTTATCTTGAGCCTGTTCACCTGTTGAACATGAATCTCTATTGTTGAACACATCAGTAGAGGATTCAGGGAAATCAAAATTGATTGGTTCTGGACATGGTGCATTAACCATGTCAGTACACTTATTCACACAGGTTGTACCAACATAATCATCATCATGACCATTGTGGTTAACAGGTTCCACTCTGGGTGAAGTGGAAGCTTTTTAGTCCTTTTCCTCATCATTTGAATGCATTAAATCATCAAAGCTGAACTCTCCTGAAACTGATTCAGGAACAGCTTTGGTGGAGGCATTCCTGGACTCCTCAAAAGTGATATTGATAGATTCAACTATCACCTTTCTTTTGTAGTTATATACTCTGTAGGCTTTAGAAACAACAGAATATCCAACAAACACACCTTCATCAGCTTTGGGTTCAAATTCTGCCAGCTGATCCCTTTGATTCAGAATGAAGGAGGGACATCCAAACACATGGAAATAGCTTATATTTGCCCTTCTCCCTTTAATTAATTCATAGGGAGTCTTGTTGAACATTTTCACACTAAGGATATGTTTTGAGTGAAGCGGGCAGTGTTGACAGCTTCAGCCCAAAATGATGAAGGCAAACCTGATGCACACTACATGGTTCTAGCAGCCTCAATGAGGGTTCTATTCCTCCTTTCAGCAACTCCATTTTGTTGTGGAGTTCTTACAGCTGAAAAGTTTTGTGAGATCCCTCTTTTTTTACAGAAGTCCTCAAGTGTACTGTTTCTGAATTCAGTACCATGATCACTTCTAAGCTGCTTGACGTAAGCAGAGTTTAGAACTTCCATCTTTTGATAAATCCAATAATCTCTCTGGTAGCCTCTCTTTTGGTCTTTAGGAAGATCTCCCATGTAAACCTGGAGAACTCGTCAACCATTACTAGAGTGTATCTTTTACCCCCTAGACTTCGGACACTGACAGGTCCAAACAAGTCCATATGGATTAAGAAGAGAGTAGTATCAATAGAAAAATTATGCTTGGATTTAAAAGATGTTTTTCTCTGCTTGCCTTTCTCACAAGCTGTGCGTTTATCCTTAACAAATGTTATAGAAGGAAAACCTGTTACCAACTCTTTCTTAAAGAGTTTGTTGATATTCTTGAAGTTCAGGTGTGACAGCCTTTAGTGTCATAACCAGTTTAGGTCTGCATTGCTCCTTTAGTGTCACATTCTAGGATATCCTTGTTGGTGTTGTAAGCAAGTTTAGCAAACTTATTACTATTTTTAGAAGGACCAACAGTTTGAGAGTGGAAGGTACAATAGCAACAGCTTTACCTGTGTCCTCTTTCCACTTTTTAGGAGGGCAGAAATCAAAAATAGGAGGTTTATTTGGCTTTTGTCCTTCCACAGGTTTGGAAAACCCATTCCCAACTTTCTCAGGTTGAGAAATGGCTTTGCTTTTGCCCTTACTGAGATGTGATGAATGTTGCCTATTAACATAATCACTGCTTTTGGTTTTGAAATACTTACCCTCGTTTATAACCAGTTTTCCACTATGATTTAAAAGCTTATTTGAAATCATAGCAGATTTACTTTCAACATTAGACTTACCCTTGTTGAAGCAGGCTTCTTACCTTTTGAAAACTTTTTCTCAAAATGTTCAGCATCAAAAGGATTAACAGGTTTCTTCCCATCAGCTTTAGATCCAGAACCTGTCTTGTTGACAGGTTTAGTGTCCGAAGCTGACAGTTTGAACATGTTTTCCCTTCTTTTGTTTGTGTGAACCAGCTATGCACTTAGCAGGATGATTTGATGGAGAGCACATTTCATCATCAATCTTTAAAACTTTTTCACACAAACTGTCAGTATTTTGAGATCTGACAAACCTGTTTGTTGAGACTAGCTTTCCATTTACTCTTTAAATAAAGTTACTTGGAAGCTCACCAAGAGTGGATAAGTCTTTTTCCAGATTATTTATCTGAACAATTGAAATTGTTGTATCAAGATCCCCTCCAAGATAGGCTTGGATTTGAGCAGAGATCTGTTGACTGATACATTGATTGCCTTTCTGTGCTGATTGGCACCAAGAGTCAACAATCATTTGAAGCTTGGCATGCTTTGAGTCTGTCTCTCTCTTTTCTTCTAATAAAATGGTGTTGATGTGTTTTACTTCATCAAGTTCAGTTTCCAACTTATGGAAGTTGTCCAATTTATTAGTTTTAGTTTCAGGATCAGTTTTTAACTTAGATATCTCAAATATCAAAGCATCATGCTTCTCAGTAGCAGCTTTTAAATCAACAAGTAAATATTCAAACATTTTAACTTTTTCATCAGAACTATAATCCATAAAATTTTGTACCATATACATCATAGTTGGGTTCCAGTTCTCCAAGCTGCTGAGAGCTTCAGCTTCAGCCAATTTATGTTTGAAGTTGCTTGTTGAGGGAACATCAGTGTTGGTCATCAGACAATTGTTGTCCTCTTCATCAGATGATGAATCAGACTCCTCCCAGTCACAAGTCTCAGCCATGAGTCCCTTCTGTTTGTTGGAAACCACTGAGTCTTCCAACTTTCTCAGCTTAGCCATGGCCATTAGGTACTTAACCCTATAGCCATCGCCTTTATTTGTCTTGTATGGTTTGGATGAGGAGCCAACAGCTTTAGACACACAGTCAGCAGCTATATGGCTTGTTTTGCCACATTTAAAGCACTCAGCCTTAGATTTGTCAATTGCTTTGTTTTTTATGGCACCTGAATTCTTTTGCAGCATCTTTCCACCAAACCTCTTCTTATTGAATTTTCTGACAAGCATAGCAATCATTTGCTCGTCATCAAATTCAGTAAAATATTCACAGTCTTCTTCCTGAGACAATTCTTCCATTTCATCATCAGCCTGTTGATCAGCTTGTGTGAACACATCACACACCTGACCAGCAGGTTGTCTCACGCTGGCACTAAGGCAGCACCTCTTTTGGACATTTCTAAGGCATTTCTTTTTTGTTGCCTTGATTGTTCATCATTTAGTAAGGATCCATACATATTCACAAGATCCATACCTCTGATGGTGCCTGAGTTTCTAAGGATAGTAGAGAAATAATTCCATTCCTCAGGCAGAATGTCCAAAAATTTATTTACCAGAGTTAAACTGTCTTTGGTGATCCCAATAGCTTTGAGATCATTGGTTAGAGCAGTGAACCTGGTATAGGTTTTAGTGAGATACTCCTTTGGCTTTGCAAAGAATAATACATACTGTCTAACAAGATTGTTGATCCTGTTATCCAGTGTGATAGTGGGACCATCATAGACGGTACACAAAGTATCCCACATTTCCTTTATAGTTTTCATTTTCTCAACCTGTTTGAACACATCATCAGGAAGAGAAATAAACAGGTTGTTCCTAGCCTTTGCATCAAGAGCAACTAGCCTTTTGTCTTCATCAGACCATTGAGCTTTAGCCTTTTCAATGGTCCTAATCTCAGGAACAGCTCCTTCAGCAGCAGGAGTGATAGTAGTAACAGAGGTTGGCACATAGGGACCTTCCATTACTATCTTTGGTAGTTGTACATCTAGATTCTTTAAATAGAGCATCATTCTACACTTTCAGCCAGAGAAGTACTGATGATTGAACTTGGGAGGCTTTGCCATACAGCCATTGTCATAGTAGGAGGAAGAGCTGGCAGCACTTTTGTCCATGGTGGGAAATAGGGAGATGATAGAGATCTAGAGTTAACACACACTCTAAACTGCTCTGATACTAGTTGTAGGTCCCAAAAGGTTTTCCTAGTATGTTTCTCTAAGCTGTAGAAGCGGGGGCGAATACAGCTATTTAAAAATTCAACACACTTTCTCAATGTTTGTATGTATTATCAACACGTGTTAATTACAAACAAGCCTAAACTGCGGAATGGTTCAAGCTGAGATGACAGAAACAACAGAGATTACTAATCTAAGACTCACTCAGACTAGTTACGATGAATACATTCACAATGATGAACTCACTATTTACAAGACAGACAGGCGGACAGCTTGAACAAGAACAACTTGGACACACTTTACTGTTTTATTCAAGCAGACTTTGCATGCATGAAAACACACTTCTTTGAACGTTCTGAATATCACACTCTTGGTTCTCGCATTCCTTAGAAGATTTCTTTTAAACTCTTACTGAGAATCCCAGTGAAGCTTCCTCATTGGACATAGAGATAGTGGAGTGTCTTTCCAAAAAGACAAGAATGCTTTTCTGCACGTTCTGACAAAGCAGTATTGTCTTTACATTGCATAATCTTTGTCTTTTCCTTTTTGTCTCTGTTGCAGAAGGATTTAACCAAAAGAGGAATGTCAACTTTAAACCTTTCATCTTCTGTTAAGGCCATTTTGATATAAGAAATGGTCTGTTACCCAATTCAAATATCCACTTTGTCTTTATGTAACAGAACAGCGTGGGCAGTCTTAGCAGCTTCTGTTTTTCCACTTTGTCTTTGACATTGTAAACTAATTTCTTGGTCTAAGACAATACATGAGGACATGGAAACATATTCCATAATGTGTTTAGCATGTTCACAAAAAACGGGTTCTGTTCACAAAGAACAGAACACTTAGAATTTGTCCAAACTACTCAACAGGTTAGAGAAGCGTAGACAGTTTATGTCCAGCCTGTTCAACAGAGTAGAACAACTTTGACAATCTTCCTTAGTTACAACAAATGCAACAGGGTAAACAACTTTGATTAATATTGCAAATCACTTATCAGTTTTCAATAAGGCATTAACAGGCCTTAAATTATACCTTCGAGTGCATCAAACATGTTTGATTAATAATCTCACCCTAAGATGTATAGCAGGTTTGACTGAGGCCTTTTTGTGCCTAACAAAGCCTTTTGTGCCTAACAAAGCCTTTTGTGCCATAACCAGTTAAGATCTGCATTTGTCTTGGAGAGAAAACAAGTATTTGTTGATTAATCAGCAGATCCCGTTACAATGTATACACCTCTCTTTCTTTGTGCACACAACACAACTTTCCCTTGAGGATCTAGTATGTACTTAAGGTGCTCATCAAATTTAACTTTGTAGCCAACATCAAACAATTGACTTATACTAACAAGGTTATGTTTTAGCCCAGACACATAGGCTACTTTGTTGAATATTTCAGCACCTGCATGGAAAGTACCATAACCTTCCGTAGATCATTGGACATTATCACCAATAGTGACCTATGGACCTTGTTCAGGCTTAAAGTAGCTCAGCAGATTTTTACAACCTGTCATGTGACAAGAGCAGCCAACTTCTTGTCATTGCTTGCTTTCTCTCTCCATGGAAGCTTCCATTTTATAGTTACATAGAGAATCTTTGTGAAGCTTTTTCATTGGTTGTAGGCAAAGCGAGAATATCTCATAAAGAGACAATCTCACTTTTCTGTATCAGGACAAGACTGAAAAAAGTAACATTGTCCTCTTATTGCAGAATCTGTCTTTTTCTTTTGGCTCTGTCATTTCTAACATTCTGTAACATCCGACACTAAACCAGGTCAGCAACTATCACCTAATCAGTATTTATTAGCAAATTATAACCTAATCAGTGATCATTAATAATTAATCAAGGAGATTAACAAAGTTCATAAGGAAATTCAAGTCAATTAGAAACAGTTTCATCGGTGCGATGAATCGGCAAATTAATTAATCCGATAGATTTGTGATATGATGGATTAATTCAACTAAGTACATAATTAAATTAAGATTAGTGACACTAATCATGCATTAATACATTACTTAACATTAATTATGCAAGACTAAAACAATTCATTAAACTAATGCATTTATAAGTATTTATGAAATTACAGAAAAAGGAAAATAGAAGAATACATTTTGAAATACTTTTATACAAAAAAAATAAAAAAACACTATAGTTACCCTCCTATGGCCGACCACCATAGGAGGTACACCCCTCAATTTGAATTTCATTATTTTAATGCAACTCCCTTGCACCATCAACATCATCTTTTACTTCCATACTTATACAAACTTGCACAGAAACTCAAGGTCTACATCAACTTTAAAGACATTTTTTCTCTATAAATAGGGGATCAATGCTCATTCATTTCTCACACACTTGCAAGAGCAAATCCATTCTCTTTCTCTCCTAAAAAACGGCCACCATATGCGCACACACACACAACACTTTAAAATTTTGGTGTTCTTCAAGATATTCAAGAGTTTTAGTGCACCTAGTTGAAGAACAATCCTGCTACACATTTTCATACTTCTAATATGTTAGGCACAAAAAGGCCTCAGTCAAACCTGCTCTACGTCTTAGGGGGAGATTTTTAATCAAACCTGTTTGATGCACTTGAAGGTATAATTTAAGGTCTGTTAATGCCTTATTGAAACCTGAAAAATGATTTTCAATATTAGTCAAAGTTGTTTACCATGTTGCATTTGTTGAAACTAAGGCAAATTGCCCAAGCTGTTCTATTCTGTTAAACAGGCTGGACATAAACTGTCTACGCTGCTCTATCCTGTTGAGCAGCTTGGACAAATTCTAAGTGTTCTGTTCTTTGTGAACCGAACCTGTTCTTTGTGAACAAGCTAAACACTTTATGAAATATGTTTCCATGTCCTCATGTATTGTTTTGGACTACTAGATCAGTTTACAAAGTCGAAGACAAAGTGGAAAACAGAAGCTGCAAAAGACTGCCTACGTTGTTATGTTACATGAAGACAAATGGGATTTTTGAAATGGGTGACAAACCATTTCTTATATCAAAATGGCCTTAACAGAAGATGAAAGGTTCAAAGTTTACATTTCTGTTTTAGTTAAAGCCTTCTACAACAGAGACAAAAAGGAAAAGACAAAGATTCTGTCATGTAAAGACAAGTCTGCTTTATCAGAACGTGCAGAAAAGTTGTTTTGTCATTTTGGAAAGACATCCCACTATCTCCTTGTCCAACGAGGAAGCTTCATTGAGATTCTCAGTGAGAGTATAAAAGGAAGCTTCTAAGGAATGTGAGGAAACCAAGAGTGTGAAATTCAGATCCTGCAAAGAAGTGTGTTTTCATGCATGCAAGTCTGCTTGAATAAAACAATAACGTGTGTCCAAGCTGTTCTTATTCAAGCTTTCCATCTTTCTGTCTTGTAAATAGTGAGTTCATCTTAGTGAGTGTATTCATTGTACCTAGTCTGAGTGTGTCTTGGATTAGTTAAACATCTGTTGTATCTGTCATCTCAGCTAGAACCATTCTACAGTTCAAGCTTGTTTGTAATTAACACTTGTTGATAATATACACAAACATTGAGAAAAGTGTGTTGAGTTTTACATAGATGTATTCACCCCACCCCCCCCCCCCCTCTACAACTTATAACAACATACTAAGGAAATCTTTTGGGACCTACAACTGGTATCAGAGCAGATAGAGTGTGTGTTAACTCTAGATCTCTCATTCTCCCTATTTCCCCATGGACAACAATGCTGCCAGCTCTTCCTCTTACTATGACAATGGTTCAATGGCAAAACCCCCCCAAGTTCAATCATCAGAACTTCTCTGGTTGGAAGTGCATAAAGATGCTCTACTTAGAGAATCTGGATGTACAACTGCCAGATAAAGTAATGAAAGGTCCCTATGTGCCAACTTCTGTTACTACTATCACTCCTGCTGCTGAAGGAGCTGTTCCTGAGATTACAACCTTTGAAAAGGCAAAAGCTCAATGGTCTGATGAAAACAAAAGGGTGGTTTCTCTTGATGCAAAGGCCAGAAACAATCTAGTTATTTCTCTTCCTGATGATGTGTTCAAACAGGTTGAGAAAATAAAGACTGCAAAGGAGATGTGGGATACTTTATGTACCGTCTATGATGGTCCCACTATCACACTGGATAACAGGATCAACAATCTTGTTTGACAGTATGAACTCTTCTTTTCAAAGCCAAAGGAGTCTCTCACTGAAACCTTTAACAGATTCAGTGCTCTAATCAATGATCTCAAAGTTGTTGGGATCACCAAGGACAGCTTAACTCTGGTAAACAAGTTTTAAGACATTCTGCCTGAGGAATGAAATTATTTTTCTACTATCCTAAGAAACTCAAGCCCCATCAAAGTTATGGATCTAGTAAATCTGTATGGGTCCATACTAAATGATGAGCAGTCAAGGCAACAGAAAAGAAATGCCTTGGAGATGTCCATAAGAGGTGCTGCCTTAGTGGCCTGCGTGAGACAACCTGCTGGTCAGGTGTGTGATGTGTTCACACAATCTGATCAACAGGTTGATGATGAAATTGAAGAATTATCTTGGGAAGAAGACGGTGACAATCTTACTGAATTAGATGATGAGCAAATGATTGCAATGCTTGTCAGAAAATTCAATAAGAAGAGGTTTGGTGGAAAACTACTGCAGAAGAATTCAGGTGCCATAAAAAAGAAAGCATTTGATAAAACTAAGGCTGAGTGCTTTAAATGTGGTAAAACATGCCATATGGCTGCTGACTGTGTGTCTAAAGCTGTTGGCTCAAATTCAAGCCTATCTTGGAGGGGATCTTGATAAAGCAGCTTCACTTGTTGAGATAAATAATCTGGAAAAAGACTTATCCACTCTTGGTGAGCTTCCAAGTACTTTCATTCAGAAAGTTAATGGTAAGCTAGTCTCAACAAAGAGTTTTGTCTGCCTCAAAACACTGACAGCTTGTGTGAAAAAGCTCTAAAAACTGTTGATGGAATGTGTTCTCCATCAAATTAGTTTACTAAGTGCTCTGCTGGTTCACACAAGCAAAAGAAGGGAAAACAAGTTCAAGCTGCAGCTTTGGACACTAAACCTGTTAACAAGACAGGTTCTGGATCTAAAGATGATGGTAAGAGACCTGTTAATCCTTTTGATGCTGAACATTTTTTAGAAAAAGCTTTCAAAAGGTAAGTAGCCTACTTTCAACAGGGGTAAGTCTCATGTTGAAAGTAAATCTGCTGTGATTTCAAATAAGTTTTTAAATCATAGTGGTAGATTGGTTATAAATGAAGGTATGTCTTTCAAAACCAAAAGCAGTGATTATGTTGATAGGCAACATCCATCACATCTCAGTAAGGGCAAAAGCAAAGTCGTTGCTCAACCTGAGAATGTTGGGAATAAGTTTCCCAAACCTGTGGAAGGTCAAAAGCCAATCAAACTTCCTATATTTGATATCTGCCCTCCTAAAAAAGAGGATAGAGGATACAGGTAAAGCTGTTGTCGTTGTGCCTTCTACTCAAACTGTTGATTCTTCTAAAAATAGTAATAAGTTTGCTAAACCTGCTGAGAAGTTCAACAAAAATGTTCCAGAATGTGTTTCTGGAAGTACTTCTTCCAAAAAGACTAAAAAGAGAAAATTTTATAAATGTGGGAAGAAGACACATATGGCCAAAGACTGTCCTGAAACTGAGGACATGAGGCCTACTGACACTGCTAGTTCCAACATTGCAAAAACCAGCAGTATTGGAAGTAACATGGTCAATGAGGATAGTATCCAAGCTGATACAATCCAGATAGGAAATATTAGTGTTGATCTTACTGGTCCATCAACAAATGTTGATGAAGAAGGAGAACTCATCCCTATGATGAGTCCCCCTAAAAATAACTAATATTTTCCCATCACACCCTGCCGGTTAAACAACCATCCCAGGTTTGGTACTTGGTCAGCGGCTGCTCAGTCCACATGACAGGTTGTAAGGATCTGCTGAGTGATCTCAGGCCTGAAAAAGGGCCAAAAGTCACCTTTGGTGATAATGTTTAGGGATCCACAGAAGGATATGGAACCCTTCAAGCTGGTGCAACTATATTCAAAAGAGTAGCCTATGTGTCTGGGCTGAAACACAAGCTTGTAAGCATACGTCAACTGTGTGATGCTGGCTACAAGGTTAATTTTGATGAGCACTGGGGTACATATTGGATTCCCAAGGCAAAGTTGTGTCGTGTGCACAAAGGAAGAAAGGTGTATATGTTGTGGACATGATATCTGCTGATCCCACAACTGAAACCTGCTTTATCTCAAGAAGCAATGCAGACCTGAACTAGTTATGGCACAAAAGGCTATCACACCTGAACTTCAAGAATATCAATAAACTCTGTAAGAAAGAGTTGGTAACAGGTTTGCCTTCTATAACTTTTGTTAAGGATAAACTCAACACAGCTTGTGAGAAAGGCAAGCAGAGAAAAACAACTTCTAAATCCAAGCATAATTTTTCTATTGATACCCCTCTATTTTTAATCCACATGGACTTGTTTGGACCAGTCAGTGTCCCAAGTCTAGGAGGTAGAAGATACACTCTAGTAATGGTTGATGAGTTCTCCAGGTTTACACGGGTGATCTTTCTGAAGACCAAAGGAGAGGCTGCCAGAAAAACTATTGGATTTATAAAAAATATGGAGATGCTGAACTCTGCTCAAGTGAAGCAGGTTAGAAGTGATCATGGTATTGAATTCAGAAACAGTACTCTTGAGGACTTCTGTGAAGAAAGAGGGATCTCACAAAACTTTTTAGTTGTAAGAACTCCACAACAAAATGGAGTTGCTGAAAGGAGAAACAGAAGTCTCATTGAAGCTGCTAGAACCATGATGTGTGCATTAGGTTTGCCTTCATCATTTTGTTTCACTCAAAACAGATCCTTAGTGGTGAAAAGGTTCAACAAGACTCCCTATGATTTAATCAAATGGAGAAGACCAAAAAATAATTATTTCCATGTGTTTGGATGTCCCTGCTTCATTCTGAATCAGAGGGACCAGCTGGCAAAATTTGAACCCAAAACTGATGAAGGTGTCTTTGTTGGATATTCTGCTATCTCTAAAGCCTACAGAGTATACAACTACAAAAGAAAGGTGATAGATGAATCTATCAATGTCACCTTTGAGGAGAGTTCAGCTTTGATGATCTCATGCATTCCATCAATGAAGAAAAGGACTCAAAAGCTTCCACTATACCCAGAGTGGAACCTGTTGACCACAATGGACATGATGATGACTACGTTGATACACCCTATGTAAATAAGTGTACTGACATAATTAATACACAATGTCCTGAACCAATCAATGCTAGTCCCTGGATCTTCTGCTGATGTGTTCAACAATGGAGATTCATGTTCAACAGGTGAACAGACTCAAGATAACAGTGTGTCTAAAAATCTTGAAAGCTGTTCAACAAGACCTATTGGAGATCAAAATGTGCAGGAGAATCTTCATTGAGACATGATACTAAGTGGATCATGTGTCACCCCAATGATTAGATAATTGGTGACATCAACAAAGGGGTACAAACAAGATGGGACAGCTTAGGAAACTTCTGTATGTTTTCTAGTTTTGTGTCCCTAATGGAGCCTTTGAAAGTGGATGAAGCACTAAAAGATGCCAATTGGATCACTGCCATGCAAGAAGAACTCAATCATTTTGAAAGAAACAAAGTATGGAAGTTGGTCCTGCTCCCAAAGGTAAAACCATAATTGGCACCAAATGGGTTTTCAGAAACAAAATGGATGAGCAAGGTCATGTTATTAGAAATAAGGCAGTACTAGTTGCTCAAGGCTACAGACAAGAAAAAGGCATTGATTATGATGAAACATTCGCTCCAGTGGCCAGGTTAGAAGTAATTCGTTTGTTTCTAGCCTATGCTGCCCACAAGAGCATGAAGGTATTTTAAATGGATGTCAATACCACTTAATAATGTCAAACCTGTCCAACAGACATGAATAGCTTAGACATAAGCTATCAAACCTGTTTAACTGATGAGGACAATTTTGACATACTGCCATATTACAATGTATCAGTGTAAACATACTTAGACTTACTATTGTAATTCATCACAAGGTTTAATTGAGGCATCAAAGAGCCTACCAATCTCCCCTAAGTGTATCCAACAAGTTTGATCAAAGATCTCCCCCTAAGATATAAAACAGGTTTGATTGTGGCCTTTTTGTGTCTACCAAGAGTGTTGTTAATCGTCCTAACACATCTCTGCCTGATATCAAAGACCTTTAAGAATTGACTATTTTGAAGGATCTAGATCATGGGATTGTGTATCTGGATCAGAGAAGAAAAAAAGTGATTCATGAGAATGTCTGAATTGCAGCATTTTCGGATGGAACACTAAGAATGATAAGAAGGTTCTTGAATCAAGAAATTGATAGAAATGAGAATCTACCTGTTGATGAACGAATGTTAAGTTAGGAGATGATACTAATTCGAGAAGTGATCCAATTGGTAAACTATTGGTTGACCAAGAGATTATTTTTCCGAACGTTCATGACTAATGTTGATATGATAGATCCATTGGACATATGATCAAAAAGAGGGAGATTTTTGACTTTTAGTTTTAGTAGTAATCTATGTCCAGGCGTTGTTTTGTATTTACTGCATAGTTATATAGTGTAGGGTCTTTATTGTAATTACTTAATAATCATTCCCCATATACAGTCTAGGGTATCTAAGCTATGTAACCTTTTGATCAATTTCAATATACAGCTGGAAGTTTTGCATATAGATTCTCTCAGGTAAAGCTTTCATTCTCATTTCAATCATTGCTTTATCATTGTTCTTATTACTAATTGTTGAGTGTTTGTGTGTTTATATGATTGGTAGTCATCATTATATGTTCAACAGAATCTTTCTCAGCGAGCAAACACTAATCGTTTTTAACTTTCATAATTCTTTCTGTTAGTATAAGAAATACTTTGTATGCATCATCTGTCATCAAAGTAAAGAGTTTAGAATAGGTTCTACTTGTTCTACTTTCGCAACTCTTCGTAATTTGTAATGATCAAGCAATAACAAACTAATCTTTGAAAAAAAATTTTATGTTAAAAGAATACATTCAACCCCCCCCCCCCCCCTCCCCATCTTTCTGTAATCTTTGTGGAATTGTATCATCTTGTTTTACATCTTAAAAAGGACCAACAACTTGTCATCAACTTACACCCTCATCCCAAATTGCTTTAGTTGTTTTGTTGTTTGTGAGACTGATGTGGATCTCATTGGAAATCGGCAACATTAAGAACTTCTTTTCAACTTTATCTCCTTGTTTTTTTCTGCTTGTGTGTAAGGTTCGACCCTTGAACAACTTTAGCTCTCTCTAGAACAAGTGGATTTCCATTAGGTACAATAGGTATAACAATTGTAAACTGAGCAGGACCTCCAATCACTGATTCTAGCATTCAATATGCTAAATCATGAAAGCTTATAAATTCCAGAAGTCTTTCTTTCCACTATACATATTCTCCTCTATAAAAAATTGGTGGTTTTGTCTCTGAAACCATAGCTAATGCATCTTTTGACATCTTTGTTGTAGATTGAATCTGACTTCCAAAATCTCTAATTAAAATGTGAGTGACTTTGTCATGAATTTTGAACCCTTGAGATTGAATCTCGATTGATCAACTCTGGATTTTGAATCCTTTAGAAAGAATTTTGAATGCCTTATATTGATTTTCGAATGGTTCACACTGAATCTCGAAGGTTTTGTAATGAATTTCGAAGACTTCTACTTAAATCTCGAATGTTTAAAGTTGAATCTCGAATGGTTCTCGCTGAAATTTTGATTGCTTAAGTTTGAATCTCGAAGGCCTTTCTCTGAATTTCGAAGCCTAAGGACTAAATCTCTAATAATATAGAACAGAATTTCGAAGGCTGAAGTCTCAAATTTGAAGTCCTTATGCGAAATTTCGAATCCCTTTGACTGAAACTCGAATCCCTTTCTCTAAATATTGAACTACAAACCTTGAATCTCAGTTATTGAAGATTGGATTTCGATCTGAACTATCTAGAATCTCGAATCCTTCTTAAATCTCAAATCCCTTGCACTGCGAGATGGTAACCGTCTTTCCAGATTTCTAAGTCAATTTTGAAGATTTTTCTAAACTCTCAACCAATTGACATAGAATTTGTTTCTAGATGCTCGCCTTTATCAAATAAACAACTTGAATGAAGTGAATTTGAATGAAACCGATTAAACAGTCTTGAATCAATAAAAAAACCTCAAGAACACTCGAAAACTTCAAAATCCTAAAAAATCACAATTACTTTTTTGTGATTTGAATTGAAACACAATACTTATATCGGCGGATTCGTCTTATAAAACCACACCTTTAATCCAAATGTCAATCTCAAATACTTCCTGCATCAAAAAGCATCTCGATTTTTCAATCCCAGTGAGTTCGAACAAAAGTTTTCAAAAACCCTCAAAAAAACTCAGAATTTTAACACAAAATCACTCAAATTGATCCATTATGTGCTCTCATACCAACTGTAGTATCAAATTCAATCAACAACAATGAATTCAAACACAATTATATGAATCAACACTTGGCCGAATGATTATATTGAGAGAATATGAGTACAACGTGTGAAATACAATATTACAAGTCCTACATAAAACCCCTTACAAAAAGCTAATTATACTAACATTATAACTTTGAACAAAATACAAAGTAGCCTCTAGACTTAATTTTACAAACAAAATAAATGTTCTCAAGAGCAAGGTTGTCAAGATCGAGATCTTACCTAGGATCGTTTTTGTCATTGCAAGATCGGGATCGTAGGATCGGATCGGGATCATAAGATCCTACCAAAATTAAATATTATATATCACAATATTGTATTATAAACAAAAGAGAGTCATTTCCATCCAAAAAAATATAATGTTTATAAATAAAGTAATTCACATTCAAAAGAAACCTAGTCATTTTCATAGAGTATTCAAACTTTAAACACAGTACTAAAGAAAAGTCATTTTCATACATCCATTCACAAGTTATAAAAAGTTTGAAATACACGTCGTACGATCTTACGATCTTACTAACGATTCTACGATCTTGCTTACGAAAACAAACCGTATGTAGGATCAGATCGTCGTACGATCTTACGATCTTACTAACGATCCTACGATCTTGCTTACGATCCTACCCAAAATCGATCCTACTAGCGATCCTGATCGAAATCTACTTGTATGATCGTACGATCCTACGATTTAAATCGCGATTTTGATAACCATGCTCAAGAGTATTATCATTATTTCTACATAATATATATCTCAAAGCATGCATGAATTAAAATTTCAAATTAAAATTGTGTGAATTTTAAAATTAGTATTGTTGATAACAAAAAAATTCAAGTAAAAGAATTTGTAAACTCAGGTAAATTTTATAAACGATAAAAAAAAAACTATAGCAATATGAACGATTGAATATAAGACTGTCAAACATATAAATAAGAAAAGATATTTGTTAGTTGTTACAAACAGGGTCATCTCTAAGATTTTGGAGGCCCTGTGCAATAACTATAAAAGAGGCCCTATAAACTTCACTAATACAATAAAACTTATTATAATCATCCAAAAAAACTTAAAACGACTAAAGTTTTTGTACAAGCTCTTCAATTCGTTTTTTTTTACGTGTTTCATACTCAGACTCATGTGTTCTCATCCTAGAAGACATAGAATTTTATAAAATATTAAAACGATTAGGAAAAGGTTGAAAGAATAAAAGATACAACCTGAGGGCGTCTGTCCACAGTCCACTGTCCAGCGATCGCAAACTCGCAACGAGGGGCCTGCAGCTTCTGTTTGATCCGATACCAAGTAGAGGTGAGACAAAAATCAAAGCCGAAGATTTCTGAAACTTTCGAACAAGGCCAATTGCCCAATTAAAGAATGATGAATGAAATTGAAAAAAACTTTCTCAGAATCTCAGATAGAACATCGTTGATTTTCAGATATTGAACTTTGTTTGATCTGAAGATATAGAATCATATCCGTATAGAACTTTGTTTATTTTCATACATGACCAAACTTTCTCAGATATAAGAATGAAATTGAAAAAAACCGTTACTTACGAGGTCGAGGAGGCGAGGAGCGGACTGCCGAGGAGACGAGAAGGCTGGAGGCGATTCTGGCAGACGCAGCCCTCGTGGCCTCGACGCCTCGTGGAACTCAACCGACAGGGCCTCTGCATTTTCGCACAGCATCACAGCGCCTAGCCGGCTAGCCGCCTCTCAACTCTCACGTTTTACTGTTTCAGCAAGGAAAGTTTCAATAGATTGATACATACCTAATTTTTTAATTTTCTACCGATGGGCTTCCTTTATTACACATAATACACACCTAAATTTTTTTTTTGGGGCCCTATTCAATTGTGGGCCCTGGGCAGAGGCCCACTTTGACCTTGCAAATTACTGGGCCTGGTTACAAATGATACCAAGTCACAATTTAATTTTGTAGTTGATAAAAAAAATGGGAAGAATTTCATATATACCCCTCCAAAACTTCATAATATCATATATACCCAACCTAAAATTTTAATATCATATATATCCCTCCTAAACATCATAATATCATATATACCCAATTTTAATTATTAATATCACATATATATCCCTCTTAAACATCACTAATATCATATATACTCAAATTCATTAATTTAATTATTTTTAAAACATTTAAAGCTCATAATTAATATTTCTTATTAATTAATGACCATTATACCCTTACTCATTTCTTCTTTCAACTACTAAACCTCAAAATATCATATTTATCCAACTTAAATTAAAATATCATATCACTTTTAATAATTTTATATAATTTATTTTTGTAAACTTTACTAAATAAATTCTTCAAACTAAAACAAATTAACATTAAAAAAATATAAAAAAATTTGTATCATGTTTTTGCTCGTTTTTAATCAAACCGTATTGTCTTATTGTATTTTCTTATTTGTTTTCTTTCTACAATAATCTATATACAATTAGCTGATTACATATTATGTTCTTTCAACAATTAGTTTCATTGATAACATGGCGTTCCAAAATCTATACAGATCGGAAGGGGAATATGATAAATGTTCGTGATGCTGTGTAAAATCAACCCATTCTGCTGACTATACGAACATGGTATCCCAAAAAAACGAATCAGTACAAAACTAAAAATAAAATCAAATTACCACTTTGTATATCTAGAAAACATGGTTTTTTGGTGGAATATCTAGAGTGGTTATATACTTTACGTCTATATGACATTTGCATAATGTTTTATATTCGTGAGTCCTAATCATCATTGTAATTTACAAATGTAAATCCATAAATCGTTTACTTGCTCTGTTCCATAATAAGCGTTCACCTTTATAATTTCTCCTACCCATGAAAATTGCAATGTTTTCCATTTGGGACGTTTCATAGTACTTGTATAGTTTCAAGCTAAAGTAACCTTTTTGCCCCCATTATCTTGATTTAAATAATTGTAGAAAGAAAACAAATAAGAAAATACAATAAGATGATACGATTTGATTAAAAACGAGCAAAAACATGATACAATTTTTTAATGTTAATTTGTTTTAGTTTGAAGAATTTATTTAGTAAAGTTTACAAAAATAAATTATATAAAATTATTAAAAGTGATATGATATTTTAATTTAAGTTGGATAAATATGATATTTTGAAGTTTAGTAGTTGAAAGAAGAAATGAGTAAGGGTATAATGGTCATTAATTAATAATAAATATTAATTATAAGCTTTAAATGTTTTAAAAATAATTAAATTAATGAATTTAGGTATATATGATATTAGTGATGTTTAAGAGGGATATATGTGATATTAATAACTAAAATTGGGTATATATGATATTATGATGTTTAAGAGAGATATATATGATATTAAAATTTTAGGTTGGGTATATATGATATTATGAAGTTTTGGAGGGATATATATGAAATTCTCCCAAAAAAAGGACAAGTTTAGCAAAACAAAAAAAAATTGTTATTCTTTATAGTTAGTCATAATAATACAAATACAGGTCACAATTTACAAACAGAAGTACTTATAATAACTTTGTGTTAATCTATGTACTAATTTATTAAATAAAGTAGGCTAAAATTTTTAAATTATTTTACAGTACATGTGTACGCAATATTGTACTTTCATCATGACACCATACATTAACAAATAATAATATCTTATAAGCATCAAGTATGATTTAATAATTCATGTGACATAAATATCTAGTTCATCAATTTCATCTCGTCTCAAACATACAAGAAACATATGTTCAATTACTTCCATACTTTAATAATAATTTTGATTACCCACACTATCTTATTAGGGATGTGCAGAACTATCAACAAAATCATTGAGAGCATACTAGAACCAAAAAACTGTACCAAACGATGCCTCTATCAGTTTCGGACTATGGGAATCAGACAAAACATCACTGTACAAGTAAAGACTACATCGGGAATGAAATCGAAATGAAAACCATAACAAACCAGTAGTATACATTACGACAAGTAGTACTTATTCTGTAAAAATGTTTACTTTTGGTGAGCTTGGTCCAATGTTAGGGTGAGGGGTGTACTCACCACTCTCAAATTCATCCTCTTGGACGAATAGCTTCGCATCAACTTTTTATTGTCTACCATTTCCATTCTAATATTTTGTAAATACCAACCATTCTAATATTTCTATCTCAATACCCATTACCCAACTAATTTTAGAGAGAGAAAAAGAGAAGAGGGAGAGAGAGAGAGAGAGCAAGCCGTTGGAGGGAAAGAAGCCTGCGTAATTGAGCGGCCCTGCTAGAGGGAGGCGGTGTTCCGCTTGGAAATGGGGCGAGGTGGCAAGCCGCCAACTTGGTGGGTTCCCTCTGTCCAGTTGCCTCGACTTGCTTCATTCTGACACAAACAAAAAACACCATTAAAATTAATACGGCATGACAAATAAGTTATAGGTGGGATCAATTAAAACAATAATGTTATAGGTAGATTATATGAGTTTTTATTTATGATGATATGACACTTTTAAAAACCATACAAAAGTTTAACCAGTACTGAGAGGGTATGGTATACCCAGTTATCCACCCTGCCGCTTAAGCGACTTGCTACATGGCTGGTACCCCGGCGGGAACACCGCCCTAGGGCTGGCGGCCTTCACCGGTGGCTTCCTCCAACGGCTCCAACATTTTTTTTTGTTTTTTTATTACAAACCAGAAAAAAGATCGTTATGTATGAAGGTGTGTGTATGTATGTATTTATTTTTTTTTTCTTTTTCTCCTTATAAATATAATCATTTCACACCAAACCAATTCACATCAAAATCATCTCATCTTTCTCTCATCTAAATTCTCTCCAAATCATCTCTCCAATTCACACAAAATGAAACACATTCCATATATATTTACAAAAAATGAATCGAAATACCGACAAACAACCTGCCTCGAGCCGTCAATGCGGTAATACCGATCCTCAAACCAATTCACCATTTCGTGCGCTTCAACAAAATATTCAACCGATGTTTTCACAAACAATTCCGTACATCCCATATTTCATACTTCGTTTCAACAATCATTTTCATTCATTCCACAAAACCCACAATTTTCACAACAAAGTCCATTCAATCCATAATCTTCACAACAAATTTCATTAGACAATCTTCACAACAAATTCTATACGTACCCCAATATCCACAACCACCGTTATTCCAATCATTCTCGTCGAACTTTTTAAACGACGATTTTGACCCATTTCTAGATGTTTACCTTGAACCACAATCTGAAACATAACAAGATTCTGACGACTCCGAAGCCATTCCCGAAACACAACAAGATTTTCTTGACGCCCATGAACCGGTTCCAAAAAGAGGTCCGACAAAACCAACAAAGTGGACTTCTTTAGAAGAAAAAACCTTGGCTGAATCATGGATTTATACTTCCGAGTATCCAACAATCGGAAACAATCAAAAGCGTGACAAATTTTGGGCGCGATGTTTGGATAATTTTGAAATTGAAGCCACTCAAAATGGAAAGATATGAACGAAAAATGCAAAAAGTTCAACGGTTTGTTCAACAACAACTAAAACAACCGACAGTCAGGCGAAAGCGAATATGACGTTTTGAAGAATACATAGGAACAATTCAAGGAAACCAACAAAAATAGGGTGTTTCCACACGACTTGTGTGGCACCCTTGCCACAACAACCACCAATTACAATACACCTAGGATTAATCACCAACATACAATAACATAATGATCTGATAACCTAAATTAAGTGCGGAAGCATTAAAAACATAAATAAAGTAGTGAAAAAAGTGTTAAACACCCTACGGTGCTATAAGGTACCAAGTCTAAGTCTACACACCCATACATTTATTACAATCATCCAGAATATATTACAACATTGTCCAAATCACAATTACCGATCAAATAGTGCCGAGTCTCCCAAATCTTCCAAACGACCTAACTAGAAGGTCCAGCAGTAGACTTCCCTTTTCCTGTAAAAATAAAAATCAACAACTGGGGAATAAGCGGATGCTTAGTGAATACAGAGATTATGCATTTTATAAATTTTTATTAAGCCCAAGGATAACACAGATGACCAACATCGGATATCCTCTTCGTACACAAAGTACGGAACAGAGCCGCAGCCCCTTCGAGCTCAAAGCTCGGCATTTAAACATACCATCTGAGACAAACGTACGATCGGGGATGACATACTGCCTACCGGGCCTAGGAGGGATCAGCTCCAGGTCATATAGCACAGTAACATCAGAGTAATCGATGCGACCCACCGGTCCATCACTAGATGCACAACAACCGAAAGGACATGCAACAAGTAAGAATATGCATCTAAATCTACGCAAATTAGTAGAATTCCAAACAAATAATTGAAGCAACAGGTCTCAGCAGGCAAAGCTTACATAAAACAAATATAAACATGCGAAATCTACTGTACTCACAGTGGGTGCGTAATTTATCTTTTAACCGATATTATTTCTCTTCGGGCTTTCAACCGGATCCACCAAGTACCCCACTGTGGTTTAAACAACACCACAAGGGACCTGTTATATCAATTACAACAATTCCTCATATCATTAACCGTTTAAATTCATAAAATCAAGTTTCGTAAGTTTGGCGATATTTTCCCCATTTTGGGTACATATCTAAATTCGCACTATAACTAAAGTTTGAACCCATTTCATGTTCATACATTGTCCTTTGAATAACTCTTGCCATTCTATGTGTTGTTTATAAGTTTCATTCAAAATATACAAGTTTAGAGAGTATATTTCTCAATTTTAGGCATTAAACTCGAATTTAATGGGTTAGATTCGAAACCATGCATCAGATTTGAATTCCCTCTTAGAATCTGATGGTACACATTCGAATCTAGGCATAGATTCGAACCCCCTTAGAATCTGATGGTACACATTCGAATCTAGGCATAGATTCGAACCACCCCTTAGAATCTGATGGTACACATTCGAATCTAGGCACAGATTCGAACCCCCCCTTAGAATCTGATGGTACACATTAGAATCTAGGCATAGATTCGAACCACCCCTTAGAATCTGATGGTACACATTAGAATCTAGGCATAGATTCGAACCACCCCTTAGAATCTGATGGTACACATTAGAATCTAGGCATAGATTCGAACCACCCCTTAGAATCTGACGGTACACATTAGAATCTAGGCATAGATTCGAACCACCCCTTAGAATCTGATGGTACACATTCGAATCTAGTACCAAACTCGAGTTTGTTCTTGTATTTCGACTCTGTTCTTGACATATTCGAGTCTGTTCATCATTTCAACTTAAATCCTTCATTTCTAAGGCTAAAATCACTAATATATCATGTATAATACCTAGTTTCGATTCTACTATGCATATATTATCATACTCCAGCAACATTTCAAGCAAAACAAGCTCAAATTCGCACAAAACAACATATTCGAAATTCTATTTTCTTCAAAACCGAAACTATAAACTTAAAAGGATCGATTCTTACCTTAATTCGTATGAAATCAGAAATCCGATTGTAGATTGTTGTTGTACTCCTCGATACCTTTCCGTTGACGTATAATTCTCAAAAATCTGACGGTCGGTTTGTGAAATATCTTAGAGAGATGTAGAGAGAAAATTCTAGAGAGATAAAGTAGTGAGATAGTGTAAAATAGAAAAATGAAGCCTATTGCCCTTTATATACATCTTTCGTCATTTTTGCACATTTCACCACTCGAACTAACCGGTTCCATAAAATACTGATTTAATCTTAGAATTATCATAAATAACTTTTTAATTCCTTAATATTCCATAACAATGATTCTGAGTTCAAATTTTCTTAAAATATCAACAAACTTCTAAATAACCCAAATACATAATAATTTTTCCAATTTTAACTTAAACATGTATTTTCCACTTAATTAACCAAAATACAGTAAAATAAATCCGAGGATGTTACAGCATGGGCTCCACCACGCTCAACTTCGTCCTCGAAGTTACTCGGATTCAAACAGTGGTGAATATTTTCTTAACATTTCCGCCTTTGTCTCCCACGTATGGTCTACTCCTTTGTGATGCTTCCAACGTATCAATACTATTTTAATCTCTTTGTTCCTTATTCTTCATTACCACAGTATTCATAATATATTCCGACTTTTCAACATATACTAACCCTTTATGATTTCTAATTCATTTATAATCAGCCTAATCTTCATTACCAATTGTGAAGATTTAATAAAGATTTCTTCATGAAATACCAAGTGCTATTTCGACATTTCCTTAAATAATTCTAAATGAGATAACAGATTCCTAACTTTTCTGTTATTCTCAATGAACCAACTCACCTCAGTGCAAATTTTATCCCTTTTTCAAAACAAGTAGTACACCTCATCGGTGATACTAATAAATATACTACATCGTTTCCCTCAAAACTGATTGGTTTAGGTGTCTCATCATATATTCCGATGTGGAAATAGTCCATTCATTCTGATCTTCTATCAGTTGTCAGTAAGCTGTACTCGTAGTTATATGTGTGTTTAATCCCACTTATAACACAAACCAAGAGTTGAAAATGAAACAACTCTTCTATTCTGACATAATCGAGTCTAGAATACTAAAACAATATTAATAACTTTTCCCACGTACATCTTGTGCAAAATCTTTCCAATAATAAACTTCTTGAGTCTGTATATAAAATATACTGAATAATCAAGTTGTCTACAATCTACCAATCGTAGAAAACTTCTTAAATCTGTAATTACTGCGAGACAGATTCCAAGTTCTCAATCATTCCTCTTTAACAGAATCCTCCGAGATCCAATTCCAGAAATCACATACCACAAATTATAATCTATTGTAATCAAAATTCACGTTTTGACATATTCAACTTAAAACTTATACCCGAATGTCATCGATAATTACAATTACCGATTCCCCCATCATCGATATACAAATCTCTATTCATGATGTCCATAAAACGGTTGGGGTGTTACTTAATCAAGACATCGTGACCAGAGACTCGTAGTGCTCATAAATATTCCTGAAAGCCAATTTCAGTACATTCCCTCTTCGGACCTCAACTAATCATATCCCATTCGTAGATTAATCTTAGAAAAATAATTAGCTCTCATGCAGCTAATTGAATAATCATCATTTCTCGGCAGTGGATATTTATTTATTATAGTCAATTTGTTCAAACCACTTTAATCTATGCACATTCAGTAGATACAAAACAGTACGAATAACAAACTTTTGGAGAAGCTCCAGGAATCAAGTCAATACCAACTTTTCACTTGTCTTTCAGGTGCCACACCAGACAAGTCTTCCATACACATTTATGGAAACATTTGGGACAACAGGCGCATCGGCCACAGTTCTCTTTTCAATATTGGTATCAATAGCATATACCATACAAGACTCACGACCCTATGCAATCAGCTTTCGGGACCTAACAATCATCATTAGACATTGATCCCCACTTCTCCAATACTCATATATACAATTTTTCTCGCCTCCTTTCGGCGAAGTTATCTTTATTATTCCTTCATTGCAAACTACATGCGTCTTGTCACATATATTTAATAAATTCTTTCTAATTATCGTATCAAATCACCGATCTCTATTGAAATCAAGTCAGGATTGAGTACTACCTCCTCAATCACTAAAGTACAATCATGATACACATGATCTACGTTAACTAATGTGTTACTTAACAATTTCAACATCAATCACAACTATCAACTTAGTCCAAAAGACTAACATTGATTGCACAAATGCAGTAGTTACGATTTAATTAATTTGCACCAGAATTTAAACAAAACTCATGACCACCTCCGAATCTCTTTTAGATTCCGAATCGTAGTATTAGACCTTTCTTTACGGTATAAGCAAATTTCATTACTGTCCAAAGTCTCTTTAACTTTCTTATTGATCAATTATCATATCAATAAGTATACTATCCTCAAGTAGCATTATATTTCCTTTTTGACATTGTCATTCTTATTTATAACGTCGACATCTTCTATATTTATCACGTTACATTCACTAAATGATATCGGAGTAAGATCCAAATTTGAAGACTACATCTTTAATTTTCTAAGGTACGACTATGATATAGGTATTCTAACTCGGCTAATGTGTTACTAGTAACTTCTATGTCAAATCTAGCCAGTAACTTAAACAGCGTCATGACTGGTCGTTTGTTCAAAACAGTAGACACAAAAAGACTTGTTGATATCAGAATTAAACATCATTATTGCAAGCATAAATTTAACTTATAAACGTACCCGCATCCACCT